>CM022301.1:248099319-248464513 GCA_011799875.1 Thinopyrum elongatum | reverse complement strand
GGAAGAAGGCAGCGGCAAGCAGTGACAAGACCTTGCCGCGGAGAGATCAGCGACAAAGCTAAGTGCCAAAGTTTGAATAATCAAATTCTTTTTTATTTTCAAGGTTATTTTCCTTGAACGATACTACTCTTTGTATGGAAAACCTGTGCGCGACGGAACCTAAGCGTAATCGGTCGCGCCCTTACCTTGTTTCGAGTCCGCTCAACAACCTAAGTGGCTGCACTGAGCGCGACAAGGTTGCTTGCCGGCAGCGGCACCGCCAGCAGGCTGCTGGAGTCCCGCACCCAGCGCTCGCGGCGATGGTGCGCGCACCGGCAAGTTCCCTATAAGCGTAGGGCAAGTACACACAAAGAAAGAAATTGCTCAAGGGAGATGACATGCATTAACTTCAAAATATTGCAAGTTATATTACAAGATAAGTTGCCGCGGCTTAAACAGATTGTTCTTTAACATGTCTAGCGGCGGCAAGGAGGGAGAAGAATGGACTCTCTAATTGCGGTGCTCGCCTTCGACTCTCTGGATTTGGTCCACCCTCTCCACGATGGGCGCGACAAGGGCCTCTAGTGGCGCGGGGTCGTATCCCTTCGGCAAGCTTTTAAAGATGTTGCTGAAGTCGACGCCCGGGTTTCTGTATGCTATCTTCACCAACAACCTCCGGAGAACTCCCCGGCAAAGCCTGCGTGACTCGTCGGCCAGTTGAGCCTTGTGATTGACTTGGAGCTGTTGGAGTGCTTCTACTACTCCGTCGAAGAACTCGGCTAGCTTGACGCTAGTTTGCGTGTTCTTGTCGGTGGAGTACCCGAAGTCCGGCACCTTCAGGGCAGTCAGCTCCTTGTCGATGTCCTCGGCGGCGCTGGCAAGCCTGTCTGTGAAGATCCCCACGTTATCCCTGAACTTCTTGTGGGTTGCAATAGCGTCTTGAAGCAGACCCTTTTCCTTCTGGAGCTCTGTCATTAGAAGCCCTTCGCGCTTTCTGGTGGTGTCGAGTGTCTCCTTCAGCGTGGTCAGCTTCAGCTTCAGGTCTGCTCTGGAGTCGTTGGCGGCGGCAAGCAGATTGTTCTTCTTGGCTATGGTAACTTGCATCTCCGCCAAAGTGTGGGTCACCTTTGCCCTCTCACTTTCAAGTGTTGAGAGCTTGTCACCGTTTGCCTGGAGGGCGGCCTCTAGTCTTGCCACTTTCTCCTCTGTTTCCTTCCTGTTCACTTCTGCAGCAGCGACAGCGTTGGTGGCCTCCACCAACTTGCTGGCATAATCTTGGGCCAAGGCTTCGATTTCCTTCTGGTGTTTTTGTGCCTGCCCCTGGGTCCGCTCTGCGACAAGTCTTGCCACCTCCTCGTCTTTCTGTCGGAGGGTTTCGGCAAGTTTCCTCTTGCGCTCGGCAAGTTCTTCTTCGTGGGCATCAAGGTCCACTTTCCGCTGGTTCAGATCACCGGCCTGAGTAGACAACTCCTTGACGGTCTCCTCCTGTTTTTGTTCAATGTCTTGCTTCATCAGGAGGAGGGCCTGCCGTTCTTCGGCCAGCTGTGCCCGCTTGACCTCTAACGCATTAAGAGATCGCGCGCGGACGTCCGCCAAGATCTCCGCGCGCCTCAACATGTCAGCTTCGGCCTTCTCGATGAGTGCCTCCCTGGAAGCTAGCTTCTCCCGTCGGGCGCGATGAAGATTCAGCAGCTTTTGAAGCAGTTGCTCCTCTTCAGACGTGCTGCTGCTGCTGGCACCTGGCGCATCCACAAGCTGGAGCCCGGCAGCGGCAAGGATCTCCTCGTCCACAACATCCTCCTCGGTTGGCGCTCTGGAGCCCACCGTCCAGGGGAGGCTGACGTAGACGTTCTCGCCGACCCGGATGTATTTGCTTGGCGGAGGCGAGTTGGGCGCTGCCGCCTCGTCAGTGGTTGAGGGACCCGTGGTCGGAGTAGCGCCTGGCGCTCCTGTGGCCTCAGGGCCATCAGTACGACCACCGGCTCCCTCGCCAGCCTCCTCAGCAGCCTTCTGGGCGGCCTCAGCTTCAGCAGCCTTGGCGGCTTCATCGGTGGGCGCCTTGGCGGTATTATCCTCGGCGGCCTTGCCGGCCTCTTTGGCAGCATTGGCAGTTTCTTCGTCAGCAAGCTTGTCGGCTGCCAGCTTGTCGGCCTTGGCAGCGGCGGCCTTGGCGGCCTCGTCGTCGACGGCCCCTGTGGTGTTCTCCTCGGCAGAAGAGTCAATGTTCATTGGCTCCACCGAGGAGGGCTCTACCAACCCGAGAAGTAAGGCAAAAAGAGCTTCAGGAATAAATTCAAGAAGACAAAAGAAAGAAAGCAGAAAGAGTTTTGCGGCAAGTGGGTTTACCCGTGTTGAGCTCAGGAGCGGTGGGCTCCCCTCCCCCGTCAACGTTTGTCATTGGGGTGGGGTCGCCAGCGCTGGTGCTTGGCACTTCGGCGCTTGCCGGCTCCTCTTCGTAGCTCGGCTCGCTAGTGGGAGCCCTTACCGGAGATCTTCTCCTTGGCGGTGTGGTCGAGGGGGGTGGTACTTCTGGAGCACCTTCAGATGGCTCCACTTGCTGCTCCTCTCCTACACGCCCAAAGATGTCAGTGACAAAATGCTTGTTCCTCAGCGACCGCCAGCGAAAGGTAGTTGAAATACTTACGCTGGGGGCTGCGCTGGGGGCTGCGACGAGGGCTGGGCTCCGAGCTGGTCGGCATGGTCTCAGACGCTCTCCCGGTGGTTGCCGTGGGCTCATCTTCGACGACCACCACGGTCTTGCTCGTCGAGACCTTAACTCTCTTCCTTGTCCTCTCCGCCAAGGTTTCCTCCCTGCGGAAGCAAGGCCGGAGCGCGACAAGTGAGGACAGAAACAAAACCTTACAAAGATTGAGGGTCGCGGCAAGGGAACTTACTCTTCCTCGTCGTCCTCTTCGCTGAGAGCGGAAAAATCAAAGTCCGCCTCCATGTGAGGAGGGGGAGGAGGGGGAGCTGGACTCCTTGGCCGCTTGGCGGGGGTAGTAGCAGCGGTCTTTGATGACCCTGCTCCAGTTGCCGGGGCCGCTTGGCGGGGGTAGTAACATCAATCTCAGAACATAGTGGATACTAGAGATCAAGCCCTAACAAAACTAACTCGATTACATGATGAATCTCATCCAACTCCTCACCGACTAGCGAGCTTACGAAGGAATTACTCACTCCCGGTGGGGAGCATCATGGAATTGGCGATGAAGGAGGGTTGGTGATGACGAAGACCGAAGATTCCTCTCTCCGGAGCCCCGAACGGGCTCCAGATCTGGTCTCCCGATGAAGAACAGGAAGTGGTGGCGGCTCCGTATCGTGAAACGTGATGAAACTTTCTCCCTGATTTTTTTCTCCGAAAATAGGATTTTATAGCATCGGAATTAGGGTCTGCGGGGCCACGAGGTGAGGACAACCCACCAGGGCGTGCCAGAGGGGAGGCGCACCCTGGTGTCTTGTGCCCAACCAGGGCCCCCCTCCGGTGGTTCTTGGCTCCAGTAATTTTCTTTTATTGTAAAATAATTCTCAAAAAAGTTTCGTTCCATTCTGAGAACTTTTATTTCTGCACAAAAACAACACCATGGTAGTTCTGCTGAAAACAGCGTCAGTCCGGGTTAGTTTCATTCAAATCATGCAAATTAGAGTCCAAAACAAGAGCAAAAGCATTAGGAAAAGTAGATACGACGGAGACGTATCACATGGCCATGCTTATCTTGGTCGGATCACACGAGGGGCCCAGAGTATATCTCTCCTGATCGGAGGGGCAAATCTCATCTTGCTCGACCATGTCTTGCAACATGGGTCTGGACAAGCCCGAAACCTACCTTTGTAACTACCCAGTCACAGAGTAGCGTTTGGTCATCCTAAAGCAAGTCTGTCACAATCCCGAGTATATGCGCTAGCTCAGGTCTTAGGACATAGAACGTATGATGTACTAGAGACTCACAGATGACATATCGCTGCGTCTCATAGTTGGGTCTATCCAACTCGGACCTTATCTCGATTCGGATCCGACTATGTCGGATCCGACCAGATCCTTCCGAGTCCATATTATCCGGTTAGCATCCAATGCTCCATGGCTAGTGAGACCGAGCCATCGACCGTGTCATATGCTAGTCTATTCGGCTGCGCGTCCACACAGCCCTTTCGACTAGGGACCTTTTAGGACAGTCATCATACAATGTATAGTCCCACAAACAAGTCACGTACTTGTTGATACACATTATTAATAACATCCAAGGACTATCTTTATTCATAAACACATAGGAAATATCATCATACATGATTGCCTCTAGGGCATATCTCCAACACTCAGATTGATGTTGCTATGACTTTGCTATGCTTAATGCTTGTCACTAGGGCCCGAGTGTCATGATTTCTTATCTGAACCCTCTATGTTTTCATGAATATATTTGAGTTCTTGATCCTATCTGCTAGTTATATGCACTTGTTATTGTTCTGATCCGTAGACCCCAAAGTGATAATAATTGGGATACTCTCTGGGGATGGCTGTAATGTGAGGAGTTCATGTATTAACCATGTGTTAATGCTTTATTCCGGCTCTCTATTAAAAGGAGGCCTTAATATCCCTTAGTTTCCTTATGGACCCTACTGCCACGGGAGGGTAGGACAAAAGATGGCATGCAAGTTCTTATTATAAGCACGTATGACTATATACGGAATACATGCCTATATTACATTGATGAATTGGAGCTATTGTGTATCACTCTAGGTTGTGACTGTTATATGATGAATGTCGTCCAACACAAATATCCATCGCTGATCCAATGCCTACGCTTTTTCTCATATTGATCTTTGCTAAGTTACTACTGCTGCTGCTGTTACAATCATCACAAACTGCTACTGTTACTGTTCTTGTTACTATTGCTACTATTACTGCTATTATGAAAACTATCAAACTACTGTGCTACTAACAACTTTGCTGCAGAAATATTATATCCCAGGTGTGGTTGAATTGACAACTCAACTGCTAAGGCTCATAAATATTCTTTGGCTCCCCTTTGGACAAATTTGGGTGAAATATTACCCTCGAAGACTGTCGCGATCCCCTATACTTGTGGGTTATCAGGGGTGCATATTTGGGTCCCCGATATTTTTTTACTCCCGGGCCGATATGTGGTGCCTATTGGGGCCGTAAAAACCGTAAAACCCGCATATCAGACAGAATTTTCTGGGCCAGGGAGCTTTTAGTGGATCTGTTAGAGATGCTTCAATTTGCACTGCAAAAATAGCCGGCCACCTATGTTGATGGAGCGTGCTTTGGCCGTCCGACTCAACATCATAGTTGGTCATGTCGTTATTAGAGCAATGTAATAGTCGCCAAAACGAGAGTCATCATCAGTCGGTCATATGGAGCCTGCTTAATATCGTTTTGGAGGCAGCTGGGTCTATGTGCAAACACAGAATCACCAAACACCAGCCTCTATATTTTTTCTTCAAATTTGTAGTACCAATTTAAGCGATATTTAATCCAACCAAACCGTGAATAAACATCATCAAATATGGTACCTTAATTAGCAACTATATTAGTGATGAAATTTCATTGGGCCACATATATTTTGCGAATGTCGTTAAGCGACTATTTCCAAATATGTAATGTAAAAATGCCACTATTTGACATTGCTAGCTACTCCCACAGCGAGCTACTCCAATGCCAACGCCACCTAGTCATCGTTGCTCTCATTTGAATCCTCGAGCTTGTCTAGGTAGTCGAAGCAGTGGTCCTCATCCTTCTTGGAGTGACTAGTGAGGAGGGCGATCTTCTGCTCCTCCTCCTCGTTGGTTGCGGAAATACTGGTCTTATATATGATAGACATCAGTTATAGTTTTTAATGCCCAACTTCTTAGTAAAAATAAATACTTGTAGTTCAATTAGTTTTAGAGTTTTGGGCGAGAAAATGCCTTTAAATATTTTTGGGCCAAACTAATTTGTAGGAAAAGTATTTTTATGACCTAGCCACATGGCATGGTCTTTGTGTGCAATATGAGGCAAAGGCCTGGAAGGATTTGACCTAGGGATTTCTATGAATTATGAGTACTCAATAGCAAGAAAGTTCCAGAAAATGCAAATAAAATTCAAAAACCTTTGAAGATCAAAATTAAATTCTTTTTATCTCAAAACATCTTATACAAAACACAGGGTGTTACAGAAACCCAAGATAATTCCCACATATACACGAGGATCTTTATTGAGAAACCTTTTATTTTCGGATACACTTCCCTTTGCTTCATGATACACTACAAAATCTGAGACGAGACTTATCGGTGTCTAATAATTTATCATCGTTACCTATTTTGTTCTCTTTTTCTTGATTCTGCATTCCGGTATCCCCATGATCAATATCATGCTTGTGCCTGGCCATACGATGATGGATACCATAATATCGAGTAGGTCTGAAGAGTATCTCTCCATCGTTGAGCAAATCCCAGTCTTGAATCATCAACAACCTTAACATACTTTTCTGGTGTAAACTTATGTTATCCTTATGATCTCCCAGTTACGTGAAACGTTTGGCAACCCCAAGTAACCATCTAGTACGAAGGCCGACGATATTCTCATGGTCTAAGGAGGTGAGCAAGCGTTAAGACATTGTATGTTAATATCGATAACTAAGTTACAATGGCACCTCATGGTATATCATAAATTGAGTCCATCCAACACAATTGTTCAACCAATAATGTGTTCTCATTATTTTTGGTCTTTGTTACTTTAGCAATGCCCATGATCAGAAAAACATGATCATCTACAATATAAGAGCTAGTCTTAGAGGCAAACTAGAAATTTATTTGGTATTTATGTTTCCAGATATGCAACCGAGTTTTCCTCTGAATTGTTGGGAAACATAGTAGAAAACAAAAAAATTGTCCTACGATCAAACCAGGAACACTATGAATATGCAATAAGGGTTTAGCTTGGAGCATTACCAACTTCGGGATGCAACAGAAGAAGAGTTGGCGTAGATCGTTCCTGAAGTCCCTCGAACCGATCCCTCGAACAAAAGACCGAAAGCATAATCTCTCTACAGATTACAAGCGTACATGCTTCACGATCTGGCAGCGCTTCGCCGTCCAGAACTAATCGTCGCCGGAGAATTAGAGGAGGGAGAAGAGAACCTCACAGGGCTTTTCTACTATGATGATTAGAGAGAACTAGAACTAGTTCAAGTCTAGATAAAAAAAACTAGAACCAGAGAGAAAGGGGGGCGCCTGAGATCAAGGGAGAACTTGTGTATCTCAAAGGGGGCGCCCCCTCACACACACACACACACATATATATATATATATATATATATATATATATATATATATATGTATATATAGGTGGAGGGAGGGCTAGGCTGACTTGGAGGAGGGAAAACCCTCCCTTGTGTCATGGCCAAGGTGGAGGAGTACTCCTCCAACTCCCCTGCGCCCCCTTAGCTTGTCAAATAAGCTAAAAAGGGGGTGCCATCCCTACATGGGCCTACAAGGTCCATTAGCTCTTCACTAATAGGCCAATTGATATTTCCTTTAGCCCATTGACTCTAAATAAATTCTAGGGACTCCTATATCATTATCTAAGTCCTCTGTTATTTATATTAGGTCCCCGAAAACAATTTCCGCCTATATATCATTTCCCGGTGCTACTCATATTCCCCAAAACGCTTTAGGTTTCTCTCGTAACTATTTCTTATGTTCCCGAAACTATTTTGAGAATATTTTCTCATAACTCTCATTCGACTAACACTCAACAGATCGTGATTCCCTTAAACTTGTGACCCTGTAGGTTCGGTAAAACATAGGCATGAACAAAACCCCTTTCATTCAGTGATTAATGGCGGAACCTTGGACATCCATATTGATGCCTATGAACACACGAACGGCATTCGAGTGAACCTTTGGTTATAATGTGCTATTCCCTTTGCTTTGTGATACTTTACAAAACCCGAGGTGAGATATATCCATATCCTCTTGAGTCATTCTCATGCTCATTATACCGGTCTCCTCATTACCAGTTTTGTTCTTCTTTCTCATTGATATGTTCCGTCATCCCTGTGACCTAGTCACCTGTGTCTGGCCAGACGATGATGGATGCCGTTACACCAAGAGGGCCCTAAGAATATCTCTCCATCGTCGAAGGAGCAAATCCCACTCTTAAGCTATCTAGCTCCTCGTCAAACTTTCCGATGAACCTTAAGTTGTCGTTATGATCACCGTGTTACAAATCATGTTTGAGCAACCCCAAACTGCATCTTACGGTAAGAAGTGACTACAATAGTCTCGTGGTCTAAGGAAGTAAAGCATACATTAACTCTCCATGTTATAAAGATTGTATCTCAAAGTATAACAAACAAGTTTGGGTCAATTCAATTTGACCATCGTCCTTCCAACGTCATATTCTCAAAGTTATTTTAGGACTACCGTTATACTTAACGATATAGTAAGATCAAACATGATCGCTAACAACACTTGAGCTAGTCTTAGAGGCGAAACTAGGAATCATGTTTTACTGTTTATCATTCTACACATGCATATGAGTTTTCCATTGAATCGCATATTATAGGATCATAGCAGTTATAACAGAATATAAACTTTTAATCATAAACATGGAAATATAATAATACAATATTACTGCCTCTAGGGCATATTTCCAACACGAATCTCATATTCTAGAACCATTGCAATTATAGCATAGAATTATAAAATTAAATATGAACATGAAAATAGCATAATAACATTTTATTATTGCCTTTATGTCATATTTTCAACCGGGACCATGGTGGTACATGCTTGTTGGTTTGACATGAGTGTATTGAGGAGTTTACCACACCCGAATAAGCCGAGGCACTGGCGCTTCGCCGCACAACGCTCTCACTCGTCAAGAAGATTTACAGGCCATATTTGCTTCAGATTGTCTCTCGGTTATTAGAGAATTCAATCTTCATCCACGGGTCGTTCGAGCATTGGTACGGTGATCATCGATATCTTTCGGCGGATAATTTCTCGTCTTGTAGCTTTATTTATGTTAATCGTGTGTTGAATATCGCGACTCATGCATTACCTCAACCGTGTGCTTTCTTTGGTAATTCTATCCCACACAATGTAACTCCAGATTGCATCCGGAAAAATCTTTGTAATGATATTTTTATACTCAATAAAGAGCGGCATCTCTATCTCTACTTACCTAAAAAACACGTAAGGTTCCATCTTAGGTCAATTTTTCTTCCGCCAATCCTTCGTCCACCCTCCCTCCATATGTTACCTCCACCACTCCATCGGTTTTCTATCCCTCCCGATCTTCTTTGGTAATGGTTTTTATCTAACCGCTCAAACAAATTAATATTTGGTAACACAATAAATTCATAGTCGATAATCAATATCTTACTTGACAATAAATATTTGCTAACACAATAAATTCATGAGAAGGAATCAATCACTATCAGTAATTATTTGGTAACACAATGAATTCACGGGAAGCAATCGATCACAGTCGGTCATTGTTCCTTTCCTATCTCAGTCTTTGTTATTAAAAATAAGTAAAGTTCTTTAATTATTTTGAGGCTCTCCAGTATGCCAACTGGTAGAAAAATGACATGTATAACTTAGCCATTTTGGATAGAAAATAGGGTTCTTAAGGAGAGAAAGATGGAAGGACGCGAGCGAGGATCCTAAAGGTATATGTAAGATGTTCTACTCCCTCCGATCCATATCAGAGGGAGTAACTTTTTTCTGAATCGATATAGACACGTTATAGTGTGTTTGTTCACTCATTTGAGTCCATATGTATTTTTTTTGCGAGAGAAATTTCCATTCTATTCATCAATTATGGCAGTACAGAGAACACTAGAGGTAATAAACATTACAACCAGGTCCATGGACCACCTAGCGACAACTACAAGCACTGGAGCGAGCCGAATGTGCGCCGCCATCATCGCCCCTCCCTTACCGGAGCCGGGCAAAACTTTTAGTAGACAGTCGGGAAGTCGTCATGCTAAGGGCCCAAAGGATCAGCACACTAGAGCAGCAACCATCGTTGATGAAGGGAGTTGTAGATCGGAAAGATCAAACCTGTAATCACACAAATGAAGACGAACTGGATCCAAATAGTTCCACCGAAGACCAGCACCGACCGAATCCCGTGAGATTCAACGGAGACACACCTCCACACATCCTCCTCTGATGCTATTCGCACCATTGGGACAGGGATAGGACACGAGAGACATTATTCCTACTGAGAGACATCGCCACCACCACACAGCCCCAACCAAGACGATTAACCTAACAAAAATGAGAATGGGGTCCTCCCGCCGGCGGGGGCTGAGATCCTCCGCAACTCCATGGCCCAAAGGCCATTCGAGGTGGGGCGGATCGGCAGCGGCGCCGGTGGGAGGAGGAAGGAGACTTTTCTTGGGAGGAGGAAAGACACCAAATATCTGGTTTGTTGTTATGTCTAGGCCATGCTCACACACTGACACCGATCATTTGAGTCCGTATGTAGTACATATTAAAATATCCAAAACATCTTATATTCGTGAACGGAGGGAGTAGTGTGTCCGGTACAACTTACAACACATGGACAATTACCTAGTTCTATAAAAAAAACTTTGTAAGATTTTTTTTTTTGTGAGAAACAAAAAAACTTTGTAAAATGAAATATCACCAAAGTGTGTTTTCTTTAGAAAAATCACCAAAATGACTCCAATTGTTTTTTTTAGGATCGACTCAAATTGGATTGGAGCAGCGACAACAACTCGTTCACTTGGGCCGGATTTTCTTTTTTGAGACATTTCACTTGGGCCGGATGATCCCTTCCTGTACGAATCGTGTAGGCCCATGAAGATCGTAAACCAGAGCCCAACAGAAACCATCTGTACAATTTGGGGCAGCCCATCACCAACGCCGTCTGTGTCAATTTCCTCCGCTCAAAAAACAAAAAAAGAGCAATTTCCTCAGCAAAAGCCATGTCGCCGCCGGCCGTCCTGGTTTCCAACGGCGCCGTCTCCCCGCACGGTGCTCCTTCCGCGGCTGCTTTCCTCGAGTCCACTCCGGGAGCCTACACTACCGCACGCGCATCCTCCACCGGTCTCATCTTCTGGTGGCCACGCCACCTCCTCCGCCTCACCGACTCCGCGCGCCTCCTCGCCCAATCCCGCCCCCACCTCCTCGGCCTCGCTGCCCCGCCGCCGGGTACCCTCTCCACAGCGCCCATCGAGCCTCTCGTTAACCAATCCGTGCGGGTCGGCGTCCACGAGATGCGGAGCCGGATGCTGACGCTTGGGGAGTGCTGCTCGGGGGAAGATATGGCGCTCACGGCGTTGGTTCGAGCTGGTGGGGCGGCGGATGGGCTGGAGGTTTGCGTCCACCTGGGTGTGTACGTGCCTCCGGTGTTTGGGGACGCCGGGGCGAGGCTTGCAGTGGCCGGGAGCGGAAGGGAGGCCGCCGCCGCCAAGTACGCTCCTTGGGCCAGGATGAGGAAGAGTATGGAGAAGATGAGGCCTCCTGGAGCCACGGAGCTCTTGCTGACCAACGATGGGGATCATCTTCTTGAAGGCAGTGTTACAAACTTCTTCGTCGTCTGCCGGAAGGTTAGGGACATTTTCACTTCAACGGCAACGGCAAGGATTCAGATTTCTCCCGGTGCAAATAAGTTAAAGTGGAACTAAACAACCCACCTAAAATTGGAACGCAATTTCATCTGCAGTCACAATGCACAAGTGAAACGCGATCTCTCAAATATCCCTAGGAGCAATTCTAACTGGTACAAGGTTCACTCATATCTGTGTGACAGACTGACAGTCCACCAGTCTGTAGTGGTTTTCATGTCGCCATATAATATAAATTGTGATGCTTGAGTCAGGTTAAAGGGATGAACCTTGGCGTCTTCCTTTGCGTTAAATTTAAGATGGTGAAAATAAGAACCAAAGATCTTTACAGGTCTCTGTTCTATTACTAATTTTACTCTCATCTTTTTATTGGTAGTTTCCTTGCTTGTCTTCCTGCACTCTATGAATAATAGCACTCGTATTCGCACTCCGAATTATTTACTCTGCCTTTTCAAGATAATAGTTATGTTATTCAGATGATGTGTGTTTTTATTTTATAATCTCAACTTTTCTGTAGGAGGAACGTCAGTCAAATGAACCATTTTCTGTTCAAACAATGGCAAATAAGTTTGAAGTACAAACAGCTCCACTAAGCGATGGAGTTCTCCCTGGAATTATGCGCCAGATAGTCATTGAGTAAATATTCTCTGCTTGCTCTAAATTCTATGCTCTTTGTATAAATGACCAGATAGTGGAGGAAAATTCAGACTAATAAACATTAACTGGTGTCAACTTTGAGGTACCTGTCATGGGTTTTTCTCGGTATCATGATGCGCAATGGTCCCTTCTATATGGAAGACTCCTAAGAGTAGAATCCCCAACTTTCTTAACAAACCATAACTTTATCTTCCTAACTAAACTGACCTGTTTGACAGTGCCCTTGCCTTCATCTCACAAGTTTACAGACTAGTTACCACACTTACCTTGGCGCGCTATGTAATTTTCCTTTTGGTCAGGGTTGTTTCTGTAGGGCCAGTCTTACCCCTGATTTGTTATGTGAGCTATATTAATATACGGGGGAGCCCTCCTTTGTAGGGTTTAAGTTTGCCAAAAAAATGTTTTTAAAAGGTTCATCATTAGGAACGGTTGATTCTTGAATTCTTTTTTAGATTTTTTGTGCTGCACATAATGCCAAATGCTGAATTCTTTTAACACAAGTTTATTTCTTTGGAATAGGGAATGCCATGATCTTGGGATCCCAGTACGTGAGGTCTCACCATCATGGTCCAAGCGTGAACTTTGGGAAGAAGCCTTTGTTACAAGTAAGAAGTCTACTTCAAATCAGGAGTGAGCCCCAGCTGAGACATTGTGATCCCCTTTTTAGCATAATCTGCAGTTCACTCACTCCAATTTATCATATAACAGGTAGCTTAAGGCTTATCCAGCATGTGGAGACAGTTCAAGCACCTTTACTATGGGAGGACATAGAAACAAAAACCTGGAGTGATGTATCTTGGGCGGTGAAGCAATTTCAGGTACACATTATTTCTTTCTCGGACTTCTGCAGTTATATTTTCTGTGATATTGTAATTGTTTTATTGATAATGTCATGCAATTTAAATTAGGGCGCTGGACACATCACCACACAGATACAGGTTAGTTCTCCTGTGCTCCCGTGACGTATTTAACCTCATATCCAAGTTATATCGAATAGAGCTTCTTAAGATATGAGAACAGCGAGGCCTTGTATTGGACAGATTAATAGTAACTATCTATGTTTCATAGTGTTAGATCAATAATTCAGCAACCCTCCATTTCTATCTAATAATGACATCTCAACTGCCCACCTTGCAGAGGAAAATATCAGAGAGAGCAATAACTGAGGAATATGACATAAACTATTTCTTGTGACTTATGACTTGTCATGATTTCTGGGTGATGGGTCTTGGCTTCGCCATCATTTGTTCTTCAGATAAGGTGAAGCCAACTTTGCTGTTTTCTTATGTTTTGCTGAGACTCTTTTACAAAGCAATCCATCCATTCTTTTTTTTTTTGAAACGTGCAATCTGTCCATTCTTGAGACCAGGTTATTACCAAGTCAAAACTATTCATTTGCTCCTCTGTTTACGCATGCTGCCTAATCAAAACGGAGCTTCTGGTGTTGCCTTCATGCAGGGGACTGTTCAAGAATTTAGTGAAATGGTTCCATGTTGTGCGTGAGAGATGCGTACCGTGTGTGTTGTGTGTGTGTGTGTGTGTTGCTGTGCCTGGGGGGAGAGAACGACCAGCTCCACCTCTTCTACGTCAGCACATGGGTTCGGCCCTATGGGCCTAAGACAGATGGGCAGGGTCCATACCGGTTTAACACTTCCTCTCAAGATGGATGGTAGATATAGATCAATTCCATCTTGACACATGCCAAGTTACAGTCTTTTGCTCCCAGTCCCTTTGTCAAGCAATCTGCAACCTGCTGTCTAGAGCTGACATGAGTAAGCCTGATGATCACAGTATTAAGTTTCTTATTGAAAAAGCGATCAATTTCTACATGTTTTGTCATGTCATGTTGAGCTGGGTTATTGACAATGCTTATAGCAGACTGATTGTTGCTCAGTCGATTCTTCACCCAAAGCATCTCACTCAACCCCTGAGATAATGCTCTAATCTTTGATCTAGACGCAACGGTCTATTTCTTGCTTCCTCATGACACCAAATTTCCTCCCACAATCACATAATAGCCGGAAGTTGATATTCTATCATCTTGACAACTGGCGCAATCAGAATCACTATTGTCATCCACCTTAAGATGTCCAATCTTCGCAAACCGCAACCCTTTGCTTGGAATGCCCTTCAAGAATCTCAAAACTCTGTGTTGTATCAAGATGCCCACTCTTTGGTTCAGGCTTGTATATACTCACCACACACATGGTATATGGGATGTAAGGCTTGGTGTGGCACAAGTACAATAACCTTCGAACCAGTTTATGATTGTGTTGTCACTTGATGAAAGGATCGATATGGTTGACTAGAGAGGGGGAGTGAATAGGCAACTACCAATTTTTAGTTTTTCTTAACATTTAGGGTTTGCAACAAATAGGTTGTGCAACCTATATGATGCAAGCAACACAAGCAATACAAGCAAGCAAGAGATATGACACAAGTAAAGCTTGCACAATGTAAAGGTAAGAGATAACCACAAGTGGAGTCGGGGGAGACGAGGATGTGTTACCGAAGTTCCTTCCCTTTGAGAGGAAGTACGTCTCCGTTGGAGTGGTGTGGAGGCACAATGCTCCCCAAGAAGCCACTAGGGCCACCGTATTCTCCTCACGCCCTCACACAATGCGAGAAGTCGTGATTCCACTAGTGGTGCCCTTGAAGGCGGCGATCGGGCCTTTAGAAACAAGGTTGGGGCTCTCTCCACAACCGAATTGGAGGCTCCCAACAATACCACGAAGCTTTACCACAATGGAATGTGGCTCCGAGGTGACCTCAACCGTCTAGGGTGCTCAAACACCCAAGAGTAACAAGATCCGCAAGGGATTAGTGGGGGGAATCAAATTTCTCTTGGTGGAAGTGTAGATCGGGGCCTTCTCAACCAATCCCTAGAAAATCAACAAGTTTGATTGGCTAGGGAGAGAGATCGGGCAAAAATGAGCTTTGGAGTAACAATGGAGCTTGGGGGAAGAAGAGGCAAGTCTTCTTGGGGAAGAAGACCCCCTTTATATAGTGGGGGGAAATCCAACCGTTTTCTGCCCTCAGCCCGCATCTAAGCGGTACTACCGCTCCTAGGAGCGGTACTACCGCTTAGGCAGTACTACCCAGCTCAAGTCAGTAAACAGAGAAACCAGAGGGCGGTAGTGCCACTTGCGCGGTACTACCGGAGCCCCAAGTGGTACTACCGCTAAGAAGACCTGACTTGTCATGAGCAGCAGTACTAGGGCGCGCTAGGGCGGCAGTACCGTTCCAAGCGGTACTACTGCTCTAGTGCCGCTCTAGTACCGCTTAAGAGAAAAAGACAACATAAGCTAGCACGGGGGGAAACCCTAAGCGGTACTGGCAGCGGTACTAGACGCGGTAGTATCGCGCGAGCGGTACTACCGTGCTACAACCGTGCTAGTGCCGCTAAATCAAACCAGGCAACCAAGAGTTGCAGAATAGGAGAACCCCTAAGCAGTGGTAGACCGGTAGTGACCAGTGGTAGTACCGCCGAGCGGTACTACCATGGTTGGTAGCGGTACTACCGCCTGTGCTATCTCAAGTTGACTCAGAAAACAGGTAGATAGCTCCAGGAAAGCGGAAAGGCAAAGTGGGTGCAATTGAGGCTGTGTACGTGATGATTCCACCCATACCTTTCCAACACAGACCCCCTCTTCATAGTACGGGTTTCCTACGACTCAAACCACCGAAAAGAAATCGTCAAGAGAAAAACCGTCTTCACTTAACGCCACCGAGGGAAAATAAACCATCTTGTGCCACCTAGGATATTCTCTGAAAAGCTCGATGCACACGGTTAGTCCGCAAAGCGTATTGTCATTAAACACCAAAACCTCTAAGGGGGAAATATGCCCTAACAATCTCTCCCTTTCTGGTGGATTGGTGACAATACGGGATTTGCATAGGAGAGCAATAAGAACATAAGCAAACCCAAAACCACAAAATATAGACGGGCTCCCCCTAGATGTGTGCACTAATTAAATACGCCTTTGGAATGCAAAGTGCACACACTAGGATCAACACTCCCCCTATATTTTATAGAAAAGGAAACGGTGCAACTACTGGATGAACAAGGTTAAGCCAAGTTGCAATAGAGCAAGCATATGGGAGATATAAAAGAACTAGGACACAATGAATAAGATCTCACACATACAAAGACATAGATAATAAGACATAATATGACATAGATAATAGGATAAGGAAGCATATGTCTCACACCATATGATAAGGTCTCATAAGTCACGCAACCCAAAGCAAATGAAGAAAAGGAGTTCACAAGCGATAAATATCAAGATAAAAGGCAAGCTTGTGACCCAGCAACCCTGCAGAAAAGCATATCCCCGGTCCTAAACCTCTCTCCCCCTTTGGCATCGAGACACCAAAAGGGGCACAGAGTGACCTAACGCAACTCCAGGTGACACTAATCTCCACCCATGGACTCGTCAGACTCCTCAGAATCAGACCCATCAGCAGACTCCTCGGACTCCTGATCCGGAGCAGGTGCAGACGTGGCAGCATTGGACTCCTCTGAGTCCGTCCAGTGAGAATACGGAGAAATCCACTTATCCTCCGGAGTAATGCGATCGTCAGAGCCATCCTAAACCGGAATCTCAAGCTTCCTCATGATTACCTTCCTCTCCTGACGTGCCTTCTTGGCATCCACATGTGCCAAGTACATCTTATGCTGAACATCTGTCTGAAGGCAAAAGAGCTTCTTCACCTTGTGTTTGAGCTTAGCAGCCCAATCTGACTGACTGGAGGAACGCTCAGTGTCTGGAGTATAGTCATCATCACCATTATCCTCCTTAGAAGCAGATGGAATCACAGGCTCTGGACGACTGGTAGGAGCCCAACGCTCTTTCTGACGCAAGTTAAGGACGTCATGAGAGGTCAAGGGCCCGGTCTCAAGTGCCTCACCAGGGAAAGTGGAGTTCTAGGTGGACTGAATTAGCCTGAAAATGTATGGAGCATAGATAGGTACGTGATCACCATATGGTGCACTCACAAGCTTCTTCCACATAACATGAGAGGCATCCAAAACAGCTCCCGTGCCCTTCTCAGAGAGGCACATCAACAATATATCCACTAGGTGCCCATGCACCATGTCCAAGTTGCCCACTCGAGGAAAGAAAGTGTGCCTCAAGATGCGATGCATAATGTCAAAGAATGGTTTCAACTCCTTCTTAGTACCTTTATCTGTCTCAGTGATGATCATATGAGGGAGCAATTCATCTTCGTGAGTAGGCCCTCCCTCATGGTGAGGACGAAGGCCAAGGGGCTTCTTCAGCCCCGCATCGGGATATCCCAGAAGTCCCATAAAAGTGCCCCATGTACACCGGAGCTGCCTGCCATGTGTCATCCAAATCATGGTCCGCTCAGCAGAAGTGCCATACCATACGGTTGCAAAGAACTGTGCAACCAACCCTGCATCAAAATCAAGGTTGAAGGTCATGAGAGGCACAATGTTGAGTTGCTCACAAAGGTCGAGGGCCTCTCCAAAATATGCACAGTCCTTCTCCATGTGCTCGAGATTGGTTGACTTGGTCTTGACAAATAAATTCTTCCTCCCTTTAGCCGGTCAAAGTATACACGAGACTGATCCTTGTTCCAGAAAGGGCGGTGCACGAATGCGGGATCCTGAGGAAAGGTGTAGGGATTCTGCTCACGGTATTGCTAGTACTCATTTTGCTTCAACTCAGCAGCAGTCTTGACAGGTTCCTTCTTCTTGCGAGCAACTGACTTGACATTGGACTTGCCCTTGTTCCTGGCAGACTGTCGACGAGGTGGTGGTGGAGTGGGGGCAACCTCTTCTTCATCTTCTTCTGAATAAACCGGCCTTGCATAGTAATTGCGCTCACGCTTGGATGGGGAATTCGCATTCTTGCGACGGACCTTGGAGCTACTGCCACCCGAAGAGGACACAACACAGCGAGGAAGCACAGATGAACAAACATTGCATAAGCCAAAAAGACACAAAAGTGAGAATTGAAGTTATAGGCAAATTCTGGAAATTGGAATCCAGGCGGTAGTAGCGCTTCTGAGGAGCGGTAGTACCGCTCAACAGAGAGCGGTAGTACCGCCCGGTGACAGGAGCGCACAACCGTGTGTAGATCCGAAAGTACCGGAGATCCCAAATTCAAAAATAGCAACCTAAAACTTCGTTTCTCCTATATAGTGGTCATTCCACGTCCTACTCAAGCTGGGATTTAGCCAAAAATCCCCATGAACACAAGCATTGCCCTAGAAACCTAGATTCAAAAGAGAGAACCGTAGGAGAGACGAACGGGGGCAATACCGGATTCCATGACGAGAGGAGATGGTAGGGATCGATCCCACCGGACGGAATCGTGGAAGACGGCACGGAATCGGCGAGCCGGAGCGGTGGCTGGGGCTGTTCTTGGCCGCCTGTGAGAGAGAGGGAGACGTGGGGAGAAGACTGAAAGGGTATGGGGGAGTTAGAACTCCCCTTGCCCGATACACATACCCCCTCGAAACCCCCTAAGCGGTAGTATCGCCCAACAGGGCGGTAGTACCGCCTCGGTACTACTGCCGGGCAGAAGGCCCGGTAGTACCGCTCAAGCGGTAGTACCGTGGACAGGAGCGGTAGTATCGGCCCTGCCAACGGTAGTACCGCTTACAGGAGACAGAACAACCAAGATCAAGAAGAAGGATATGGCTAATGCAAACAAAGGTTTTGAGATACGAAGAGGCCTGGGTTGGAGACTCGAAAACACCAGCAAATGGGAAGAGTCACTCCAAGTTCAAAATAACAAACAAAACGAGAGTAAGCTTGGAGTGACTCAAAACACACACAAAGTCCTAAAGACTAGATAAAGCAAATAGAGTCAACTCGAGTAGAAACCTCTCAAAGAGAGGGCGGTGGCCGGT
Source organism: Thinopyrum elongatum (assembly GCA_011799875.1). Lineage (NCBI taxonomy): Eukaryota > Viridiplantae > Streptophyta > Magnoliopsida > Poales > Poaceae > Thinopyrum > Thinopyrum elongatum. Next base: position 248,445,392 of record CM022301.1, on the reverse strand, counting down.
GCCACCTATGTTTGAGTCAATTGGTATGGCACCGCGAAGATTTTTACCTTGGGCCCATGACCAAAACTCATCTTTGAAGCACAAGTACCATAAAAAATGACTAATATGAAAGACTTGATCGATTTATGCATGATGGGGGAAGGGAAAGTTCATTGAGAGAACAACACTCCCCATATGTGCATGCCTACATCTAGAACAAGATAAAATGATGAATGCGGTGGGGTGTGCCTAGATTCAAGCCACATTGCTCGAATCAATGATATTTAGCTCATGCCTAAACTCGTGAAATCTTGTTTCATCTAGAGGCTTAGTGAAAATATCCGCTAGTTGCTCTTGAGTGTTGATGTAGATGATCTCAATATCTCCACGCTTGATGTGGTCCCGGATGAAATGATGACGAATCTCAATGTGCTTCGTCTTGCTATGTTGCACCGGATTGTATGAGATCTTGTTAGCACTTTCATTGTCACATAGAAGAGGCACTTTGTCACAAGTGACATCGTAAGCCTTTAAAGTTTGCCTCATCCATAGCAATTGTGCACAATAACTTGCGGTGGCTACATATTCGGCCTCGATGGAGGAGAGAGACACATAATTTTGCTTCTTCAAAGACCAACTCACCAGAAAGCGACCAAGGAATTGGCACCCTTCGGAAGTTGACTTCCTCTCCACACAATCTCCTGCCCAATCCGAGTCCGAATAACCCATGAGATCAAAGCTTGCTCCTTTGGGGTACCATAAGCCAAAGTTTGGGGTATGAGCCAAATATCGAAAGATTCGCTTGACCGCCATATAGTGGCTTTCCTTAGGTGCGGCTTGAATCCATGCACAAATTCCCACACTCAACATGATATCCGGTCTAGATGCACAAAGGTAAAGCAATGATCCAATCATGGAGCGATATACCTTTCGATCCACCGCTTTATCATTGGGATCACTGTCAAGCTTACATTTGGTGGGAATGGGAAACTTGACTGGCTTGACATCATCTAGCTTGAATCTCTTGAGCATGTCTTGGGTATACTTGGCTTGGTTGATGAACGTCCCTTCTCTCCTTTGCTTGACTTCGAACCCAACAAAGAACTTCAACTCTCCCATCATAGACATCTCAAACTTCTCGGTCATTAGTGCGGCAAACTCATCATTGAAAGATTTGTTAGGAGAACCAAATATAATATCATCAGCATATAGTTGGCATATGAACAAATCCCCTTTGACTCTCTTAGTAAAAAGAGTGGATCAATTTTCCCAATTTCAAACCCATGATCTTGCAACAACTCGGTAAGGTGCTCATACCACGCACGTGGGGCTTGTTTAAGGCCATAGAGCGCCTTCTTGAGTTTGTATACATGATTGGGGATCTTGGGATCCTTGAATCCCAGGGGTTGTTTGACATATACCAACTCATTCAAAGGACCATTAAGAAATGCACTCTTCACATCCATTTGTTACAACTTAAAATCATGATGAGATGCATATGCAAGCAACATTCGAATAGATTCAAGACGAGCAACGGGGGCAAAGGTTTCACCGTAGTCGATACCCTCGACTTGGTAGTAGCCTTGTGCCACCAATCTTGCCTTGTTTTGAACAACCACACTGTTCGCATCTTGCTTGTTCTTGAAGATCCATTTGGTCCCAATGACATTGTGTTCCTCCGTTGGCCTTGGCACTAATTCCCAAACTTGGTTGCGCTTGAAGTTGTTGAGTTCATCATGCATGGCTTCAAGCCAATCCACATCATCGAGCGCCTCATGTACCTTTTGGAGTTCAACACACGAAACGAACGCGTGATGCTCACAAAATTTTGACAATTGTCTACGAGTAGTTACCCCTTTTCTCAAGCTTCCAAGCACATTCTATCGGATTCGGGGTTCCGCAGACCCTTGAGAGGTTCGAACTCTGGGGTGCGTGCGAAGAACTCTCCCTCCCCAGTCTGCCTGCTCAACGATCCCACGACCTAGCTTGACGAACCCAAGGGACAAGAGACACAGCAGTTTACCCAGGTTCGGGCCACCTTGCGGTGTAAAACCCTACTCCTGCTTTGTGGTGGATTGGCCTCGAGGGGCTGAGGATGAACTAGTACAGTGGCGAACAGCCTCCGGAGGAGAGGTGTTCTTGAGCTCGAGTGAGCTGGTGGAGTGGGGGTGATCTGAATGATCCGTCCCCCTCATTGGTGGTGGCTAAGTCCTATTTATAGTGGCCTTGGTCCTCTTCCCAAATATAGGCGGGAAGGGATCCCACAACGACCAAATTCGAAGGGAGACAACCAGTACAAGTTATCTTGACAAAAGTAGTCTTCGCCTGCAAAAGCCTCTGGCGGTGACGCTGCAGTGGGCTCCGCGATGACCTCCGTCCTGCCGTCTTGGCGGTCCTGGTCTTGTTGCACCGATATGGAAACCTTTGCTTGATTCCTCGGGACTCCGCGCCTGCGCTTGCCTCCTTGGCACCAAAGAGGAAACTGGTACACTGCGCCCGCTAGCGCCCGCCTGGTCTTGGTCGCCATGGCTCACGTCAGGTGAACCTCGCGAGGTGCGGCTTGCATTAATATCTCCGCTCCTCAGGAGCCAGCCTGGGGAGGCCGCCCCTCGTGGAGGTCTTGGTGTCGTCCGCCTCGCGAGGCTTGGCCCCTCGCGAGGGTCTTGAGTTGTTGTTGCTGAAGCTGGGCCATACCAGGCCGTCGATGGAGCCACGCCATGGGCCGCAGGCAGGCAAGTCTGGGCACCCCTGGTCCCAGGACGCCGACAGTAGCCCCTGGGCCCAAGGCACGCTCGAACTTGGCTTCGAGGCGAAGCCAAAGGGCAAGTGCGGAGCACCGCGGGCCCTAACTGCCTGCAGCCTTGGTTGCCGCGTGGCGATTGATGAGGCGTGGGCGCCTCCGCTTCCCCACGCTGCCTCGGCAACTGCTCGACTTGACGAGACCCTGCTGCATGCAGAGAAAAATCATCATTACGCGCGATCGTGGAGGCCAGCGGTCGGCCTCCCCTTGGCTATAAATGAGGAGAGGGGCGAAGCCCCCATTGCTCGTCTCCGTCTTCTCGCCACCCGCTCCTTCGCGGGCGAGCTGCCGGTCGCTGGCCTTGACGGCCTCTGGCTGCAAGCTGACGGCTGCTGCAGCAAGGCTTCATGGGTCGGGGTCGAAGTTTCCGCTGCCGGGAACGTGGCCCTGACCCGCGGCTGGCAGACGTTCGCCCGCGCGCGTGGCCTGAGCAGGAGGTGTACCCTCCACTTCAGGTACGACGGCGTCGCGACCCTCTACGTGAGGGTGTTTGGGGAAGATGGCCGCCGCGCAGGGTGCTGCCCCGAAGACGACGGCGGCGACGATGAGCTTGGCCTTGGCGACGACCGCGGCTCGTTCAGCAGCGGCGGCTCTTCCTCCGGCGAGAGCACAAGCAGCGGTGCTTACGATCAGCCGCCACGCCGCCGGGCTCGCTTCGAGGGAGGTGGCGGGTCTTCTCGCCGCCACGCCCCGGTGAAGCGGGAGGAGGGCTCAGGCTGAGCTCGGAGAACCTCCAGAGCCGAGCCTCAGGAGCTGCTGCAGTCGCGCGGGCCGCTTCTGTTTAACCTTTCCTTTCTTCTGCATTTTGAAAAAAGTAGAGAGCCCTGCTAGGGCGTGTAATGAACCATGGTACTTATGCCTCTATGCTATGTTTATTGTTCTTGTGTTATGCTATGGTGTTCATGTCCCGAGTAGGCGTGGTAGGATAACTTAGCTTGGTACACCCGCGGTAGCTTCCCTCCTCGCGAGGGCACGTCCTTCAGCACCTGGTGGGGCCCCCTTGCTGCCGTCCTAGGAGCCGCTGGGCTCGGGAGGCATCGTAAAACTGCAGGGTTTGTTAGAAAACTTGTCGGGTGCCTTGTTCTTCCTTGCGTGAGCCCTCAGGCATGACTAGTCGTGGCTTAGTTCACCGCGTCGCGGTACCCGGGGGGCACGGACTTAAGAGGGTGCGCAAATCACGAGCTCAATCGAGGGCGCCTCGCGAAGATCAAGGAAGCCGAAGCTCTGGGGCAACAGGGCTTTGGCGAGGTGTGTTCGCGGCGTGGGCTAGCCCAACGCACGCACACACCTGTCCAGCCCCCATGGGAGGTGCACGAGGGAGAGTGATGGGCAACTTCCGTTCTCCCTGACCCAGAAAAAAAAGCAAGCGAGGCAAGAAGAGAAAACCCAACTAGGCAATCGAGAAACGCTAGAGCTCCAAATTCCATTAAAAGGTTGCAAACCAGCTGCAGAAAGCAAGCAAATGAACAGCCGCGTCCGGCACCTAGTCTAGTCTTCTCACCAGCGCGGAGCTAAGTGCTGCCACTAGGACGTGGGAGGGAGCCCCCGAGGCCGGAGGGAGGCACTCTGGAGCCTCTGGGGCGTGTACAGCCCCACTCATTATTACGTGAGAGTGTCACAAGCGGAGACCTTCACAGGCGCGGGGCCTTGCTTCACGTCACCTGACAAGGGCCCCGCCCTGCGCCTCCCCCGACCACCGTTGGGGCGTCCGGAAACCAGGACGAGACCAAGGGGCAAGGGGGACGCTAGCGGTGCCCTCGGCGACCGCAGGTGACGAGCGGAGACCTTCATAGGCGCGGGGCCTTGCTCATGGGCGAGTTGAGGAACACTGCCCGCCCCCTGGGCAGGAACCCCGCTCCGCGCATCCCCCGGCCACCGTTGGGGCGTCCGGAAACCAAGACAGGACCAAAGGGCGAGGGGCCACGCGAGCGGTGGCGAGGGGGCTGTGGGCCTCCTCTAGGGGAGAGGGCTCGCCGGCGCCTTCCCCAGGAGAAGACCCGCTTCTGGCTTGCACACACTGGCGAGTTGAGGAACACTCCCCGCCCCCTGGGCAGGAACCCCGCTCCGCGCATCCCCCAGCCACCGTTGGGGCGTCCGGAAACCAGGACAGGACCAAGGGGCGAGGGGCCACGCGAGCGGTGCCGAGGGGGCTGTGGGCCTCCTCCAGGGGAGAGGGCTAGCCGGCGCCTTCCCCAAGAGAAGACCCGCTTCTGGCTTGCACGCACCGGGGTGGGGGTGGCGCCGCTCGTAGCCTGACTCAGGAGGTTCCTGCGAGTTAGTCGAGGGAAGAGAACATAGCACGTAGACGCGCCTGCTGTCGTGCCGTTGATCTTTCCGCAAGAAGATGAAGGCACTGAGGATCTGGTGAGGTGACATGCGCGGGGCGGGCCGCGAGCCAGAGCTCGACCCCTCAGATTTGTCAGCGTTGCAGGGACGGACCCGAGCACAAGCGCCGTGCCAGCATGTGTAGCCCCCATTGCGGGATGAGCAGGAGGCTGGTCGGCAACGCGGGAGGCCGCGAAAGGCAACGGGCAAGTAGGTGATAATCATAAAGCGACTGATGGCAAGAATAAGGATAGTTCTGATAGATGCAAAGCGATACATGCCACAGGGACGAACCCACGCGGCTTGGGGATGATGCAGCCCGAGGGGCGCCCCCAACGGAGTGAATCAAGATGCAAAAGGATACATGTCGCAGGGACAGGCCCACGCGATCTGGGGATAATGCTGCCCCAGGGGCGCCCCCAACTGAATAAACTAAAAAATGTCACCTGGTACCGTTGCTGAAGAGATGTTGGAGTAGCTGAAGATGTGTGCTGAAGAAGTCGCTCCTCACGAGTCGCCTGGGTCCTGAACCTCAGGAGGCTCTGGAGGCTCAGGGGGCTCGTGGAGAACCGTCGCCATCTCCACCAGGACCGCCTGGTGCCTGGTCTCCTGAGCCGCCAGGACGCGCCGCAGGTGGCGCTGGAAGCTGACAGCCGCGTTCGGCAGGCCGTATGGCATGCGAACGTAGCTGTGAGGGGGGCCCTCGCACCGACCAACACGCGATGGCCAGAAGCGCTCCTGAGACGCAGCCCTGTTGAGCCCGAGGTAGTCGATGCAGACGCGCAGCTCACTATCCTCGCCAGGACAAGGAGCCGAGTCAGGTGGCGGGCGGCGGTCGCCGCACATGGCTCTTGCCTCTTGAAGCTCCTCGGTTGCCTTGATGGCGAACTCCTGAGCACCAGGCACCTCGTGCCTTGTGCCCTCTTGGCGGAAGCGCGCGCTGAAGCACGCCTCCACGTGGTGCCCGAGCGCCTCCCTCGTGACGTTGGCTAGTTCAGAGGCCCTCTAGAGGAGAGCCCCCGAGCCCAGCCTGAGAAGGGCGCTGGGCGCGCCTTCCTATGCGAGAGAGGGGGGCGCCCCATCCGAGGGCGCTGGTCCTGAGGTGGTGCCGGTGGAGACACCGTTCTCCTGAGGCTCTTGGCGGAGCAGCTGTTTCTTCTTCTTGGGGATAGCCTCAGGAGGGTAGATGGTGCCTTCGTTGTCTGGGTCCTCAACCGCCGCGGCCTGGTAGGCGCGCTCGAGAGAGCACACCGCGTCCTTTTCCTCGCAGGTGATCGTGATGATGTCGCGGTTCCCTGGCATCTTGAGGACATTGTAGCCATGATGAGTCACCGCCATGAACTTGGCCAGGGCTGGGTACCCAAGGATGGCATTGTACGGAAGGCGGATGTGGGCGACGTCGAAGTCGATGAGCTCGGTGCGGTAGTTGTCGCGCTGGCCGAAGGTGACAGGGAGGCGGATCTGCCCTATCGGGGTGGTGGAGCCGTCGGTCACTCCTGAGAAGGGCTTGGTGGGCTGCAGCTGATCATAGGGCACTTGGAGGCGATCGAACGTTTCGATGGAAAGGACATTGAGCCCCGCACCGCCATCAATGAGGGTCTTGGTGACGAGGACGTTGCTGATGACGGGAGAGCAGAGCATCGGGAGGGCGCCGGCGGTTGCCGCACACTTGAGTTGGTCTGACGAGCTGAAGGTGATGATGGACTTGGACCACCTGAGCGGGCGTGTGGCCTCGAGCCTGGGGAGAGCCGCGTTCACCTCACGGGCGAACTGTTTGAAGATGCGCCGAGAGGCTGGGGCCTGAGCACCGCCCAGGATGCAAGCGACGGCGCGAGGCTCCTGGAAGCCTCCAGCCCCCTCATCCTGGTGGTGGTCGTCGTTCCTTCTTGGTGGCGGTGGCAGCGGAGGGAGGCCGGCGTTGCCCTGAGGACAGTCCTCACGAGCCTGATCTCTCCAGGCGCCCTCGCGAGGCTGGCCCTGCCAGCGGTCCTCACGAGGCTGGTCACGCCACTCCTGGCGAGGCCTGCGGTCGTCCCAGCGTCCTCCGCCTCGGCCTCCTCCGCGGCCGTAGCCTCGATCGTTGCGCTCGGGGCGTCGACCGAGGCGCCCGTCGCGGATGGCCCTGAGCTCATGGCAGTCCTTGGTGTTGTGGCTGTGTACGTTGTGGAAGACGCAGAACGGACGGCTGCCCTTGGATGACTCTGGGTGGTCGCAGCCGCGCTTCATCTCTGGTTCAGCCGCAAGCACGGCCGCCCCCTTGCGTTTCACGTCCTTGGCCTTGGCCTTCTTGTCTTCTGGGTCGGCCGCTGGGAGCTCGAGGAGGGAGAGGCGTCCCTCCTCAGCTCTCGCGCACTTGGTCGCCATGTTGAACATCTCCAGAGCCATGCACAGGTCTTCGTGTATGGCGAGCTTCTCCTTCATCTTGACATCGCGGACGCCATCAGAGAATGCTGAGATGATGGCCTCGTCCGACACCTTGGGGATCTTGAGACGGACGCTGTTGAAGCGCTGGATGTACTTCTGCAGGGTTTCCCCTGGCTGCTGCTTGATGCGTCGCAGGTCGCCCGCGGCAGGCGAGCGGTCGCGGGTGCCCTGGAAGTTGGCGACGAAACGCTCGCGCATCTCGCCCCAGGAGGAAATCGATCCTGCGGGCAGGTTCAGGAGCCATGAGCGCACGCCATCCTTGAGAGCCATGGGGAACCAGTTCGCCATGACCTTCTCGTCGGCGTTGGCCGCCTCGATGCTCAGCTCGTAGAGTTGCAGGAACTCAGCAGGGTCGGGGGTGCCGTCGTAGCGTGGAGGCAGGTCGGGCTTGAACTTCCCCGGCCAGACGACGCTACGTAGCTCGGGAGTGAAGGCTCGGCAGCCCGCGGTGGTTACGGGAGCCCGACGTGGAGGTGGAGCTTGATCTTGGCGCTCACGCGCCACCACCACAGGCGGCGTGCGGTCTTGGCGTGGGGGTGCTGGGAGTGCAGGAGCATCTTCTTGCGGCCGCTGGACCTCCTGGCAGCTTGCTTCTTCGCGCGCGGGCGCCTTGTGCGGCGGGTCACGCCTGGGGCCGCGCGCCTTGGTGCGAGGGCGACGTCTTGACGGGGAGATGGTGGAGGCGCTCCATGGGCTACGTCGCCCGCGGCAGGTGGTGGGCGAGGCAGCGAGAGAGACGGCGCAGGCGAGCCCCCTGCGGCGCTGACAAGCTCGGCGATGCGCTCGAGCCAGTCCTCGTAGAAGTCGTCGACGGGGCGGTAGCGCAAGAGCTCGCACGCCATGAGCAACGCAGCTTGCGCATCCGCCGGCCCGCGACGAGCGTGAGACGACGAACTAGCCGGAGTCAGCGACGGAGTGGTCGTGCGCCCATCACGCCACACGGAGGGGTGCAGGGACGAAGCTTGCTGCTCGTGCCCCGCCGGGCCGGTGGCGGCGTTAGCAGCAGGCGATGGAGAACGGCGGGGAGGCCCGCCGACGGGCGTCGTCTGGGCGACGCGAGCGGCGAGGGCGGCCCGACGCTCAGCACGGGCTCGACGGGCGTCAACCATGGAAGCGGTGGAGCAGCGGCGGGTCGACCGACGGGAGAAAGGCTCCGACGCACCCCTACCTGGCGCGCCAAATGTCGGATTTGGGGTTCCGCAGACCCTTGAGAGGTTCGAACTCTGGGGTGCGTGCGAAGAACTCTCCCTCCCCAGTCTGCCTGCTCAACGATCCCACGGCCTAGCTCGACGAACCCAAGGGACAAGAGACACAACAGTTTACCCAGGTTCGGGCCACCTTGCGGTGTAAAACGCTACTCCTGCTTTGTGGTGGATTGGCCTCGAGGGGCTGAGGATGAACTAGTACAGTGGCGAACAGCCTCCGGAGGAGAGGTGTTCTTGAGCTCGAGTGAGCTGGTGGAGTGGGGGTGATCTGAATGATCCGTCCCCCTCTATGGTGGTGGCTAAGTCCTATTTATAGTGGCCTTGGTCCTCTTCCCAAATATAGGTGGGAAGGGATCCCACAATGGCCAAATTCGAAGGGAGACAACTAGTACAAGTTATCCTGACAAAAGTAGTCTTCGCCTGCAAAAGCCTCTGGCGGTGACGCTGCAGTGGGCTCCGCGATGACCTCCGTCCTGCCGTCCTGGCGGTCCTGGTCTTGTTGCACCGATATGGAAACCTTTGCTTGATTCCTCGGAACTCCGCGCCTGCGCTTGCCTCCTTGGCACCAAAGAGGAAACTGGTACACTGCGCCCGCTGGCGCCCGCCTGGTCTTGGTCGCCATGGCTCACGTCAGGTGAACCTCGCGAGGTGCGGCTTGCATTGATATCTCCGCTCCTCGGGAGCCAGCCTGGGGAGGCCGTCCCTCGTGGAGGTCTTGGTGTCGTCCGCCTCGCGAGGCTTGGCCCCTCGCGAGGGTCTTGAGTTGTTGTTGCTGAAGCTGGGCCATACCAGGCCGTCGATGGAGCCACGCCATGGGCCGCAGGCAGGCAAGTCTGGGCACCCCCGGTCCCAGGACGCCAACACATTCTCTATGACATGTTGTTGATGATTGAGCTTGGAAGCCACTTTGGCGGCACGACGCTCCAAAAGTTCCTCAATGGGCATTTGAGGATCATCATCTTGATCATTTTGAGCACCGTCTTGAGCTTGCTCTTGATCATGAGCTTGCGCTTGATCTTGAACTTGCTCGGATTCATGAACTTGATCTTGGGCATCATTTGGTGCACCACCATCTCCATGAGGTCGATCTTGCCCTTGATCTTGTTCATTTGGTTGAGGGCCTTCACTTTGTTCTTCGGAAGCGTGTGGGTCTAGTGTTGGTGATGGCTCCACTTGAGTAGAGCTTTGTCCTTCTCCTTCGGCCACATGGGGTTCCTTAATGGGGAGTATTTGATCAATCCCCATTCTTCTTATGGCTTGGGGAGGAATTTCATCACCTACATCACAAAGACCACTTTGCTCCACTTGGGAGCCATTATTTTCATCAAACTCTACGTTACACATCTCCTCAATGAGTCCATTGGACTTGTTGAGGACACGGTAAGCATGGAAATCTCCTTGGTTAGCTTCACTTGAAGTTGATAATGAGACTCCTTGAGAGAAGCATGAACACCCTTCAAGACCTTGTGAGCCTTGTCAAGTGTGTTAAACTCTTCCTTGAGTCTATCATGGCCAACCCCAAGTGCAACTTTCTCGGATTTAAGCACACGAGTAAGAACAATAGCATGATCAAGATCCTTTTGTAATTTAGCAATGTCAACATTGTGTAACTCGTCAAAAGCCAAACAAAGACCTCGCTCTTCCTCAAGAGCAATGGAAAGATCCACTATCTCATCGGCATAGTCACGACTATGCCCCTCCAACTTGGAGATCGTGTCCTCATGAGACTCAATGATATCATTGGCTTCACCAAGTTGTTCCAAGAGAGCAACAAAGTCCTTCTTGGTTTCACCCTTGAGCTTGCTCAAGAACTTGTCAAACTCATTCTCATCAACTTTCACCACCTCACTATCATCTACACAATCTAACAATGAAGGAGTAGTAGTGATGGTGGTTTTGATGTTGGGGGTTACCTTATTGATACCTTTGGCCATGAGGCATTTGGCGATGTGGTTCTCATTGGGGGCGCCGAAGAGAGACACCTTGGAAGGGGAAGAGGTGGCAATGGCCAAGGTTGCCGTTGCCATTCCTTCACCACTTGTATCTTCATCATCATCATCGGAGGGGTACTCTTCATGTGCCACCAAGCCGTTTGGAGGTATCTTCTTGGTGAAGTTGTTCTTGTTTGGGAAGGACTTGGCTTTGTCTTTGCGAATGAGTTTGCCACCGTTATCTTCCCTCTTCTCACAAGGACAATCCACCACAAAGTGACTCATATTGCCGCAATTGTAGCAAGTCCTCACTCGTTGCTTGTTCTTTAAACCACTTGAGTTGTTCTTGGTGAAGTTGGGCCTTGTGTTCCTCTTGTTGCCCCAAAATTGCCTTGACGCAAGAGCCATGTGCTCATGGTAAGCATATTTGGTGTCTTCGTGGCAACTCTCCTCTTCTTCTTCCGGAATGGCCTTGGCCTTCAAGGCAAGGTTGGGTGAGGCTTTCTTTGACCGGACACGAGCTAGAGCATTGTTGGCGGTCTTGTTCATGATGTTCATGGCAATGAACTCGTCCAACACTTCACTTGAAGACAAGGTGTGGAAATCCGGTCTTTGACGAATCACAGAGGACATGGCCTTGTTGAAAGGCATGATGGCCTTGAGAAACTTGCACTTGATCCAATTGTCATCTGTATCATTGATCCCATGGTCTTGGAGAGCACTCGCAAGAGTTGTCACCCTCCGATAGAGATCACGAGGATCCTCATCTTCTAGCGTCACAAACACATCGGCCTCATCAAGGACCACTTCAAAGTTGGACCGTTGGATGCTTGAGCTCCCCTTGTACAAAGATAAGATATGCTCCCAACAATCCTTTGCACGAGTGAAGGGGCGCAAGTGAGAGAGATCTTCGGGAGGCAGTGTGGCTTGGAGGATGAACAAAGCAGAGTGATTGTACTGATTGTCCGCTTCTTCTCTTGGGGTGAAATTGTTTGGATCATGCAGGTAGAAGCCTTGCTCGATGATTCTCCAAAGATTTGTGGAGCTGTGATTCAAATGAGACTTGATGCAAAAAACCCAATTAGCAAAATCACCTTTCACAAGCTTAGGAGGAGGACCAAGGTTGTTAATATACGGGGTAGGAACCGGTCCTCCATAAACCGGGGGAGGGGAACCGAGGCAAAGGTTCCCGTCTCATTCTTGTTTTTAGGGGAGATGGTTTGAGTACCTTTAGCTGCTTCCTTGCCGGAATTGGCCTCCGACTCCGATGCGGTGGGATTAACCATAAGCAACGGGTCGGGAGAAGTTTTCAACCCCTCAAGTAATTCTTTAAGCATGGACTTGACCTCGGTCGTCATGGACGTCTTAAGTGAAGCCATGGCTTCATTTAAGTCATCACGAGTAATCGAGTTCAACTCCACGGCCTCGGGCACTTCATCCCTAATACCACCGTCGTCAACCATACTCTTCGGATGGTGAAACCCTTAATAAAGAGACGAGGCTCTGATACCAATTGAAAGAATCGATATGGTTGACTAGAGGGGGGTGAATAGGCAACTACCAATTTTTAGCTTTTCTTAACAAATTAGGGTTTGCAACAAATAGGTTGTCTAGATATGCAACTAGGTGTGCAACCTAGCTATATGATGCAAGCAACACAAGCAATACAGGCAAGCAAGAGATATAACACAAGTAAAGCTTGCACGATGTAAAGGTAAGAGATAACCACAAGTGGAGTCGGGGGAGACGAGGATGTGTTACCGAAGTTCCTTCCCTTTGAGAGGAAGTACGTCTCCGTTGGAGCGGTGTGGAAGCACAATGTTCCCAAAGAAGCCACTAGGGCCACCGTATTCTCCTCACGCCCTCACACAATGCGAGAAGTTGTGATTCCACTAGTGGTTCCCTTGAAGGCGGCGACCGGACCTTTAATAACAAGGTTGGGGCTCTATCCACAACCGAATTGGAGGCTCCCAACAATACCATGGAGCTTCACCACAATGGAATGTGGCTCCGAGGTGACCTCAACCGTCTAGGGTGCTCAAACACCAAAGAGTAACAAGATCCGCAAGGGATTAGTGGGGGGAATCAAATTTCTCTTGGTGGAAGTGTAGATCGGGGCCTTCTCAACCAATCCCTAGAAAATCAACAAGTTTGATTGGCTAGGGAGAGAGATCGGGCAAAAATGAGCTTTGGATAAACAATGGAGCTTGGAGAAGAGGCAAGTCTTCTTGGGGAAGAAGATCCCCTTTATATAGTGGGGAGAAAATCCAACCGTTTTCTGCCCTTAGCCCGCATCTGAGCGGCACTACCGGTCCTAGGAGCGGTACTACCACTTAGGCGGTACTACCCTAGAAGACTGTAAACAGAGAAACCAGAGGGCGGCAGTGCCGCTTGCGCGGTACTATCGGAGCCCCAAGCGATACTACCGCTAAGAAGACTTGACTTGTCCTGAGCAGCAGTACTAGGGCGTGCTAGGGCGGCAGTACCGTTCCAAGCGGTACTACCGCTCTAGTACCGCTTAAGAAAAAAAGACAACAGAAGCTAGCACAGGGGGGAAACCCTAAGCGGTACTGGCAGTGGTACTAGGCGCGGTAGTACCGCGCGAGCGGTACTACCATGCTACGACCGTCCTAGTGCCGCTAAATCAAACCAGGCAACCGAGAGTTGCAGAATAGGAGAACCCCTAAGTGGTAGTAGACCGGTAGTGAACAGCGGTAGTACCGCCGAGCGGTACTACCATGGTTGGTAGTGGTACTACCGCCTGTGCTATCTCAAGTTGACTCAGAAAACATGTAGATAGCTCCAAGAAAGCGGAAAGGCAGAGTGGATGCAAATGAGGCAGTGTACGTGATGATTCCACCCATACCTTTCGAACGCGGACCCCCTCTTAATAGTACGGATTTCCTACGACTCTAACCATCGAAAAGAAATCGTGAGGAGAAAAATCATCTTCACTTAACGCCACCGAGGGGAAATAAACCATCTTGTGCCACCTAGGATATTCTTTGAAAAGCTCGATGCACACGGCTAGTCCGCAAAGCGTATTGTCATTAATCACCAAAAACACTAAGGGGGAAATATGCCCTAACAATCTCCCCCTTTTTGGTGGATTGATGACAATACGGGATTTGCATAGGAGAGCAATAAGAAGATAAGCAAACCCAAATCCACAAAATATAGACGGGCTTCCCCTAGATGTGTGCACTAACTAAATATGCCTTTGGAATGCAAAGTGCACACACTAGGATCAACACTCCCCCTATATTTTATAGAAAAGGAAACGATGCAACTACTTGATGAACAGGGTTAAGCCAAGTTGCAATAGAGCAAGCATATGGGAGATATAAAAGAACTAGGGCACAATGAATAAGATCTCACACATACAAAGACATAGATAATAAGACATAGATAATAGGATAAGGAAGCATATGTCTCACACCATATGATAAGGTCTCATAAGTCACGCAACCCAAATCAAATGAAGTAAAGGAGTTCACAAGCGATAAATATCAAGATAAAAGGCAAGCTTGTGACTCAGCAACCCTGCAGAAAAGCAAATCCCCGGTTCCTAAACGTCTCTCCCACTTTGGCATCGAGACACCAAAAGTGGCATAGAGTGACCTAACGCAACTCCAGGTGGCACTAATCTCCTCCCATGGACTCGTCAGACTCCTCAGAATCAGACCCATCAGCAGACTCCTCGGACTCCTCCTCGATCTCCTGATCCGGAGCAGGTGCAGACGTGGCAGCATTGGACTCCTCCGAGTCCGTCCAGTGAGAATACGGAGAAATCCACTTATCCTCCGGAGTAATGCGATCCTCAGAGCCATCCTGAACCCGAATCTTAAGCTTCCTCAAGATTGCCTTCCTCTCCCGACGTGCCTTCTTGGCATCCACATGTGCCAAGTACATCTTATGATGAACATCTGTCTGAAGGCAAAAGAGCTTCTTCACCTTGTGTTTGAACATAGCAGCCTAACCTGACTGACTGGAGGAACGCTCAGTGTCGGGACCATAGTCATCATCACCATTATCCTCCTCAGAAGCAGATGGAATCACAGGCTCTGTACGACTTGTAGGAGCACAGCGCTCTTTCTGACGCAAGTTGAGGACGTCATGAGAGGTCAAGGGCCCGGTCTCAAGTGCCTCACCAGGGAAAGTGGAGTTCCAGGTGGACTGAATCAGCCTGAAAATGTATGGAGCATAGATAGGTACGTGATCACCATATGTTGCACTCACAAGCTCCTTCCACATAACATGAGAGACATCCAAAACAGCTCCCGTGCCCTTCTCAGAGTGGCACATCAACAACATATCCACTAGGTGCCCGTGCACCATGTCTAAGTTGCCCACTCGAGGAAAGAGAGTGCGCCTGAAGATGCGATGCATAATGTCAAAGAATGGTTTCAACTCCTTCTTAGTACCTTTATCCATCTCAGTGATGATCATATGAGGGAGCAATTCATCTTTGTGAGTAGGCCCCCCTCATGGTTAGGATGAAGGCCAAGGGGCTTCTTCAGCCCCGCATTGGGATATCCCAGAAGTCCCATAAAAGTGCCTCATGTACACCGGAGCTGCCTGCCATGTGTCATCCAAATCATGGTCCGCTCAGCACAAGTGCCATACCATACGGTTGCAAAGAACTGTGCAACCAACTCTGCATCAAAATCAAGGTTGAAGGTCATGAGAGGCACAATGTTGAGTTGCTCACAAAGTTCGAGGGCCTCCAAAATATGCACGGTCCTTCTCCATGTGCTCGAGATTGATTGACTTGGTCTTGACAAATAAATTCTTCCTCCCCTTTAGCCGGTCAAAGTATACAAGGGACTGATCCTTTTTCCAGAAAGGGCGGTGCACGAATGCGGGATCCTGAGGAAAGGTGTAGGGATTCTGCTCACGGTATTGCTAGTACTCATTTTGCTTCAACTCAGCATCAGTCTTGACATGTTCCTTCTTCTTGCGAGCAACTGACTTGACATTGGACTTGCCCTTGTTCCTAGCAGACTGTTGACGAGGTGGTGGTGGAGTGGGGGGGCAACCTCTTCTTCCTCTTCTTCTGAATAAACCGGCCTTGCATATTAAGTGCGCCCACGCTTGGATGGGGGATTCGCATTCTTGCGACGGGCCTTGGAGCTACTACCACCTGAAGAGGACACAACACAACGAGGAAGCGCAGATGAACAAACATTGCATAAGCCAAAAAGACACAAAAGTGAGAATTGAAGTTATAGGCAAATTTTGGAATTTGGAATCCAGGCGGTAGTACCACTCCTGAGGAGCGGTAGTACCACTCAACAGGGAGCAGTAGTACCGCCCGGTGACAGGAGCGCACAAACCGTGCGTAGATCCGGAAGTACCGGAGATCCCAAATTCAAAAATAGCAACCTAAATCTTCGTTTCTCCTATATAACAGTCATTCCACGTCCTACTCAAGCTGGGATTTAGCCAAAAATCCCCATGAACACAAGCATTGCCCTAAAAACCTAGCTTCAAAAGAGAGAACCGTAAGAGAGACGAACGGGGGTAATACCGGGTTCCATGAAGAGAGGAGATGGTAGGGATCTATCCCACCGGACGGAATCGTGGCAGACGGCACGGAATTGGCGAGCCGGAGCGGCGGCCGGGGCTGTTCTTGGCCGCTTGTGAGAGAGAGGGAGATGTGGGAGAAGAGTGAAAGTGTATGGGGGAGTTAGAACTCCCCTTGCCTGATACACATACCCCCTCGAAACCCCCTAAGCGGTAGTACCGCCCAACAGGGCGGTAGTACCGCCTCAGTACTACTGCCGGGTAGAAGGCCCAGTAGTACCGCTCAAGCGGTAGTACGGTGGATAGAAGCGATAGTACCTCTTGGAGCGGTAGTACCGGCCCTGCCAACGGTAGTACCGCTTACAGGAGACAGAACAACCAAGATCAAGAAGAGGGATATGGCTTATGCAAACAAAGGTTTTGAGATACGAATAAGCCTGGGTTGGAGACTCGAAAACACCAGCAAATGGGAAGAGTCACTCCAAGTTCAAAATAACAAACAAAACGAGAGTAAGCTTGGAGTGACTCAAAACACACACAAAGTCATAAAGACTGGATAAAGCAAATATAGTCAACTCGAGTAGAAACCTCTCAAAGAGAGGGCGGTGGCCGGAGCCACCTATGTTTGAGTCAATTGGTATGGCACCGCGAAGATTTTAACCTTGGGCCCATGACCAAAACTCATCTTTGAAGCACAAGTACCATAAAAAATGGCTAATGTGAATGACTTGATCGATTTATGCATAATGGGGGAGGGAAAGTTTATTGAGAGAACAACACTCCCCCTATGTGCATGCCTACATCTAGAACAAGATAAAATGATGAATGCGGTGGGGTGTGCCTATATTCAAGCCACATTGCTCGAATCAATGATATTTAGCTCATGCCTTAACTCGCGAAATCTTGCTTCATCTAGAGGCTTAGTGAAAATATCCACTAGTTGCTCTTGAGTGTTGATGTAGATGATCTCAATATCTCCACGCTTGATGTGGTCCCGGATGAAATGATGACGAATCTCAATGTGCTTCGTCTTGCTATGTTGCACCGGATTGTATGAGATATTGATAGCACTTTCATTATCACATAGTAGAGGCACTTTGTCAAAAGTGACACCGTAATCCTTTAAAGTTTTCCTCATCCATAGCAATTATGCACAACAACTTGCGGCGGCTACATACTCGGCCTCGGTGAAGGAGAGCGACACACAATTTTGCTTCTTCGAAGACCAACTCACCAAAGAGCGACCTGTAGGAACGAAGTATGTCTACCAGAGGGGGGTGAATGGGAGTTTTAAAATTTCTTTGGAAATCTCAAAACTCTCGGAACCCAGCAGCGGAGCGAATGAAAAACAAACTACAGCGACCTAAAACTAAGTACCGAATGGAAACTAAAGCATGCATCGAGAAAAATTACATGAAGGAAAAAAATCGAATGTAAACATGGGTAGTAGAGGTAACCAATGGTGCTCGATGGCGACAGGGTATTTGTTCAACCAGTTCGTCCTTCTGCACAAGGACTACGTGATGCGGAGCATCCTACGATCATCCCCATGTACACTACGACTACTTCCCAAGCCCCAAGTGGACCTACGACGAGACCTTAAGCATACGCCATTGGACACAAGGTGAACCCGCTCCTAAATGCTTCCCCTTTCCATTCATGCGAGACATGGTTGCTACCTAATGCAAGGACACTACATGTGCTCAGGAACCGAGGAGACGACCATGGAGATGCTCGGGATCACGGACAAGTCCCCAAGTACATGGACAAAGGAGCACGACAAAAGGAACAGGAGAAGGTTCCCAGGCCCCGGACATCCGGCCCTAGCCCGGACATCCGGCCCCTGAAGACCAGCAGCAGCCCAGCCGACCAGCTACAGGGCCCGGACATCTGGCCCGACAAACCCGGAAATCCGGCGCCTCCTCCGGACATCCGGCGCCCTGTCACAGAACCTCCAGAGAGCTAAAGCACCAGCCCGGACATCCGGCCCAAGCGCCCGGACATCCGGCGACTCGTGAAGGCCCGGACATCCGGCCCGACGCCCGGACGTCCGGCTTCCCCTGTCTGCGCACAGTGTAAAGGGCCGTGGCCCATGTACCCCTTCGCCCCTTAAACTATATATACTCCCCCTCCACCTACATTTTAGGGTTAGCATAGGTTTAGCTCATTTAGACATAGAGCTTTGCTCATCCTTGTGGTTCTCCTCCATCGAGAGAGACCGCGGCCTCTACAGAGAAGATCCACGCTTGGATTCAAGACCCCTCACGGGAAGATCCGTCTAGGATATCATCAAGACCTCCTCACGGAGATGAACTAGCTACTTGTATCGTCCTTTGTTGATCGTGGACCGTGTATCTCTTTGTGTTTCGAGGATCTAGCACATGTGTAATCGAATCTTGTTAGTTTGAGTGATTCTTTCGTGTTTCCCCTCATGTTTTCCCCTCGTGTTCTCCGCGGGATCCGCTCCAATCGTGAAAGATCGGGCATCTAGGGTTCTACCCTACATCATCTTGGATCAGAGCAAGGTTGATCACGAATTTGGAGCCCCTACCCCTCTTTTTCTAGCCTTCTTTTGTTGATTTTGTCCCAATTTTAAAAATTCCCCACCAAAAATAGCCCCAATTTTTTTTTTTGATTTGTTGGTTTGATGAGGTTTTGTTGATTTTGATCCATGGATTTGCTTGGTTTCAAGTGGATCTAGCTTTCCCCCATATTTCTCCCCATTTCCATCCACGAAATCCGTCAAATTTTGCCCCCGAAATCATCAATTTCCGTCCCCAAAATCGAGTTCCTCGAGTTCATCCTCGGATTTGAAGCCCGGACATCCGGCCCGTGGCCTCGGACATCCGGCCCATAGCCCGGACATCCGGCTCCTGGAGCACATTTTCGCGCAAGGTTCTGGACATCAGGTCCCGGATTTCCGGCACAAGCCCCGGATGTCCGGCCCCTATAACTTCAGCCTCCCGTGTTTCACCGTTTTGACCATAACTAATTCATCTGGAGTCCGATTTTGACGTTCTTTAGCTCGTTTTGAAGCTATTAACATCCCCCATCCCACAAAAATACTACCACCTTCATTTGACTCCATCAAATTTTTGGAACTTTGGCATCTTTCCCTAGGGCTTCCACCACATCCTCCGCTATACCACCATCGACTTCCGCAACCTAACCCATTTTGTTTCCCATAGCATTTGTGGTTGTTTGAGTTGTGATTCGAGTCTCCTAAGGTGTTTCGGCTACTTAGGGACGATTGCTTCTTCATCAACCACCACCATACACTTTCGCCACCAAAACTTAACCCAATTTTGTTTGTGTTGTGAGTTGTGTCTCCTAAGGTGTTTCGGCTACTTAGGGACCGTGCTTTCAACTCCGACACCGTGTATAGCCCATCATACCCTTCCGCCACCTTAACCCATTTGACCGGGTTTCCACCAATACGTCCGCAACCACCACCGCTTTCCCGCTACCACCATTTGACATTTGCCTTTGAGATTTTGAGTTCGTGGTTTTTTTTCGTTTCCTAAGTTGTTTCGGCTAATTAGGAACGGTTCGACATCGAGAACACCGCCACTCATCATCGCCACGAGGTCTTCATCGTACATAAGGACGGTAACCTCGACGACACCATTGTATATTCCCCTTGCAATTGCATTGATAACCCCTAGCCCATTTTGCGTCACTTGCCTATCTAGACTAGCCATTGAGTATTGCCGGCAACGTTACTTGTGCACATTAGTGATCATCGATCTACACCTTCCATTGCATGCATACCATATCATATTGGTATCATCTTGGTATCATATCATCTCTTATGTCACAAGATTGTTCCTGCATATATACAATTGCTATCTTGGTTTGTGCATTTCGCATAGTGGCCATATAAAAAAAAGAAAAGAATAAGCTTTTAAGCAAAAGAGAAAGAGCAAAGAAGCTTGTAAGCAAGAGCCATAGCATCATACCACATTGCATATAAGATTGTCATATACGATCATCTTGAATCATCTTGAGAGGAACACCGAGAACCATATATACATAGTATACTTGGGATAGAAGTCGTTGCATTTTTGTCTCCTATAGGTTGTGCACAAGTGTCGTATCCGCCTATTGAGCAATCGTGCTAGCGTCTCTCTAGAGTTGTGCAACAAGAGCATTTTCCGTGGATTCCACATTTTGAGCTCGTTCCTTGGTTGCACGACCCCATTTATCTATCCGTGTGTGTGTTTCCGTGTGCCATTCTTTGCTATTGGTCTACTTGTTTCACTTGCGAATTTGTGAATCTCTTTCAACATTATTCACTCTTGCTAACATTTTGCATCAAATTTTTGTGCTACTATCCTCACCAAGCTACTCCATAAGCTTTATTTGTGTAGGTGTGAGAAATCGACGAGATCGGTACCAATTGTGCTATTTCCTTGTTACATCATTTGAGTGATCATTGATCCATTCTCAACATCGGTCAAGGTACATTTGGTATAGTTCTCTCCTTTCTTCCACTCATATTTGCTCGAGTCTTGTGATGGATAGGCAAGGCATTTCATCTTCGGTCTTCGACAACACCTACGGCGCGAACAACTACGTCACCAAAACGTCCATCTTCAATCTACAACGACAAATGCAAGGCGCACAATCAAGATTGCGAGAGCGCATCGACAACCTCGCCATCGACATACAACAATCCGAAGCACATACAAGAGACTACTTCGACAACAAGTTTTCCGCACAAAAGGAGGAGCAAGATGCAAGGATGGAGGAGATTGGGGCCTTGGTCAAGTCTACTTCCCCTTCGTCTTCTTCAAGGCGGCGGCGAGCAAGTCGAACATCTTCGGAGCACCCAAGTGATGCAAGCGCAATTCGTCCACGTCCACATCTCCATGGCGACCATCATCACATTCGTGATCCACATCGTCATGAAGGGCAAGTCACCTCCAAGCAACATGTGGACAACGACGATGAACGACATCTACTACGAGCTCAAGCACGACAACGACAACATCAAGATGAAGATGCTCGACACGCGCAAACCTACAAGTCCCAACAAGCTCTACATCAAGCTACGGCCAATCTTCATGAGCACAAGATAAGACCGCGAGACAAGCACCACCAAGAGGAAGCTACGGCTACCACAACCACCACTTCGGCATCTTCGCCAAGTGTTATCAAGGCATCTTCACCTTTGGACGTACGGCATCTTCACCTACTTCCCATGAGTACGCCTACATCGACTTCATCAAGTCCAAGGCGACCACCTACAAGCAAGGGCGACACTTCCATCTTCGGAAGCCCCTCAAGGAAGATGACCGAGCATGGGAAATTCCCTTCGGTCATGGAGACGAGCTACGAGGTGCCACATCATATGGGCCTCATACAAGACGACGAAAAGACAGTCGAGCAAGGGCCATCCCCTTCGACCACAGCGGCGAGCACGAACCTCTTCAACAACATGAAGACGGCGCCCCAATATGTCTCCTACTCCGAGTCAAGCTACGAGACCGCGCATGAGACCCTCTATTTGGTCTCAGAGGAGAGCGATGATTTGCCACATCCTATGGCATTCATCTTTGGAGGCGTTATGGATGAGGAGGTTGAGCATGGGACTATCCCTTCAACCAAGGCGACGATAGGAGTTGAGCATGGAGACATTTGCACCTACATCTCTCCGACACCTATATATGATGAAATGCCCCAATTCCCATGTGAGGAGAGCCACCACCCCATGAGTGATATGAGTGACTCCACCATATGTGACATTGAGTGCATTTCCTATGAGAGGATGAGCATGACCACCACTAGCCCCACACATGAGAGCATGCCACACATCCTATGTGAGGTTGAGAGCCATTTGAGTGACTCCACCAACCATACGAGTGAGAGCATCCAAGAGGGAGTGAGTGAGCCACAACACTTAGTGAGTGAGGTAGTTGAGAGGGCACGTGAGGCCACTATGATTTCTAACACCTTAACCTCTACTCCGAGTGTGTTTTCTTTGGTGCTAGGTCTCCTACATGACGACATGCCTACCCTCAACGAGTCCATCCCTCCAATGGGAAAACCAATGGCCATGGTGGAAGATGATGCACCACCCACATGGTTCCATCAAGATGAAGATGACAACGAGTGGATCTTCGACACCTCACCTACAACACATGAGCGGAGCTCTCAAGGTAACATAGGTGATGGACCTTCTCTTGTCCCACTAGTGGACTATCTTGCAAACGATTGCTTGCATGATGTTGATCACCTTATGGATTCATTGCATACTATGTCTTGTTTCGATGTGCCACCCATTTATGATGAATATGATGATGAGCATGTTGAATTGCCTAGTTGTGATACTATGCTCCATAGGATATCATGTGAAAATTCTATAGGTCACGTCATGTTTGACAATACTTTAAACTTGTCATATGCTATGAGTGAGATTTCTCATATTGTTTCATCACAATCTCAACATAGTAACTATGCATGCCCCATTAAAATAAATCCTATTTGCACTTATGGCATAGATGACAAGGTCATGGTTATTGGAATGTGCTTCTCTTGTGATGATATTGCCATGCTTCCTTTAGATGATTTGCGCAATTCATCTACTATGCCATGCCATGAACACATTGCTTCGGATATGCATTGTTTTGGATGTTATTATCCACTAAGGCTCATAAGGAGACCCCCATAGTTTCCTCATACATATTAGGAGATTTTGATGCATTCCATACTTTGCATGATTCTCATAATTGTGTGCACCATATGCATCCCATGAATAACAATGCTCTCCATATTTCTCATGATGCATTACATAATTTGAGACTCCATTATGCTATACATAATAACAAACCCCTCATGATGGGTGACATGTTTCTATATCACGCATCTCATTTATTTGACCATTGGTTATTTTGTGCTAACCAACACATGCACGTGCACATCATGATGGATGATGTGTATATATACCACGCACACACAATTTTCCCTTTGCCTTTGTTTTGTGTAGGTACTTATGAACACTCGTCAACCTCACAATCCCATGAGTTGACGAAACGAGCTCTTGAGAGCAATGACGATTTGGGATCACATGGATTGTCCTTACCACCGTTCTCTTCGCCCAACTACTACGCGCGCCTCTTTTACTTGGCTCTCACACGGCTATGGGAGTAGTGTGGAGCGGTGATGCCTGCGCGGAAGCATAGCCGGCCACGGGAGGCGGGAGCAGGCGGTATAGTCGGAACTGGTTTGGGCAGCTGGAGCAAGCAGATAAGAGGTTGAAGAAGCAGCAAGGCGGTTGGATTAAGATTCAGCGGTCACTGTTGCTAGAATCATTTGTTGACTAAGTTGATAAAGCGATGCGTACGCATCAACTTAGTAGGCCCACAAGTCAGCCTCCAAATCGGGTGGGTCCCAGCTAGCAGCGGGATGAATCATTTTTCTTGTGTATAATAAGGAGGCACTTTCTTGCATGCGAAGATGTAGCTGGTGGGTCTCAGCTGTCAGGGGGAGGAAACTTTTTTTCCGCGTAATAAGGAGGCACTTGCTTGCGTGCGGAGATGTAGCTGGTGGGTCCAGCCTGTCAGTGGGAGGAATCATTTTTTCGCGTAATAAGGAGGCACTTGCTTGTGTGCGGCCATGGACCATGTGGGTCCCTACTGTCAACCGCTCCATGTACATCCCTCTTCCGATGGCTATCGTTTGTTGACTACGTTGACCATGCCGCGTCGAGGCACCAACGCGGTGGACGACGGTGAGGCCTAGGAAGGGAACGACCTGGAGCCGGAGAAGACTCGGCAGTGGTTGCCCGCGCGATGGGGAGTACGAGGGTTTACTGGTTTGGCTGCCATCGCCGAAAAATAATAGGAGGTGTGGGTGAGTAGAGGAATGGCCTGGCCAGCGATGGAGTAGGGTGGGGCGGTGCGGCCTGTGCGGCAGCACAACCGGCCACGGGAGGCGGGAGCAGGCGGTCCCACCGGCGCTGGTTTGGGTGGCTGGAGCAAGAAGATCAGATATTGAAGAAGTAGCACGGCCGTCGGATTAACATCCAACGGTCACTGCTGCTAGAATCGTTTGTGGACTAAGTTGACAAAGCCTTGCGTACACGTCAACCTAGTAGACCCACAAGTCAGCCTCCAAATCTTTCCCAAACAGCATACAGCCCGAAATTTCTAGCCAGATTCAAATTAATTTAAAAATTAAACATACCTTAATTTAAAATCCAATGGAATTTTACCCACACAAAAACAATGAAGTTTAGAATATCAAAATCCGAAAGAAAAAAGTAATTTGGAACTAATTGCATGTTTGTTGTATTTTTTCATTTTATAGCCCATTTCTTATTACTTATAGGCCATTTTCTGGGCAAGCCGAATGCATCCCTCCTCGTCTTGAAAGATTTCTGGCCCAGCAGGGCGTAGAAAAGCAAGTAGGCCTCCGTTGGGTATTCTACAAAAAACAAAATAGCTGGGCTAGCCATTTTCAGAAAGAAAGAAAAACTGGGCTGGTCATGTGGTAAACATATGAAATAAAAGCCTGGACTAGACGGGCCACAGCTCCCGCACAACCCAGTTAATACCCTGCTCCGTCCAGAAAACAAAAAAATTATTGCGCGAGCTGCTGGGTCCCAGGTGTCAGCCGCTCCTTATGTAGTTATCTCGCTTATTGACTATGTTGACAGTGGCGTGCGACCCAGATGTCAGGAAACCATCAGGATGAACCATTTTTTTCTTGTAATAAAGGAGGCACTTGCTTGCCTACTGCCATGATCCTGGTGGGTCCCTACTGTCATCCTCACCATGTACAGTCATCCCCTTATTCCTCTCGGTTGTTGACCATGTTGACAACATGGAGGGCGGCACCGCGGCAAGCGAACCAAGGCGGAGGACGATGGTAAGGCCTCGGACGGGAATGAACAGGAGCCGGGGAAGATGCGCAGAGTTTTAGGGTGCGATGTGGCCGTGATGCATGCGCGGCAGCACAGCCAGCCGTGGGAGGCAAGAGCAGGCAGTCCTGCCGGCGCTGGTTTGGCTTTGGCGGCTGGAGGAAGAAGAGACTGAAGAAACACGACAGACGTTGAATGTCAATCCAACGGTCAAGGTTGGCACAATCATTTGTTGACTAAGCCGACACCACATAGCATACCTTTTTATAGGAAGAAAAGAAAAATTGGGCTCGTTCGCCAGATAACATTCCCAAAACTGCCATCGTTTGATCTTGCGTCGCAACTAAAACTGCCAGGAAAAAGCGTTCGTTTGTCGTCCTCCTCCCAGGGAACGTTCACCACATAACATTCTCAAAAATCAAATACTTGAGAAGGCGTACATAACAAGCTAGTGTACCAGTAAAGAGACGTTGATGAGTTTTAGAAAAAAGAGAGACGTGCTCCTGTAGCTGGTTCGAATCCAAACCTACTATATATAGTGCTATGCTACTCTGCAAGTAATGAAACTGACATATCCAACATTAGCTTCTCCTCTTCTCTAGTTACTTTGCGTAGCATTAGAAGTTCCGGCCGTAGCAACTATGTCCGCTAGCGGCTCGTCCACCTGCTCTTCGGTAGGCAACAACCAAACATGCGCCAAGTCGCCACCTGTACCATCGCCTGTGGGTCTCATCACACCCCCGCCGACACACTCACCGCAGTCGGTTGCTCATCGTAGCCCGCTGTCGTTGGTGTGGTGCCACTGCTGCAAATCACGCAGAGTCATCCGTCGCGTCTCAACTACAATCCTCAACCTTGGCCGAGTCTTCTACAAATGCCCGAATCATGGGGTAATAATATGTTTAAGTGTTGTTCGCCTGCTTTCAGTTGCTGATTTTTTTAATAGTTTGGTTGATGATCTTCCAATTTGATTCGTGCGGAAAAGGGAAGATTCGTGTGATTTGTATTTTTGGGAAGTTGCTGATGTGGGGGAATGGAACTACGCTGATTATTTGGTTAGCTGAGGAATTCCAATACCAGCAGGTTGGGGTGTTGGACAAGTAACGGAAGGAACGATAGAAGAGGAAGATGCAGAGCAGAAGGTTAAAGATGCAGTTCATCTGATCATGGCCAAGCAACAGCTGTTGAACGGCCATGGCAGCAATGAGGAGATGAAAGAGCTTGTGAAGATAATGGGCAAGATCGTTGTGCTCTGTAGGATAATTGTCTCTTTATTTGCAGTGTATGTAGCACTCATGATGTATTCAATGGCTATGACATGAGCACTTTGCTGAAACTAGTAATGAATGAAACCTATTTAGCAGGCTGGGCATAGTGTTGTGAACATCTAATGATTTCTATTAACAGAAATCAGGGGGTATCCCCTTTTGCTCATAAATAAATAAATAGTAGAGACCTTTTTGCTAATAAATAAATAAATAAAATAGCAGAGGCCCTGTCAGGTCAGCGTTATCCTGTTGGAAGACGTAGAGCAAATTGCAGTCCAACAGCAAACTATGTCATCAAATACAAGTTTCACAGCCAAATATGAGTACAACTAAACAACAATGTCATCATGTTTTAGTCATCATACAATCACCAAACACAAATCAACATACATAATAAGTGATGTTCTCACATCAAAATACTAAACAACAACTTCATCAGGTTTCAGTTGTCATAGAAAACACAATTTCACATAGTAGATAAAAAGTCATCTTCTCACAGGCAAATACGACTAAAGCAATCTAATCATCATCCGCAGCAGCAGCGTCAACATCTTCGCCATGTGTATCAGTCTAAATCGTAATTCCCCCTAGTGTCATCTTCTTCTTCATCCTCAATGTCCTCGAACGTTGGCCTCTTATTGATCAACTCTCGTACGTCGACAGCCCGACAGGAAATAATTTCGCCATCGTTATTGATGTGATGGTTCTCAAAGATAGTATGAACATCTATGGAATCTTTTACATCAGGAGCAGTGTAAGCATCATCTTGTTGTGCAACTTCATTAAACGAATTCCTCTACTCAAACCTTTGCAATACTCTCTAGTCATCGCTACATGCATATGTGTCTTCCAAGAAAAATATCTGTGTTGCTTGATTTGCCAAAATAAAAGGCTCGTCGGTGTGGTACGCCACCTTGACATTGATGGATTTGCAATAATCACCAGCTTTGGGTTTTGCGATCCTGAAAAACAGGTTATACCAACGGCAACACAACAAAACCACACACCGATGAACCTTGAAACTGGGGATATACTGCAACTGAACAATGTCTGCTATGTTAGCATACATTTCAGTTGTCTCTTTGCCGTACGTATCCGTGCTCATGATGGCACTGTTTTGTGTCTTCCTGCCTTCGTCGCGTGCAAGGGTGTTGTAGCGCACATCTCCAACAACGCAAGATTCATAATGTCTTACCCGAGTATCAGGACCCATTGCTAGTGCGTAAAGGGCATCATTAACTGTTTGCCCATCCTCCCGCATCTTCTTAACCTATGGTTAGAAAATAGACAAGCTGGTCATCTTATGTACTCAATATATTAAAAAAAACTAAGAGTGCAATTCAAAAGCTTACACGGCTCTTGAACCATTTCGCATATCCTGCCATAACCAGTTTGTCAATGTTTCTTGGATTTTGCGCCAGTAACTCCTTTTTGTAGATGCTGCACAACATAGTGATCACGTCAAACATCCAAATATATAAGAATGTGCTGCAAGTTTAGTAGATTACGATGTATAAGCTGCAGTACTTAGCACTTACTCGATATAAGGTAGAATCTCAGGACAGTTATTCAACACATACCAAACCATTTTGTCCAAATCTTTAGGTTTGTCATCTTGTCGACTCTTCCCTATAACTCGAACAGAATAATCGAAAACATTGAGCTCGGGATTGTCTTCACCCACCTTTTTGCTAAGCTGATCAGCTGTTTCAATGTATTTTGAGCAGAATGTCAATGCTTCTGTAGCAATGTAGGCCTCTGCAATGGAACCATCAGGTCTAGCTCTGTTCCTAACATAGCCCTTAAAAGTGCCTAGCTGCCTTTCAATAGGGTACATCCAGCCATACTGTACTGGACCTCTAAGTAGTGCCTCATCAGGTAGATGAACAGCCAAATGCACCATCACATCAAAGAAGGCTGGAGGATATATCTTCTCAAGGTCGCATAGGATAGTTGGTATGTTGTCTCTAAGACGCTCCAAAGCATCTATCCTGATATTTCTACTGCAGAGTTCCCTGAAGAATTGTCCCAACTCTGCAACTGCTCTGTATAAGTCAGGGTGGCCCAATCCTCTAAGGATAACAAGTAAAACCCTTTGAAGTAGGAAGTGGCAGTCATGAGTTTTCAACCCTTGTACCTTGTTTCCATCTGCACTGACTCTCCTTTCAGGGTTGGAAGCTAATTGTCGGTGTTCTGAGAACCAGGGTACCTAGGCTTGCCTGCCTGCGGCCCACGGCGTGGCTCCATTGACGGCCTGGTACGGCCCAGCTTTAGCACCAACAAGACAAGACCCTCGCGAGGGGCCAAGCCTCGCGAGGCAGACGACGCCAAGACCTCCTGAGGGAGCGGCCATCCCTGGGCTGCTCCTGAGGAGCGGAGTTTCCTATGCAAGTGCCCAACCTCATGAGGTTGCGGTGACGCAAGCCATGACGACCAAGGCCAGGCGGGCGCCAGCGGGCGCAGAGGAGCAGGTTTCCTCTTTGGCGCTAAGGAGGCAAGCGCAGGCGTGGGGTCCCAAGGAATCAGCCAAAGGTTTCCATTCCCGTGCAACAAGACCAAGACCGCCAGGACGGCAGGACGGATGTCATCGCCGAGCCCACCGCAGCGTCACGACCAGAGCTTTGCAGGAGAAGACCACCTTTCATCAGGATAAGATGTACTACTGTCCCCTTTCAAATTGGCCGTTGAGGAATCCCTTCCCGCCTACGTTTTGGGGGAAGAGGACCGAGGCCACTATAAATATAGGTTAGCCACCACCGTAGAAGGGATCCGGACTGGTCGACTCATCCGATCCGATCCCCAGGTCGGCTCATTCTCACTAGAGCGAGCCTCACGAGCTTGTTCATCCTCTGTACTAGTTCATCCTCAGCCCCTCGTGAGGAAAATCCACCACAAAGCAGGAGTAGGGTCTTACACCGCAAGGTGGCCCGAACCTGGGTAAACTGTCGTGTCCATCTTCTTTCCTGTTCATCGAGCTAGGCTGTAGGGCGACGGGTTGGTTGGTTGGAGAGGTTGAGTTCTTCATACATGCCCCAGAGTTTGAACCTTCTTTGGGTCTGCGGAGCCCTGAATCCGACATTTGGCGTGCCAGGTAGGGGCGTGTTGAAGCTTCTCTCCCACCACTCGCTCCACCACCGTTCTGCCGCTCCAATGGCTGACGCCCGCCGTTTTCGAGCCGAGCGTCGGGCCACTCGTGTCGCCCAGACGGCACCCGCGGGCGATGGCGCTCCTCGCTGCTCTGCCTCCCCGGTGGCTAACGCCGCCACCGACCCTGCTGCCCGCGAACAGCAGGACTCGTCGCTGCCACCGTCCATGCAGTGTGCCGGCCGCACCGCGACTCCGTCACCCACTCCAGCCACGGCGTCGTCTTCTCATGGCCGTCGTGGGCCGGCAAACGCACAGTCCGCACTGCTCATGGCGCGCGAGCTCCTGCGCTATCGTCCGGCCAACGACCTCTACGACGACTGGCTCGCCCGCATCGCCGAACTCGTCAACGCCGCTAGCGAGGCCCCTGCACCGTCTCGTTCGCTTCGCCCTCCGCTGTCCCTGGCGGGCGACGTGGCTCACGGCGCGCCTCCTCCTCCTCCTCTGCATGGCGTGGGCCCCGAGCCAAGGCGTGAAGCTTCCCAGCGTGACACACCGCGCAGAGCGCTGGCGTGCGATGAAGAAAGCTGTCAGGTGGTGCAGCGGCCCCAAGGAGAAGCGCGTGCACTTCCAGCACCGCCATGCCAAGACCGCGTACCGCCAAAGGCAGCGGCGCGCGGGCGTCGAGATCAGGCTCCTCCCCAGTGGCTGGCCCCTGTGAGTGCGGCAGGGTGTCGTGCTTTCACCCTAGAGCTGCGCCGCGTCGTCTGGCCCGGCAAGTTCAAACCGGATCTGCCTCCGCGCTACGACGGCACCCCTGACCCCGCTGAGTTCCTCCAGCTCTACGAGCTGAGCATCGAGGTGGCGAACGGCAACGACAAGATCATGGCGAACTGGTTTCCCATGGCCCTCAAGGATGGCGCGCGCTCTTGGCTCCTGAACCTTCCGGTGGGGTCAATCTCCTCCTGGGACGAGCTCTGTGAGCGCTTCATCGCCAACTTCCAAGGCACTCACGACCGCGCTCCAGCGGCAGGCGACCTACGGTGCATCAAGCAGCAACCGGGCGAGACCTTGCATAAGTACATACAACGCTTCAACACCATCCGCCTTAAGATCTCCAAGGTGTCGGATGAGGCCATCATCTCAGCGTTCTCTGATGGCGTCCAGGATGTCAAGATGAAGGAAGAGCTCGCCATACATGAGGACTTGTGTTCGGCTTTGGAGATGTTCAACTTGGCGGCCAGGTGCACGAGGGAAGAGGAAGGTCGCCTCTCCCTCTTGGAGCTTCCGGAGGCAGATCCTGAAGACAAGAAGGCCAAGGCTAAGGACGTAAAACGCAAGGGCCCGGCTGTGCTCACGGCAGAACCTGAGATGAAGCGTGGCTGTGACCACCCCGAATCCCCCAAGGGCAGCCGTCCGTTCTGCGTCTTCCATAATGTCCACAGCCACAACACCAACGACTGCCAGGAGCTCAGGGCAATCCGCGACGGGTGCCTCGGTCACCGTCCCGAGCGCAACGACTGTGGCTACGCCCGCGGAGGAGGCCACGGCGAAGGCCGCTGGGACAACCGCGACCCCCGCCAGGACTGGGGTGATCAGCCTCGTGAGGACCGCTGGCAAGGTCAGCCTCGCGACGGCCCCTGGCGTGACCAGCCCCGCGAGGACCATCCTCAGGGCAATGCCGGCCTCCCTCCGTTGCCACCGCCTCCAAGGAGGAACAACGACAACAGCCAAGATGATGGGGCTGGGGGCTTCCAGGAGCCACGCGCGATCGCCTGCATCCTGGGCGGTGCTCAGGCCCCCACTTCTCATCGCATCTTCAAGCAGTTCGCTCGCGAGGTGAACGCGGCCCTCCCCAAGCTCGAGGCATCGCGCCCCCTCAGGTGGTCCAAATACGCCATCACCTTCGACTCCATGGACCAACTCAAATGTTCAGCCGCCACTGGCACGCTCCCGATGCTCTACTCGCCGACCATCAGCAACGTCCTCGTCACCAAGATGCTCATCGATGGTGGCACGGGGCTCAACGTTCTCTCCGTCGAGACGTTCGAGACGCTCCAGGTGCCGTATGACCAGCTCCTCCCCACCAAGCCTTTCTCAGGAGTGACTGATGGCTCCACAGTCCCCATAGAGCAGATCCGCCTCCCTGTCACCTTCGTCCAGCGCGACAACTACCACACCGAGCTCATCGACTTCGACGTCGCCCATATTCGCCTCCCGTACAACGCCATCCTCGGGTATCCGGCCCTCGCCAAGTTCATGGTGGCAACGCACCACGGCTACAACGTCCTCAAGATGCCAGAGAGCGGCAGTATCATCACGATCGCCTGCGACGAGAAGGCTGCGATGTGCTCCCTTGAGCGCACTTACCAGACTGCGGCAGTCGAGAACTCAAACGACGAGGGTGTCGCTCGACCTCCTGAGGCCATCCCCAAGAAGAAGAAGCAGCTCCTCCCCAAGGGCCATCAGGAGGCTGGCGCGCCTGACGATCGAGCCTCAGGCCCCGCGCCCACTTCTGGGGCGCCCTTCCCTCTCACATAGGAAGGCGTGCCCGGCGCCCCTCTCAGGACGGGCTCGGGGGCTCTTCTCTGGAGGGCCTCTGACCTGACCAGCGTCACGAGGGAGGCATTCGGGCACCACGTGGGGGCGTGCTTCGACGCGCGCCTCCTAGAGCAAGGCGCGAGGCACCAGACGCTCAGGAGTTCATCACCAAGACGATCGAGGAGCTTCAGGAGGCACGAGCCATGCGTGGCAAGCGTCGCCCCGCATCATCCAGTGCAGCTGCTGCCCCTGACATGGGTTGCGAGCAGCGCGTCTGCGTCAACATCCCAGGTCTCAACAGGGTTGCTTCTCAGGAGCTCTTCTGGCCGTCCCGCGTTGGACGGACTGGGGGCTGCCCCCGCAGTTACGTCCGCATGCCGTTCGGCTTGTTGGACATGGCTGCCTCGCACCAGCGCTACATGCAGGGCGTCCTGGCGGCTCACGAGGCCCGGCGCCAGGCGGTCCTGGCAGAGGAGGTGTCGGATCCTCGCGAGCTTCCCGGGCCTCCAGAGCCTCAGGAGCCAGCCGGCTCGTGAGGAGCGATCTTCGCAGCACGCATCTTTAGCTACTCCAATGCTTCTACAACAACGGTGCCAGGTGACTTCTTGGTTTGTTCAGTTGAGGGCGCCCCTCGGGCTGCATTATCCTCAAGCTGTCAGGGCCCGTCCCTGCAGCCGCATCATTTTGATTTATGTACTTCGGACCGGTTATGCATGCTCAGGCTATTATGTTTGTTAGTGTTATGCCTGTTGTCTTGTTATCGGTGGAGTTGCCCTTCGCGGCCTCCGCGCGTGATCACCCGCCTCTTGCTCATCCCGCAACGGGGGCTGCTGGCACGACGCCTGTGCTTGGGTCCATCCCTGCAGCGCTGATAAACCTAAGAGACCAAGCTCTGGCTCGTGGCCGGCCCCGCGCACGTCACCTCACCGGGTCCTTAGTGCCTTCGTCTTCTCGCGGAAAGATCATCGGCAGGATAGCGAGCGCGGCTGTCTGTTATGTTTTTGGCTAACCCACAGGAGCCCCGAAGGCAGGGCCACCAGCGGCCTTGCCACCTTGGGAGAACGCCATGCCACGTGTTGAAGGGCGCAACCCCTCCTTGCTGCCAGCCACTCTTTTCTCGCGCAAGCCGCTTGCACGTTAAAGGGGGGCCCTTGAGCATCGTGACTCACGGGCTCCTACCGGCTCTCGGGCCCTCACCCCCTGGCCTTGACCACGGCATCACGACCTGGCATACCAGCGGCGGCCGAGCCTTGCTCGAGAACTGGGTCTCGAGGACGTAGAGCACCCATGCAAGCGGGGGAGATGGAGTTGATAGGAGCCCTGCGAAGGGGGCGTCATCAGGAGAAGGGCATGGCCTAACGTCGCACGAGAAGTTCGTCCACACAGCAAAGGAACCACCGCAGGCTCGTCCAGATAAGTCACCTCACATGCGCAGGCGTGAACCTCATGACCAGCGTTATGTCCCTCGCGATCTTGCTCGGGCAAGGAAACTTCCCTTTCAGTCCTTCGGGGGCCACTTGTGCGCCAAAGGGGACCTCCTGAGCATCGCGACTCAGGGGCTCTTACCGGACCTCGGGCCGCTTGCCTCCTGGCCTTGACCATGGCATCGCGACCTGGCATACCAGCGACGGTCGAAGCCTGCCTGGGAACTGGGTCCCGCCGGCGTAGAGCACCAAGCTACCGCGAGAGTGAAAGGGGGAACCATGCCAAGGTGAGAGACACAAACACGACATCGAGTCAGGAACAATGACGTTAAAATGCGAGCATCACAGTTTCTTACATACCCCCACGGGGCCCATCATGGTTTTTTTCGCAGGAACAAAGCAAAAGGAAAAAAACCCTAAGAACCACGGCCTCGACAGCGTCACCAGCGGTGCCAGGATAGCGCCACTCCTCCTCTAAGCACGGGCGCGGCGGCATGGTGGCTCGTAGCTGTCGTCGTCGCTCGGGCCCGGTCCGGACAAAGTGCTGCTGCTCTCGGAGGAGTCGCGGACAAAGCCAAGGGCAAGTTCACCGCCGGTGGCCTCGCCGCCTCGATCGTCTCCCCTGGGGTAACACTCTAGACGTCAGCCGTCCTCTTCGAAGACCTTGAAGAAAAGCATCGAAGCCCCATCGTACTCGAAGTGGATGGTGTGCCTCCCCTCCGAGTTACAAGCGCGGGCGATCACGTCCCATCCCCGGGTCATGAAGACATCGCCAGAGGCAACGGCCTCGACCTCCGCCTTTGATGCCTGGCTGCAGCAGCCGTCGTGCTGCAGCCACAGCTCGACGGGCCCCCGCGGTGGTATCTCTCTCGCTAGGAGCCGCGGGAGCCGGATCCACATGCACGGCGGCGTTGCCGCCCACACCACAAACTCGCGGGCCGTGCCTTTGACATGGGCCTGCTGGCGAGGTGGCCGTGCGGCCACCGCTTGCTCTCCTCCACGACCCCATTCCTCGCGATGGCCGCGGCCGCTCTCGTGGACGGGGCTGCGCGCGCGAACATACGCGCGGACCGGAAAGCCCGGCGGAGCGCGTTCGCGCCAGGGCCTTGCTGCTGTGGGCGCCGCGGTGGCATCGCAAGAGCAATCGCGCCTCTTCTTTGGATGGAGCAGCTCAGGTTCCACCTGAGGGGCTTTTCCCTTCTCCGCGGCAGAAAACCTCCTCACTGGCGCCATGGATGCTCTGGCAAGCTGGCGGGAAGAAGAAGAAGGAGAAGCAAGAAGCAAGGAGGTGAAGATGAGCTGGGGGCTCTGCCCCCTCTTCCATTTATAGTCGGAGGTAGGCTAACCGCCGGCCCCTGACATTCCGAGCAATGATGTTGATCTGCATGCACCAGGCAGTTGTCAAGTCGTGTGGTTGCCGAGGCGGCGTGGGGAAGTGGAGGCGCCCACGTCCCATCAAGCACCACACGTCGACTCGGTCCGCAGGCAATTGGGGCCTGCGGCACTTCGCCCTTTGGCTTCGCCTCGAAGCCAAGTCCGAGCGCGCCTTGGCCCGGGGGCTACTGTCGGCGTTCTGGGAACCAGGGTACCCAGACTTGCCTGCCTGCGGCCCATGGTATGGCTCCGTCGACGGCCTGGTACGGCCCAGCTTCAGCACCAACAAGACAAGACCCTCGCAAGGGGCCAAGCCTCGCGAGGCAGACGACGCCAAGACCTCCTGAGGGAGCGGCCACCCCTGGGCTGCTCCTGAGGAGCAGAGTTTCCTATGCAAGTGCCCAACCTCATGACGTTGCGGTGTCGCAAGCCATGACGACCAAGGCCAGGCGGGCGCCAGCGGGCGCAGAGGAGCAGGTTTCCTCTTTGGCACTAAGGAGGCAAGCGCAGGCGCGGGGTCCCGAGGAATCGGCCAAAGGTTTCCATTCCCGTGCAACGAGACCAAGACCGCCAGGACGGCAGGATGGATGTCATCGCCGAGCCCACCACAGCATCACGACCAGAGCTTTGCAGGAGAAGACCACCTTTCATCGGGATAAGATGTACTACTTGTCCCCTTTCAAATTGGCCGTTGAGGAATCCCTTCCCGCCTACGTTTTGGGGGAAGAGGACCGAGGCCACTATAAATATAGGTTAGCCACCACCGTAGAAGGGATCCGGACTGGTCGACTCATCCGATCCGATCCCCAGGTCGACTCATTCTCACCAGAGCGAGCCTCGCGAGCTTGTTCATCCTCTGTACTAGTTCATCCTCAGCCCCTCGTGAGGCAAATCCATCACAAAGCAGGAGTAGGGTCTTACACCGCAAGGTGGCCCGAACCTGGGTAAACTGTCGTGTCCATCTTCTTTCCTGTTCATCGAGCTAGGCTATAGGGCGACGGGTTGGTTGGCTGGAGAGGTTGAGTTCTTCATACACGCCCCAGAGTTCGAACCTTCTTTGGGTCTGCGGAGCCCTGAATCCGACACAAATCCATGTGGGAATCTCACACGTGACAGGACCTTGCAGAATTCTTTTCTTTTTACCTTGTCCAAGACGTACACAGCTGGTGCCATATCCCGTGATGCACCATCAGCATTCACCTGCAAATCGGATCTAATACCCAGGTGTGTCAAATCAATCCTAGATTGTAAGGTATCTTTCATCTTGCCTTCAATATTAAGAAGTGTGTCGATAATGATGTCACATATATTTTTCTCGATGTGCATCACATCAAGATTATGCCGCAGATCCAAATCTTTCCAATACTCCAAGTCTCACAAAGTGGACCTGCGGGTAAACAATAATCTCTCTTATGCCCTGCCACACTTCCTTTTCCAGCTACCATTATCAGGATGGTTTCTTGGTGTAATATACCTGACCTTCTGTAATTTCTCGTGCAACTCATCGCCGGTGAGCCTCTTTGGCGCATCACGGTTTTCATGCTTTGCATTGAACACATGTCTTCGGTATTTTGTAGGATACGGCTTGTCCTTGGCAAGGAAACGGCGGTGTCCAATGTAACAGATCTTGCTAAGTATTGCATATGATAGCGGATTCTTGTCACAGCGAACACATGCATTGTAACCACTGTTCAAGATATCTTCCGATATTCCAATAAATCGGCCGATTTATCGCTTGCCGTCATATGACCGATAAGATAAATTGGCTGATAAATCAGCCGATATGGCGATAAATCGGCCGATATGCCGATAAACTGGCCGATTTACCCCTTATCATGGGTCGACCGATAAGTTCCCGATAAGCGATATCCCCAACATTGATTGTAACCATGTGTCATTCGCCCTAACACAGTGCCCAAAGCCGGATAATCATGGATGCACCAAATTATAACAGCACACAGAAAGAAATCAGCTGGTGGGTTGCTATATAGGTCTCGAGTGAGAACACCCCTCCATAGCTGTTGAAGTTCCTCCACGAGAGGCTCCATGAATAAATCAAAATCCTTTCCAGGACTTTTTGGACCTGGGATGAGCAAGGCCATCGTGTAGTTTGATTCTTTGGTGCTGACATTTGGTGGCATGTTGTAAGGGATAACAAGCACTAGCCACATGCTATATGTGGCGCTCTGGTGGCCAAATAGGTTGAATCCATCTGTAGCTAAGCCAAATAGGTTGAATCATTCGTAGATTGGAGTACCTTCTGAGCCTGAAGTGTGACACTACCTCATCACCACCACCATCGTCATCTTCCCCACCAAAGGAGACTTGAGTATATGGTATGGGCACTCCCCTTGGCTTGTGCCAAGCTTGGGGGAGATGCCCCGGTATCATATCACCATCACTTTTATTACCTTTACCTATCTTAATTCGATCTTTAGTTTTATCATGAATTAGTTGAATAAGAGTTTAGCATGATCTCCTTTTGAGTGTTAGTTTCGTGATCTATCTATCCATGTAATCGAGTGAGAGTTATATAATAAAGTTAGTTTGAGTCTTTGCTTCTTTACTTTTATGTTGCAATCAAATAAAAGGAAATAAATGAAAAAAGATCATATGCTAATCTTATGGTAAGTAATGACATCACATAAGGAAAAGTATAAGTGGTAAAATTTATTGGAGATTGGCAAACATAGCATTGGTCAATGATGCAACTCATGAAAGAATTAATAAGGTAAGAGAAGATTCACATGCAAATACACTATCTTGGACATCTTTTATGATTGTGAGCCCCCATTAAATATTATATGTCAAATTTGTTGACGTTGGACAAGGAAGACAACGTAATGATTTATGTTTGTTCATATTCACATAGAAGTTATATTGTCATAGATCCTTCAACATGTGGTGCTTGGTCAATATCTTTGCTAGCCAAAATTCCGCACTAAGTAGAGATACTACTTGTGCATCCAAAAACCCTAAACCCAAACTTATGTTTTGAGAGTCCACCATACCTACCTATGGTTTGAGTAAGATCCTTCAAGTAAGTTGTCATCGGTGCAATAAGGCAATAAAAATTGCTTCTAAATGTGTTGGATCATTTAGTGTAAGAGAAAATTGAGTGTTGTACGAACTTGTGATGGCAAAGTAATAAAAGCGACGGACTGCATAATAAAGGTTGCTATCATAAGGGGCAATATAACATGAAGTTCTTTTGCATTAAGGGATTTGGCATACAAACCAAAAAGCGCATGACAACCTCTGCTTCCCTCTGCGAAGGGCCTATCTTTTACTTTTATGTATTTACTTTTAT
Source organism: Thinopyrum elongatum (assembly GCA_011799875.1). Lineage (NCBI taxonomy): Eukaryota > Viridiplantae > Streptophyta > Magnoliopsida > Poales > Poaceae > Thinopyrum > Thinopyrum elongatum. Next base: position 248,407,338 of record CM022301.1, on the reverse strand, counting down.
GCAAGAGTCAAAGTATTCTTCCCTATTCCTTTTTATTTTCTCTTTTTGCAAGCATCATGTGGTGAGGAAAGATCTAGGCACATATATCCAGTTGGATATGAGTGAGCATGAGTTATTATTGTTGACATCACCCTTGAGGTGAATACGTTAGGAGGCAAAACTATAAGCCCCTATCTTTCTATGTGTCTGGTTGAAACTTTTTGCTGATGGGTATGTTGTGAGTGTTAGCAATCATAGAAGATTAAAAGATGGTTGAGTATGTGGACTTGCTAAAAGGCTCCGATACGAGACCCTTCCTGAAAATATGATGAATTGTAGTTGCAAAAGTTGACTGAGAACACAGTTTGTTTGTTTTCAATAGAGTTTATGATTTTTACTTCGATATTGTGATGAATTGTTACTTGCTCATGAGAAGTTATATGACAAAAGTTATATGATAAAGTTTGTTGATGTTATGATAATAAGCAAGATGCTACTATGTCCGTATTTTGTTTTTATCGACACCTCTCTCTAAGCATGTGGGCATGTTTTTCGATATCAGTTTTCGCTTGAGGACAAGCGAGGTCTAAGCTTGGGGGAGTTGATACGTCCATTTTGCATCATGATTTCCTACTATTATTTATAATGTTTTTAATACATAATAATGCTTTATGGAGTAATTCTAATGCCTTTTCTCTCATAAAATGCAAGGTTTACACAAAGAGGGAGAATACCGGCAGCTGGAATTCTGGACCTAAAAAAGCTACGTCAGAGATACCTATTCTGCACAACTCCAAATAAGCTGAAACTTCACGGAGAATTATTTTGGAATATATGAAAAATACTAGAGCAAATAACTACCGTAGGGGGGCCACCTAGTGACCACAAGACACCAGGGCACGCCAGGCCCCCTAGGCGCGCCCTGGTGGGTTGTGGTCAGCCAAGCCCACCTCCGGTGCCCATCTTCTGGTATATAAGTCATTTTGACCTAGAAAAAATAAGGATAGGACTTTCGGGATGGAGCGCCGCCGTCTCGAGGCGGAACTTGGGTAGGAGCACTTTTGCCCTCCGGCGGAGCGATTCCGCCGGCGGAACTTCCCTCCTGGAGGGAGAAATTGAAGCCATCGTCATCACCAACAACCCTCTCATCTTTGGGAGGCCAATCTCCATCAACATCTTCAACAGCACCATCTCCTCTCAAACCCTAGTTCATCTCTTGTGTTCAATCTTTGTACCGGAACCTCAGATTGGTACCTGTGGGTGATTAGTAGTGTTGATTACATCTTGTAGTTGATTACTATATGGTTTATTTGGTGGAAGATTATATGTTCAAATCCATTATGCTATTTAATACCCCTCTGATCTTGAGCATGAATATCATTTGTGAGTAGTTACTTTAGTTCTTGAGGTCATGGGAGAAGTCATGTTGCAAGTAATCATGTGAACTTGATATGTGTTCGATATTTTGATGATATGTATGTTGTGATTCCCTTAGTGGTGTCATGTGAACGTCGACTACATGGCACTTCACCATATTTGGGCCTAAGGAAATGCATTGTGGAGTAGTTATTAGATGATGGGTTGCTAGAGTGACAGAAGCTTAAACCCTAGTTTATGCGCTACTTCGTAAGGGACCGATTTGGATCCAAATGTTTAATGCTATGGTTAGACTTTATCTTAATACTTTTCTTGCAGTTGCGGATGCTTGTGAGGGGGTTAATCATAAGTGGGAGGTTTGTTCAAGTAAGAACAACACCCAAGCACTGGTCCACCCACATATCAAATTATCAAAGTAGCGAACGCAAATCAAACCAACATGATGAAAGTGACTAGATGAAATTCCCGTGTGCCCTCAAGAACACTTTGCTTATTATAAGAGACCGTTTTGGCATGTCCTTTGTCACAAAAGGATTGGGCTATCTTGCTGCACTTTATTTGCCATTGTCGTTACTTGTCCGTTACAAATTATCTTGCTATCAAACTACCTGTTACCAACTATTTTAGTGCTTGCAGAAAATACCTTGCTGAAAACCACTTGTCATTTCCTTCTGCTCCTCGTTGGGTTCGACACTCTTACTTATCAGAAGGACTACGATTGGTCCCCTATACTTGTGGGTCATCACTCTGCAATCTTGGTATAATTGGAAAATGTCTCAGAACATTATGAGGAAAACTCTTCACAGCATCGCCATCTTACCATCTTGATGATTTGCATTTTGGGCATTCACTTAAGTTGGCATAATCCTTCCGGAACAGAACACAATTATTCTTACAAACATGGATCATATCATATCCAATTCCAACTGCACGAAGGAAATTCTTCATTTTACTATAGGTGTGTGGCAGCTCAGACGCATCTGGGTAAGTTTTGCGAAAAGCAGCCAACATCGCATCGAATGATTTGTTGGTCATCCGCTTAGATGTCTTCACCTGAAGAAAGGTGACCATAGCTGAGAATACTGACAGCTTATTTCCTGGGGTGACTGCCACATTGCATTGTTCCAACATGCGGGCCCACCATTTTTCTTGTGCAGGTGAAAGTTCACGAAATGCGCGAGCATTTTGTAGCATTGTTTCAATGTTGGTCAAACCCACTGGCTCCGCCGCCACCACCACCTCCTCCTCTTCCCCCTGAGCATCAGGCAGATCAAGATGGTGATCTTCTGCTTCCACATAGTCAGTAACATTGACGTTCACAGCTTCACCATGATGAACCCACCTAGTATATATGACTGACATCCCATACAAGTATAGATGATTTTGCACAGTTGACTGGGGTCTTGAAACTAAATTCATACAACTGCTACATGGGCAGAGCACATCTGATTTCGGACCACCGTACTCAGCTCTGATAAAGTTCATGAAGTTTTCAACCCCCTCGACGTATGCAGGGGAGAATCTTTGAGCAGAAGTTATCCAAGTCTTGTCCATCTGTTAGACATACAAATTAGTTCTTCTACTAGATATTACAGTAAAAGCATATATGTTTTTTTATAAAGTCCAAAAAAAATACCTAGGTCGATGTCTAAAGCTATGGCAAGATATTTGGACAAGAAGATCTAAGTAACGAAATATATGTAAAGCTAATTCAGCAAACAGATTGAGTGCTAAATTATGGCAAGCTATTTCAGCAACCAATGAGGCCGAGCACACAGCCATCGAAGGCCATCTCAGCAACAAAGATTGAGTATAAAATAGTGTCGAGCTATTTCACCTAACAGATTGGCTTTAGACCATGGCAATCTACTTCACAATACATACATGGTCCTAATATATGGCAAGATATTTTAGTAACTAATCGAGCATGGCATGCCATCTCAGCAAAGCAGATTGAGTGCAGAACAGGGCAAGGAAGCTTCTTAAGTAGAGCATATTGACTGTAAACTAATTCGGCAAGCAGTGAGATTAACAGCGTCAGCTAACATTCAGCGCTACTCCGACATGCACGGGGCCTCAGTCTAGAATGCGCGTACCATGGGAGAAGCTGACTGTCGTGCGTCTCCACAAGAACGTCATCAGCGGTGGCGGCGCGGCTGGAGGACGGCAGTCTACGAGAGCGTACTATGGGAGCGAGAGGATCACCGTGCGTCCCCTCGATGAACCGCGGCGCCGACGTATCGGCGCGGCAGGGAGGGCGGCTTTGGTAGAGAGAATGGAGTGGAGGGGGCCGGGGGGAGGGGGGTTTGGGGAATATTATTGGCTAGTTGGCCGAAGGACAGTTGAATTTGGGATTTGGGGGGAATTTTTGCGCGGTGGGCGGGGAAGTTTGGCGCATGGTCAGTTTCTCCAAATGCGGTCCCACGTCTCAGTGAAGAGGCAAGCCGAAGCGCGTTCCGCTTGGGTGAGCCTGTGCAGGACCGACCGTGTGAGGGGTGCAATGCGACCGCGATAGGCGTGCTGTGAGTGCACCGCCTTTTTCCTTTTAAACTTGGTGCTTCGCGCGATCCATCGATACTACTAGTAATCCGATAATCCCGACTAAAATGGCCTGGCCAGGTCTTTTCCCGCGCGATTTGCTGGGAGGTTGGCTTAGTTGGTTTTTTTAGGACTTTATTTTTTAGGACAAGGCTTAGTTGGTTTGACAGATAGAGCGAGAGAAAGATGTGAAATGTGTGAATGTGTAGTGGACGTACTATTGGAGTGCCTAAGATAAATTGTGTATGTAGACCCTATGTGTTTATTTACTTCGCATCTTAGCTTTGTCTCGGGTCAAACCTTCTAAACTTAGACCAAGTTTATACACACAAAAATGAATCATCATTCAATATATTTTCATACAATATATCTTACTATTATTGTGAAAGTTCATATACACCAGACGAGATTAATGCAAACATGACAGATTTTCATTACATTTCAAACTTTTATAGGACAGACAAAGAAAAGAAACCCAACCCTAAACCTATTCTACGGCGGCGACCGACGTCCACTTTCCTTTGTACTTCCGCATCGGCAACGACGTCCTCCATCAGGCGTCTCCATGAATGGCGGCGGGGTTCAAGACCCGTGAAGTGAAAATGCGGTCTCCGGTGAGGAAGAGTAGAGCACGGGAGACGGACCGGCCAGTTGGCACACCATGCCCTGCCACCTCCCATGCCCTACTCATCCTCGGAGGAGTCCCCGACCTCGGCGGTGCCGGTGGACATGAGGTCGATAATGATGGACGTGGACGGTCCGTCGCTTCACTTGCCACATGTGCCATCAAACGTTGGACGGCGGCAAGTAGGACGCGTGGCTGGCGGTGCTCCCGTCATCGGCCGCCAGCGTGGCCACCGCTTGTGCGGTCGCATCCGCGTTCGGCTATGCCGGTATTGCGTTGCGAGCAGCGAGTTGAGCGAGGGCGGCAACCTCGAGCTTCATCCCCAAAGACAAGCTCTCCCATAGAGCATTCCCGCTCGCGCTCATGGTGGATGTCGTGCCAGGTAGGAGGATGCGCTATGGTGTGGAGTTTAGCTGGGCGTTGCCACTTTAAGTAGCGCATTCCGGTGAGGCCAAGCATCCGGGTGCGTCAATAAGTCGCCGGAGTTGGTTCCTCGGGCAGTGAGCCTACTTAATGACGACATACAGATGGCATGAATGCGGACAGCTGGCGTCAGCTGGGAACGCACGCGCGCGACGGCGCGAGGAACGATGGCTTTTTGTGTGCTAGGGTAGTCAGCTGCGTGCGTGGAAACGTTGGAGATGCCCTTTGCTCACATGCGATCCCACATGTCATTGAAAAAGCAATATGACCCGGCATGGTCTCAGGTCCTGGGGATGTAGTTGGCCATGCTAGAACACTCCGTGGACGCGTAGTGGCGCACGCGCACTTCGGTGCCCCGTGCATCCTCGACTCAGCCGGGTGTTGATCTGCTGGTCATGCCACAACGGTAGCGCCACCCTCGGCACCCTGAAGCCGAGCGTGTCCAGTGACGATGAGCGTGTCGCTCAGGGCGGTCGCCGTGTCCAGAGGCGGTGCAGGAGCTGTGCCACGTTGCTGGCCCCCATGACCCACATGAACGGTTGCCGGTGGCGAGGAGGTCATGGGCCAGCTCCTCCATTGGACTAGTCTGCGCCATGTAATCCCGACAGGTGGGCCCCACATGTCGGTTTCCTTGTTTTCCCGGCCAAATTCGAGCGTCGGTGCTCCGCGTTACGCATTAGGCGCAGAACATGTGGTTTTTGTGCCCTGGTTCAAATGTGGTACAGTACCAAGTTGTTACCCTAGCCCCAAGTGTGGTGGTTTTGGGTACAGTACCACCCTTTTCCTTTTCAACTCGTGAAGCATAACACTTGATTAAGTAGCCGGATGGTGTGCTAATTTAGGTGTTCGACTGTTTGAAGGAATAATTGAGGTGTGCCCGGTCCGTGCCCGCATTTAGGGGTCCAACTTATACCATGTTCCGCCAGTAGTAACTATACTAGTCCCTGCGTATCTTACTCCATGACCAAGACGGAAGGGAAAATGAGACAACTTAATGTTTATTTGAGCCGTCCAAGTATAATCATGTGGCGTTGCTTATTTCTCATTCCTCTCCAACCCTCTTCTCCATCGATCATGCCGCCCTCCGGTCGAGTCCATCCTCCCGCATGCCTCCTTTGAACATTCCGCCGAGTGTCGTTCGCATGTGGGCCTAGACCATGCCTGTATTTCCAATGTTGTAATTTGTCATACATGCATACAGACAAATGGTTCATTTAAAGTTTCACGTTGCCTCCACTATGTGTCGCTTCCCATCTTAGTTTTGACATCCCATTCGGTTCATGCCCCGACACATCTTGACGAGATCGATAGATGTTGAGAGATCGAGTGCGTGTCATGCAAGGAGATAAATGTTTGGTGTGTTTCTATGATAGAAATGATCGTGTGGGGTGGAGAGAAGGGGGTATGTGTGTGTGCGTCGGTCGTGTACCATCTAGCTATGGTTCAATTGAAAGAGGACTAGGGTGGGTCCGGAGATCGACCGATCTAGAGACGGGCGGAGAGAAAGATGAATGTGTGCTGGAAAAAATATAGATGAAAGGCTTGGTTACAATTAATGCATGGTAGAGTGACCTAGGCGTGTGTCGAAGAGCAACCTGACGAGCGAGATACAATCCCGATACCTCGAGAGATCAATTAGGTGTGACATGCACAAAGAGGAAGAGAGGTGGTATGTGTGTGTGTGCGCGCGCGCGCGAGAGAGAGAGAGAGAGAGAGAGAGAGAGGGAGAGAGAGAGAGAGACCCCGAGATGAAACCGAGAGAGAACGAGTTGGTGCATGTGTGATACCCAAGGCAGATTCAAAATTTTGAACCGGTGATCATAGCATCAGCAAATCATATATAAAGGGTATTCAATGTGTGTTTCGCTTTTGAACGTACAATATACTCCCTCCGATCCTTTTTAGTTTACATATAAGTTTTGTGTGTAGTCAAAGTATCTCTACTTTGATCAAACTTACAAAAAAGTATCTACATTCAACAACGCCCAATCAATATTGTTAGATTCATACGTACTCCTAGATTTGTATTCAAACAAAATGGTTTCCAATTTGTATTCAAACACGTGGATGCTTGTTCTCACGCATGCTCTTCCTACTAGGATTTCGCCACGTATAGCCAGTCCAATAGTAACTTTTTTAAGCTCCCTATCCAATAGTAGTAGGAGTAGTAGTACTAGTGGAGTACTGACAACATCTACAGTATAGTATGGAGTGCTCCTAGTACTAGTAGTATACTTAGTACTAGTAGTATACTACTAGTAACACTCGGCCGACCTCACACTCTCAACAAATTTCTTGGAATCCGTGCTACAATCTCCCCATCCAGCCATCCACGTCTCTCTTCTAGTAGTAAATTAAGCCGAAACAGGTGGGGGCGGGGGGAGGGGACGTCGACTTGCAGCGGGCGGGGGGGGGGGGGGGAGGGGGAAAGTTTGCCTACCATCGGTTTGCTCTCAACTGCGGTCCCACAAGCGAGCGAAAATGCAAGACGAAGCATGTTCCATTCGGTGAGCGAGGTGCAGGGTCCATTGTGCTAGGGTGCAACGCGAACGTGACAAGAGTGATGTACACCGTCCGTTCCTTATGAACTTGCATACTTCGAGTACTCCTTTTTTTGAACACAGTACAAACGCAAGCACTCATACATGCGCGCATACACTCACCCCTGTGAATGCACACACGCGCACCCTACCCCTATAAGCACCTTTGAGAGACTGAGCCGGCATATCATCTTGAGATTTACGAAGTCACAGCCTCGTCGTCGACAGGAACGGTGGGGAGGTCTAGACGTCTGCCACGTGAAACTCCGAAACTTTGGTCCCATCCCACCCCACAACTCTCCAGGCTCCAGCCGTCCAGCTTTGCAAACTCCACACAGTCAAAACTGATTGACCGATCATCATCGGAACCACTATTCACACCAGAACCTTCGCTGCCCGGCCTACACCAGCTACTTGTCGGCCGGTCACCACTGCTCAAAACCACACCTCCTCTCCAGCACATTCCCCCACCATTTGATCCCCTAGCCCGCATCAGTCGTCCCCTAGTTTGCCGGAAAGCCATGGTGCGCTGCAAGATCACGTACTACAAGATGCTGACGCCGGAGCGCCGCGCAGAAATCACGGCGGCAGTCGGTGCACAGACCTCCGTTCCCAAGCTCGCTTTGCGGCGGGCCAATCCCTGAGTTCTCTGGAGCCAAGCTCCGAGGAGGAGGAAGCCGATCCAGTGTTCATGGCAGAGGTCGCAGCGCAGAAGGCCCCCGATGCGTATGAGACGATAGACATCGACTTCGTGTCGGCGTCCGGGTCCCCCATGGTGCAGGCGGACCAGCGGTTCAACCTGGCGATCCTAAAGGAGCACCAGGAGGCGGAGGCTCAACTCAACGCGGAGTGCGCGGATGCCGCTACCATCGAGGCCCTCCTGCAGGCGAAACCGGATGTCATGGACGTGAACCGAGCGGCGGAGGCTCAACTTGACGCGAAGCGCGCGGATGCCGCTGCCATCGAGGTCCTCCTGCAGGCGGAACCGGACGTCCTGGACTTGAACCAGGTGGCGGAGGCTCAACTCGATGCGGAGCTCGCGGATGCCGCTGCCATCGAGGCTCTCATGCAGGCGGAACCGAACATCATGCACGTGAACCGGGCAGTGGTCGCATCCGTGCAGAGCTCCCGCACGCTTCGTGTGAATGAGTAGCTGGAGACAGAGGACAACCACGGTGCGGAGACACACATCGGCAGCTACGGCTGGTTCACGCCGGCAGCCAAAGACGACGAGGTTGGATCGTTCCACGAGCAGTGATAGTTTTTCTTTATGTTGTTGTTTTTAGGGATCTTTTGTTGTGTAAAAACATATATTTATGCAAGTCGCCTGACTTTCATCATTTGGGTCAGTCGACCATTTCAGGTGGTTGGATGAATATCCTACGTCTCCTAACCCTTCTTCTTCCCCAACAAACCACCGCACGGGCCGCACAGATCTTCCCCAATAGGCGGTTGGATAAACATACTGTATGAATGAAAATTAGGTGTCAGCGGTTGGATGGCTGAGTTTGGTTTGATCACATGCGGTACCACGTGCCAGTGAGGGTGCGTTCCCTTGGTTGGGTTTGCGGCGTGCAGGACCGACTGTGTGAGGGTGCGGTGCGACCACGACAGGCATGCATAAGTGTACCGCCTTTTCATTTTGAACTTGTAATAGCATCTGGTTTGCGAGGGTGAGCGCCTTCGATTTTAGTACGTACTGTGTTAAAAAAGAAGGTGGGGTTTTCCTTCGCGGGATCGATCAATACAAATCCTCGTTTGACATGTCAATTAATGCGTATTTTTTTCTCCAACGCCCAACAAGCTAACCATCTCACTCCTCGGAAGACGCTCCTCTGCCGTGCGCTACATGCCGTTGGGACACTGACATGTGGGCCAGTTTCCCAATGGGCTCACATGTCAGTGATGGAACGGCAGGCTGCCGTACATCAGAGGATCCTCATCCCTCACTCCTCATTGCTTGATTAATGCAGCGCATGCAAACCAACCTTCTCACTTCCGCATGCATGCAAGGGTATATTAATGTCCTTGGTTGCTAGTACGAGGCAAACCCCATCAATTCTGCCTCGATTAGTGTTAGTGGCCTTTTGCAAATTATAATTTTGATAGTGGCCTTGTATACAAAAAATGGAGGGAGTAACTATTTGACTTCCTTCCCCATTGCGGTGACGTCGACGATATCTCGATCGCTGTGGCTTTGGCGAAGTGCGTTCGACGGAGCACACCATTGAGGCAGACCACAATAAGTCGTTCGCAAGTGCCGCCTGCAAGCCGAGAAAACTGCTTTCTTTGCATCCAGGAAGTCCGTTGAACCAAAGGAGGCCTAAATGTACTACTAGTAGCACAATAGCGTCGTCCGTCCATCTTAGTGTGGTAAAGGTGGTTTCTTGAAGAAGACGATGAAGAAGCGGAGTCAACGAAGAGTGGAATGATGGTTGCTTCGTCTGTGCTTTGTGATTTGACGACTCACTGCTTTGTGATTTGTGATAGAAGGGACAAGGGAGTAGACTATGTGCTCTATACATGCGTCCAAGCACGGGAGAAAGAGGAGAGAGGTTGCATTTTCTATTCCTTCAATCAATCAATTAGGGAGCTTCGGTTCCCTCTTTTTTGGCTTTGGCAGCACCCTCCATAATGGTTCCCATCAATGCCAAAAGCTATTTTAACCTTTGGCTACACATTGTGGATGCCCTTAAGCGTACCACTTGGTTTTTCTCTTTGGTGCTATCTATACAAATCTCGATTATATTGATCTAAAAAAATATATCAAGATTAGTAAAAAGGAGGTGATTTTGCCGCGCAGAAGGCGGGGGAGGTTTCTTATTTTTAGAGGAGGTTGGATTGGTGGTTTGCTAACATGTGGTCCCACGTGTCAGTGATGTACCAAGCCGATCTGTGTCCCACATGAGGCAGAACAACGGCAGAAGCAACACGTGGTTAACTTGAGGAAGATGAGGGAGAAGCGGATTCAGCAAAGAGTGAAATGATGGTTGCTTCGCCCCTCCAACTTTTTTTGAGCATCACTTCATCCCTCCAACTTAACTGCGGGAAAGGTGTAGCTTTGTGATTTGACGCCTCATTGCTCATTACTACGACAGCGCCAAGACCGAGGTGCATCCCCTGCTGCTCTGCGATGTTATTTCGGTATGGCACGTGGACCCAGTTGCTTGATGTCCCACATGTCAGCGAAAGGGACTAGAACATTTATGAAAGCGAGCGGTCCACTCTTACAACGAAGGAGTACATGACACGGCGGTCCAGTGAACTGTTACTTGTACTGTAGTACTACTATAGTTTTGCTGTTTCACATGATCCATCGATACAAACCCGATTAAACAGGTGAGGGCGGGATTTTTCCCGCGCGGTAGGCAGGGTAGTTTGGCATAGGCGGTTTGACACAAAGAGCGAGAGAAATATGTGAAATGCTTGAATGTGTAATGGGCCCTTGTGTGTGTGTGTGTGTGTGTGTGTGTGTGCGTGTGTGTGTAGTCTGGCCTTTCATATCACTAGATGATAGCTAGCCATACATTTCAAAGGCAATTTTAATGTATGCAAACTGAAAAATTAAGTAACAATATGAGATCTAGTAAAACTAAAAACGCATATGATTTGTTGTGTTAGAGTGTAGTAGTGTTGTATTGCATAGTTGTTAGATGTAACATGCGAGAACGTGTAGAGATGTACTTTTGGAGGGCCTACAGAGAGAAATTGGGCATAAAGTGGATTCAAATATTTGTATTCGTCTTCATAGCATTTGTAACTCATATCTAGAGTTTGTACGGTAGACGTGAATGCTTGTTCACTCTTACGAAACCAGTACAACAATAATGGGGTGGTGTGCGCCAATTTAGGCACTGGCACATTGGCCTACTCGGCTCCACAGAGAGAGCGAAAGAAAGATAAATACACTAGCGGTCAGTACATTTCAAGCGAAAAGCGTAATACGGTCATCGGACTTCATAATACGCTCATTACAGTCACTATATACGTTTGTGGTGATTATATGGTCACTTGCTCACCATTCAGCATCGGATTGCACTCTGTTGATCGGCCAAATAGTCTGCATGGCACTATGTTGCATGGTTAAATTGGACACGTTCCTTGTGGGTCCCACCTATCAGTTCACAGAGGAAAAGAGTAAGATAAACACAAATTTACGCAGCCGCAACAAGACTCTGCTACTTCTTGAGCTTGCATTCATTTTTCCCTTGAAGAGGAAAGGGTGATGCTGCAAAGTAGAGATAAGTATTTCCCTCAGTTAAGAACCAAGGTATCAATCTAGTAGGAGGCACAAACAAGTCTCCAATATATGCACCTGCACAAACTAACAAACACTTGCACTCAACGCAAAAAAGGGGTTGTCAATCCCTTCACGGTCTCGAACAAGAGTGAGATCTAATAGAGAAAGGTATAAAAGATTACTAAAATGTAAAACAAAGTAAAAAACAAATAAATTGCAGCCAGGTATTTTTGGGTTTTTTGGTTTATAGATCTGAAAATATATGATGGAAAATAGACCCGGGGGCCATAGGTTTCACTTGAGGCTTCTCTCTTGAAGATAGCATACGATGGGTGAACAAATTACTGTTGAGCAATTGATAGAAAAGCGCAAAGTTATGACGATATCTAAGGCAATGATCATGAATATAGGTATCACGTCCGTGACAAGTAGACCGAAATGATTCTGCATCTACTACTATTACTCCACACATCGACCGACTCCTGCCTGCATCTAGAGTATTAAGTTCATAAGAACAGAGTAACACCTTAAGCAAGATGACATGATGTAGAGGGATAAAGTCAAGCAATATGATGAAGGGATAATTGGTTTTATACCCTTAGTTGTGTCCCCCTCATCAGGATTGCCCCTAGTTTCTGAAAACACGTGGTCATTCCCAACCCACTTTGGCGTCTTGTGCTTTTGCCCTTTGACCGTTTGACCAACACTTTGGAAACTTCATAACTAATTCATACTAAATCAGGAAAATGCAAATAAGATACCAAAATGTTCAGAAAAACAACACCTGTATGTCAATGTCACTTGCATTCATGACAAAAGTGTTGGTAAGTACCCATCCGAGTTTTAGCTCTTATGATACCACCATGAACAGTAAAATCTAAAAAAGTACAAAATATTCAAAAAAAGTTGGTGGCAAAGAATGACAAATCTTTTAAGTGCTTGCCAAGTTTCATTAGGGAATGACATTCCCGGAAGTCGTGGCAAAAAAACCAATCAACACTTGAAAATAGAATGTTTCTTTGCTACGACTTCCATGAATGTCATTCCCTGATGAAACTTGGCAAGCACTTAAAACATTTGTCATTCTTTGCCACCAACATTTTTTGGATTTTTCTGTATTTTTTTAGATTTTACTGTTCATGGTGGTATCCTAAGAGCTAAAACTCGGATGGGCACTTACAAACACTTTTCTCATGAATGCAAGTGACATTGACATACATGTGATGTTTTTCCGAACATTTTGGTAGCTTATTTGCATTTTTCTGAGTTAGTATGGATTAGTTATGAATTTTTCAAAGTGACGGTCAAATGGTCAAAGGGCAAAAGCACAAGACACCAAAGTGGGTTTGGCAAGACCACGTGTTTTCTGAAACTAGGGGCAGTCCTGACGAGGGGGACACAACTAAGGGTGTAAAACCAATTATCCCTATGATGAAAACCCCATGTTTTTATCCTTGATGGCAACAATACAATACGTGCCTCGCTACCCCTTCTGTCACTGGGTGAGGACACCACAAGATTGAACCCAAAACTAAGCACCTCTCCCATTGCAAGAAAAACCAATCTATTTGGCCAAACCAAACCGATAGTTCAAAGAGAAATACAAAGATATCTTAATCATGCATAAAAGAGTTCAGAGAAGACTCAAATAATATTCATAGATAATATGATCATAAATCCACAATTCATCGGATCTCGACAAACACACCGCAAAAAAGTATTACATCGAATAGATCTCCAAGAACATCGAGGAGAACATTGTATTGAAGATCAAAGAGAGAGAAGAAGCCATCTAGCTACTAGCTATGGACCCGTAGGTCTGTGGTAAACTACTCACGCATCATCGGTAGGGCAACAAGGTTGATGTAGAGCCCCTCCATGGTCGAATCCCTCTCTGGCAGATCGCCGGAAAAGGCCCCAATATGGGATCTCACGGGAACAGAGGCTTGCGGCGACGAAAAAGTATTTTGGTGGACGCTTCTGGTGGTTTGGGAATATTTGGGAATTTATAGCGCAAGAATTAAGGTTGGAGGACTCCCGAGGGGCCCACAAGCCCTCAGGGCGCCCCCCAGGGGCACGCCTAGCAGGCTTGTGGCCTCCTCGGGCATCTTCTGACCCCCTCTCCAAGCTCCATGGATGTCTTCTGGTCCAAGAAAAATGATCGTAAAGTTTTATTCCGTTTGGACTCCGTTTGATATTCCTTTTCTTTAAAACTCAAAAACAAGGAAAAACATAAACTGGCACTGGGCTCTAGGTTAATAGGTTAGTCCCAAAAATATTATAAAATAGTATATTAATGCATATAAAACATCCAAAACAGATAATATAATAGCATGGAACAATCAAAAATTATAGATACGTTGGAGACGTATCAAGCATCCCCAAGCTTAATTCCTGCTCGTCCTCGAGTAGGTAAATGATAAAAACAGAATTTTTGATGTGGAATGTTGCCTAACGTATTTATCAATGTAATCTTATTTATTGTGGCATGAATATTTAGATCCATAAGATTCAAAACAAAAGTCTAATATTGACATAAAAACAATAATACTTCAAGCATACTAACAAAGCAATCATGTCTTCTCAAAATAACATGGCCAAAGAAAGTTATCCCTACAAAATCATATAGTCTGGCTATGCTCCATCTTCATCACACAAAATATTTCATCATGCACAACCCCGATGACAAGCCAAGCAATTGTTTCATACTTTTGGTGTTCTCAAACTTTTTTAACTTTCACGCAATACATGAGCGTGAGCCATGGATATAACACTATAGGTGGAATAGAATATGGTGGTTGTGGAGAAGACAAAAAGAAGGAGAAAGTCTCACATCAACTAGGAAAATTAATGGGCTATGGAGATGCCCATCAATTGATATCGATGCAAGTGAGTAGGAATTGCCATGCAACGGATGCACTAGAGCTATAAGTGTATGAAAGCTCAAAAAGAAACTAAGTGGGTGTGCATCCAACTTGCTTGCTCACAAAGACCTAGGGCAATTTTGAGGAAGCCCATCATTGGAACATACAAGCCAAGTTCTATAATGAAAAATTCCCACTAGTATATGAAAGTGACAAAATAGGAGACTCTCTATCATGAAGATCATGGTGCTACTTTGAAGCACAAGTGTGGAAAAAGGATAGTAACATTGTCCCTTCTCTCTTTTCTCTCGTTTTTTTTGAATGGGCTTCTTTGGCCTCTTTTATTTTTTTGTAAAGTCTAGAGACTCATCCCAACTTGTGAGGGAATCATAGCTTCCATCTTCCTTTCCTCACATGGGACAATGCTCTAATAATGATGATCATCACACTTTTATTTACTTACAACTCAAAAATTACAACTCGATACTAGAACAAGATATGACTCTATATGAATGCCTCCGGCGGTGTACCGGGATGTGCTATGATCAAGAGTGACATGTATAAAAAAATTATGAACGGTGGCCTTCCCACAAATACTATGCCAACTACATGATCATGCAAAGCAATATGACAATGATGGTGCGTGTCATAATAAACGGAACGGTGTAAGTTGCATGGCAATATATCTCCGAATGGCTATGGAAATGCCATAATAGGTAGGTATGGTGGCTGTTTTGAGGAAAATATATGGTGGGTTTAATGCACTGGCGAAAGTTGCGCATTACTAGAGAGGCTAGCAATGGTGGAAGGGTGAGAGTGCGTATAATCCATGGACTCAACATTAGTCATAAAGAACTCACATACTTATTGCAAAAATTTATTAGTCATCAAAGCAAAGTACTACACGCATGCTCCTAGGGGGATAGATTGGTAGGAAAAGGCCATCGCTCATCCCCGACCGCCGCTCATAAGGAAGACAATCAAAAAAATTAATCATGCTCCGACTTCATCACATAATGGTTCACCATACGTGCATGCTACGGGAATCACAAACTTTAACACAAGTATTTCTACCAATCCACAATTACTCACTACCATGACTCTAATATCACCATCTGTATATCTCAAAACAAATGCAAGGAATCAAACTTCTCATCTTATTCAATGCTCTTTATATGAAAGTTTTTATTATATCCCTCTTGGATGCCCATCATATTAGGACTAAATTCATAACCTAAGCAAATTACCATGCTGTTTAAAGACTCTCAAAATAATATAAGTGAAGCATGAGAGTTCAAAATTTTCTATAAAATAAAGCCACCACCGTGCTTTAAAAAGATATAAGTGAAGCACTTAGAGCAAATTGCCTAGCTCAAAAGATATAAGTGAAGCACATAGAGTATTCTAATAAATTCATGATTAATGTGTGTCCCTCTCAAAATGTGTGTACAGCAAGGATTATTGTGGCAAACTAAAAATCAAAGACTCATATCATACAAGACGCTCCAGGCAAAACACATATCATGTGGTGAATAGAAATATAGCCTCAAGTAAATTTACCGATGGATTGAAGACAAAAGAGGGGATGCCATCCGGGGCATCCCCAAGCTTAGATGCTTGGTTGTCCTTGAATATTACCTTGGGGTTCCTTGGGCATCCCCAAGCTTAGGCTCTTGCCACTCCTTATTCCATTGTCCATCAAATCTTTACCCAAAACTTGAAAACTTCACAACACAAAACTCAACAGAAAACTCATAAAATCCGTTAGTATAATAAAATAAATCACCACTTTCGGTAATGTTGTGAACTCATTCTTTAGTTATATTGGTGTAATATCTACTGTATTCCAACATCTCCATGGTTCATACCCCCCGATACTACCCATAGATTCATCAAAATAAGCAAACAACACATAGAAAACAGAATCTGTCAAAAACAGAACAGTCTATAGTAATATGGAATTTTTGAATACTTCTGTAACTCCAAAAATTCTGAAAAATTAGGCAATTTGTATATAAATCTTGTGTAAAAAATTCAGATCAAAAGCACATTTCTATGATTTTTTAAATTTCTGTCAATGAGCGCAAAAGTTTCTGTTTTTCAGCAAGATCAAATCAACTATCACCATAGACCATCCCAAAGGTCTTACTTGGCTCAAACACTAATTAAAAAACCAAAAAAAATTTACTACAGAGGTAATAATGTGCATTTTCATAAGAACAGAAAATAAAAATATTGGGTTGTCTCCCAACAAGCGCTTTTCTTTAAAGCCTTTTATCTGGGCGTTGATAATTTCAATGATGCTCACATGAAAGACAAAAAAATTAAAGCACAAAGAGAGCATCATATAGCATGTGAAAAACAAGTTTAAGTCTAACATACTTCCTATGCATAGGCATTTTATAGGGAAAAGATTTATCAAGACAAGCAAAAACTAGCATATGCAAGGAAGAAGAAAGAAACACTAGCAATCTCAACATAACGAGAGGTAATTTAGTAACATGAAAATTTCTACAACCATATTTCCCTCTCTCATAATAATTACATGTAGGATCATAATCAAATTCAACAATATAGCTATCATATAACATATTTTCTACATGATCCACATGCATGCAAAGTTGACATTCTTCCAAAATAGTGGGATTATCAAATAAAGTCATGACTTCTCCAAGCCCACTTTTATCAAAAAATTCATAAGATTGATCAAACTCCAAAGTAGTGGGATCATTATTTCCTAAAGTTGACACTCTTACAAACCCACTTTCAATATTATTGCAAACATTATTATCCTGAGGCTTAAATAAATTTTCAAGATCATAAGAAGCATTATCACCCTAATCATGATCATTGCAACAAGTAGTGGACATAGCAAAATTAGCATCTGCAAGTTTGGGGTTTTGCATATTATTAGCACAATTGACATTAATAGAATTTATAATAACATCATTGCAATCATGCTTTTCATTCAAGGAGCTATCATGAATCACTTCATAAATTTCATCACAATTTTCAGATTCACGAATTTCAAGCAAAACTTCATAAAGATAATCTAGTGCACTCAACTCACTAGCAATTGGTTCATCATAATTGGATCTCTTAAAAAGATTAGCAAGTGGATGAGGATCCATAAACTTTTTGCATTCTGATTTTCAATAAATACACAATTATACCAAGCGAACAAGCAAACAAACCAAGTAAGACATAAAAAGCAAACAAAAAGGCGAATAAAAAGGCAAATATTTTTGTGTTTATTCTAAAAACATTTTAGAAGTGGGGGAGAAGAAAACGAGAGGCAAATGGAAAATAATGTAATGCAAGAGATGAGAGTTTATGATGGGTACTTGGTAGGCTTGATGTAGAACCTCACCGGCAACGGCGCCAGAAATTCTTCCTGCTACTTCTTGAGCTTGAGTTGATTTTTCCCTTGAAGAGGAAAGGGTGATGCAACAAAGTACAGATAAGTATTTCCCTCAGTTAAGAACTAAGATATCAATCTAGTAGGAGGCACAAGCAAGTCTCCAATCTATGCACCTGCACAAACTAACAAACACTTGCACTCAACGCGAAAAAGGGGTTGTCAATCCCTTCACGGTCGCAAACAAGAGTGAGATCTAATAGAGAAAGGTTTAAAAGATTACTAAAACATAAAACAAAGTAAAAACAAATAAATTGCAGCAAGATATTTTTGGGTTTTTTTGGTTTATAGATCTGAAAATATATGATGGAAAATAGACCCGGGGGCCATAGGTTTCACTAGAGGCTTCTCTCTTGAAGATAGCATACGGTGGGTGAACAAATTACTGTTGAGCAATTGATAGAAAAGCGCAAAGTTATGACAATATCTAAGGCAATGATCATGAATATAGGCATCACATCCGTGACAAGTAGACCAAAACGATTCTGCATCTACTACTATTACTCCACACATCGACCGACTCCTGCCTGCATCTAGAGTATTAAGTTCATAAGAACAGAGTAACGCCTTAAGCAAGATGACATGATGTAGAGGGATAAACTCAAGCAATATGATGAAAACCCCATCTTTTTATCCTTGATGGCAACAATACAATACGTGCCTCGCTACCCCTTCTGTCACTGGGTGAGGACACCGCAAGATTGAACCCAAAACTAAGCACCTCTCCTATTGCAAGAAAAACCAATCTAGTTGGCCAAACCAAACCGATAGTTCGAAGAGAAATACAAATATATCTTAATCATGCACAAAAGAGTTCAGAGAAGACTCAAATAATATTCATAGATAATCTGATCATAAATCCACAATTCATCAGATCTCAACAAACACACCGCAAAAAGGTATTACATAGAATAGATCTCCAAGAACATCGAGGAGAACATTGTATTGAAGATCAAAGAGAGAGAAGAAGCCATCTAGCTACTAGATATGGACCCGTAGGTCTGTGGTAAACTACTCACGTATCATCGATAGGGCAGCAAGGTTGATGTAGAGGCCCTCCATGATCAAATCCCTCTCCGGCAGATCATCGGAAAAGGCCCCAAGATGGGATCTCATGGGAACAAAGGCTTGCGGCGACGGAAAAGTATTTTGGTGGACGCTTCTGGTGGTTTGGGAATATTTGGGAATTTATAGCGCAAGAATTAGGGTTGGAGGACTCCCGAGGGGCCCACAAGCCCTCAGGGCGCCCCCTCAGGGGCGTGCCTAGCAGGCTTGTGGCCTCCTCGGGCATCTTCTGACCCCCTCTCCATGCTCCGTGGATGTATTCTGGTCCAAGAAAAATCATCGTAAAGTTTTATTCCATTTGGACTCCGTTTGATATTCCTTTTCTGTAAAACTCAAAAACAAGGAAAAACAGAAACTGGCACTGGGCTCTAGGTTAATAGGTTAGTCCCAAAAATAATATAAAATAGCATATTAATGCATATAAAACATCCAAAACAGATAATATAATAGCATGGAACAATAAAAAATTATAGATACGTTGGAGATGTATCAGACTCCAACCCGTGCGCGGGAACCACCTGGTTGTGTATGTGTCTGTCAGGGCCTGATGTGTGCGCATGCATGTGTAGATTGAGCACTTGAGCGTGAGTGTGTGTGTTGGTCATGTGGTGTGTGCTTGCATGCGTGTGTGTGTGTGTGAGTGTGAGTGTTGCGTGCGTGCGTGTGTGCATGTGAGTGTTGCGTGGCTACGTGTGTATGTGTGAGTGTTGCATGCATGAGTGCGTGTGCGTATAATCACCACACTAGCTCCTGTGTATTAAAAGAGACGGCTCAACATACCAATACAAGGCCACCTTGTCTGTTGTGCCCGCGGTCATGACTTCGAATACCCACCGTCCAATAATTTTTTATCGTTTGTTTTCATTCTTATACCCGCCGACAGGTGGGCCCTATGGTAGTGAGATAATAATGATGCAACACTAGGTGCGCCACGTGGAGCGTTTAACTAGTCAACTAGTCATGTCTTCAACAAATACAAAGTTGTACGGTGAGCCCATGACTGTATAATAACCAGAAGACGTAAATGGTGCCCGTAATGAGTGGATTCTGAAGTCCGATGAACGTATCGTGCTTTCGCTTCAAATACAATGATCGTCGTTGTATATACCGCGAGAGAAAGATGAAACATGCGTGAATGTGCTGGGGGCGTACTTTTAGAGGGCCTAGAGATAGTTTGTGTGCGTACGTGAAAGGGGCGTAGAGGGGGGGTGCGATGGAGAGATGCTCTTCGTTTCTCTTTATTATGACTAACTTTATATATAGTATAAATATTCACAATGCAGAATAAATATCATTGGATGCGCCATGCAATGCAAATTAACTTTCATACTCCATATAACTTTGTAACGTTGTATATATGTAGAATTTCTAAAATAAATTTTTGGCCACACTTTGTGTGGTTTTTATTCAAAAGGAATGTTGTATGTGAAGTAAAAGTGAAGAGAGGGCTTTTTAGATCAATGGGGTACGTGATAAGATGTAACATGTGTGAATATGTAGTTAACGTATTTAGTAGGGCCTAGAGAGGGTATGTGTACGTATTCGAGAGAGGCATGGATAGAGGGGCCGGCGGGGGGGCGACGAGGGAGAGATAGCACGAGAAATGAGAGAGATCTAGAGAGAGAGACGAATAGGATGTCTCGGTGAGAGATGCCCTTGAGTGTGTCCATGCAAGGGGGAGGGGATAGAGACATGAGGAGAAATAGTTTGTGCAGTGTCTATGTTGGTATGTGTGGGTGTGAGAAGATAATGTGACCTAGGGGTAGAGGGTGTGTCACCGCGTGAGGTCCGGTGGGCCGAGGTGAGGCCCTTGGGTCGGTTCCGTCCTGCGCCACATTGGTTGGCCCCTGACGCATTTCAGGGAGACCCATGGAGGACTAGTCATACAAGACAAAGATACTAGAGGCGTGAAGGACTCTGTGTCCACTGACAAAGCCGGCTAGGATTTGTAACCCTAGGTCCCTGAACTAAGGTAACCCCTTGTCTCTGATATTACCATTCATCCAACCTAACTTTAAGGGGCATCCTACAGAATGCTTTGCTGGAATCATATTCGTCAATTAGGAAGAGAGGTGGAGACAATGCGTGCGAGATAGGCCTAAAGATAATGTGCATGCGGGAGACACGTAGGCAGGTCTATGAATAGAGAAAGGGTCGATGGGGATCGTGCATGTGAAAGGAAGAGTGCTTGTGACAAAGGTTAGTGAAAACAATCATAAATGGTTGCGAGAGAGAGGGAGGGTGATATCGAGAGCATGTGTGCGAGAAAGACACCTCGGGAGAGAGTGTGTGAGCATGTGTGAGAGACCCCCGATGGATATACACTATGTGCACATATGTGTGAGAGAGAAAGTTAGCGCGTGTGTGAGGAGGGGGCTATGGAGAGTGAATCTACATGTAAAAGACTGATGTGCACATTGATTAAAAATATAAATTGTATCCAAATATTAGGATGGGATCATGATATTTGCAATTCGCCTAAGGAACGGTCATTGATCCATCAGACATCTATATTCTATCAAATTTGAGCATGTCTATGTTATTATTCGACATAATTGATCCATAGAGTCAGTATTTTGAAGTCCAGATAATGCATCGCTTTAGCAATTCGAATATAAACATGAGTATAGTTCATGTTGTGTGCGTAAAGCACATTATACATACAAAAGTTACACAATGAACATTCTAAATAGCTAGCTAGGAACTAGCATGCATTTGAATTCAACTTAAGGTTGTTTAAAAATTCGAATTCAACATGAAGTACATTCAATTATTTGAATTTGAGATCATGGCATTTGTAAATCATACCTAAATTAACGGGGCACTAATCTTTGCTCTGCTTTTGTACATAATAGCATATATAGTCGTGTACAAAATAGATTCAAATTTAGCTCCTCCATTCCAAAATAATCGTAGTTATAGGATTTTCAAGAGTCAAAATTTCAAAAAGAAGCGCATAATTTAATGATGTTTTCAAACATACAAGGTCAAATTTAACGTTGTCTATTTAGGTCAATCCTCAAAGTTCAAGAGTACTCTAAACGTGAATGCATCTGTTTCAAAATTTCAAACGAAGCATCAAAAGAGCCTCTACTCGCCCGAAACCGCGTGAGACCAATGTTTGGTAGAAAGAAATTACTTTTCTAACTCCGACCCGTGAAACCTACCAGCCCGACATCCAAAGGTCTAAACTGGGGTAGGTTTGTAACTTCATCTAGACGCCATGCAACCGCCTCAGAAAAACATTCATACACCATGGCCGCCTAAACACACAGGCGCTCGGCCAAAATCGCTCCCGCCCACTATTTGGGACACCTGCGATTACCGTCCTACCCCCGACCCGCAGTAGGTCCAAAATTTAAGAGGGGGGCAAAGTTTGTACTTTCCCCAAATTTCAAACAAGCGCATCCCAGACCGAAACATGGTTCCCCCTTAGCTCCCCCCCTCGTCTGATTCCCCATTCGTACTCCGTGGGCGCCAAAACTACCTCTCCACCAGCCGCAAAATACCAGCGTCCTCCATCCGCCACCCCATCCCACCCATCAACCGCCGCCCTCCTCCATCACGCGGAGCCGATACCCCGACATCGTCGTCCACCACAACCGCAATGCCCTCCACGGCTAGTAGTTGAAGCCGAGGCTGAGCTGCCTCCAGGACGCCGACGTGCATCGTACCTGAGCCAGTTCAACCAGTCGTCCTGCGCCTCACCGCTGCCTCTCCAACATCGCCACCGTCCACCGCACCGGAGCTGTTCCCGCTACGCCGTCCATCGCCGGCTCGGATCTGCTTCCCCTCCGCCGACAGACGGCCACCGCAACACAGTCAACAATTTGGCCATGGGTTCGTCCAAGGCTCCACCGTCCTCCACAACATTGGGTCCCCCGGTAAAATGAAGAACATCGCCGCGAAATCAGGAGGACACAACACTGGCAACCGGAACTAGTACTCCTCTTCCCTTATACATGCAAATCTTATGTGTCTGCTTGCACGGTATTCATCCCACAGAAGACATTAGTTGACCGCTTCTTACTGCACCTTCTTCCTGATACTAGATGTTCCTAGTAACTCGCGATGCACAAGGTGTCTCCTCATATACTATTTCACCTTAGCTAGAGGTCCGTCACCCCCCTGGATTTCAATTCCTGGTCAGTTGATTCCCAATTAAAGGAAGCATTCCCCGACGTAATAGGCGCTAGTCCGCCTGTTACGCCGGGGAAGCAGTGCATCGGTGTTTATCTTAGGGGTGTGTGGGGCCTAGGAGCTGTTGGCGCCCGATCTGGAGGTCGGTCGGGCTTAAAGGGATGGCCGGGGGGCGGTGTTGTGAGGTTGAGGGGAGGGTGGGGCGGGGCGGCGGAGGCAGGGGTCTGGGCTGGTGGTCGCTGGCGGTTCGAGAAAGATCATCAACAGTGACTGGCGGGAGGTAGACGAAGGCCATCTGCCCATTCCTTGTAGATCAGACGGTTCAGAAAAAAATTGACTGACCTATTTATTTTCAGTCGACTGTTATTTTGATAGGACCACATGTGGTGGTGTGCTAGAGGAGTACCTGCATTTCCTAGCCATCCCTGTGCTCATATTACAAAATCCTACAGTAGAATCTAATTTCGTTTGCCATGCAATGTTGTAGAGCTATCATATTTCTCCTGTCATTTATTTTTCAGCCTCCTGCTATCTGCTACTTTTACAGTGCACTAGTTCTGCACACACTTCACCCATACTCTCACTATTGTTTTTTTATGCATGGGTATTTCAGCCTCTGCCAAACTGTTGATAAAAACATGAAAGAAAAGAGAGAAGTTGCTCCAGCTTTGTTCGTGGGTAGGCAAGACACGTTTCAGCACTTTAAAGGGTGTAGTGTCAGCAGATGGAGACGGTAAACGTAGCTCTAGAGTTGATGATCTCGCTCGCCATGAACCACCATCCCAGGTGTTTGCTTTAACTTCGCGGTGTCATATGTGGTTGCATGTTGCATATGGTGTCTAGCTTGTATTCGAAAGGCCGAAGTCGGTCTTTATTAAGATAAGGAAAGATATTTTTTACATGAACCACCATCCCAGGAACACCAGAAGCCAAATAGCTAGTCAGGGCACTGGCCGAGCCAGTGACAAGCCCAGCACAGCCATGCATCATCTGCAAGCCAACTAAAAAGCCAAGGTGGTGGCGAAGCAGCCCGCCTCCCGCCAGGCTGTCAGGTCCTTGATGATCATGCTCACAACTCCAGCCGGGTGTCTAGCTTGTATTGCTTCCAATTTGGTTAAATTTCATCTGATTAGCTTACACATTATACCTTTGAATATGACATATGTCTATTAACCATGTTCTTACATCAAACTAATGTTCTTGTGTATCCCTCATCAATCACTTATGATGAGACAGTCAGGCTCGTGGATTACTCTGAGAAAAGATCCTCTTTTAAAGAATGTAGTGTCAGCCTCCCCACATGATTCTCAAGAAACAGCAAGGCTAAATGAAGATAGTCAATGTAGCTCTATAGTTGATGGCCGCATTTCCCCTACACCGCCATCATAGGTGCTTGCTCTAACTTGGCAGTGTGATATGTGGTTGCATGTTGCATATGGTGTCTAGATTGTAATTCTTCCAATCTGGTTAAATTGCATGTGCTATTCTGCTTAGTTTATACATTATACCTATTAATGCGACATGCCTTCCTGTTTTTGGTACATAGTACATCTGTCTATTAAGCATGTCCTTACATAAAACTACTTTTTTTGTATCCCGCATCAATCAATTATGACGAGACACCTTTAGTATATGCAGTGTGAAATTGGTTGCATCTTTTATATGATTTATAGCATGCACTGCTTCTAATTTGTTGAAACGCCATTTATGATGGGACACTTTTAACTTGGCAGAGTCATATTGGTTGCATCTTTCATGTGGTGTCTAGCTTGCATTGCTTCTAATTTGTTGAAATGGCTTCAGCTTAGTTTACACAAATAGTTGTGAATATACCATGTCGTCCTGTTTTTCGTACATATTCCATCCTCGTATCATGTGTTTGCCTTACATCAAAGTAGTGATTGTCAGTATCATGCATGAATGAGTTCTGAAGAGTGAATTTTATTGCTTTTTCTTGTCGATTTTACTTGACAATGCAAAATCAATAAAGCGGAAGGAAATTAGCAAGGCAGTGGATAATGGTGCTCCTTCTGACCAACTGAAATGGAGGGCCTCTACAGATTCTACTCCGCCATCCCCCCAACAAGATTTGCAAGGCAACACATGCATAGACGCTCAACGTAGCTGTGTTGATGATGAGCACGTCTCCCCTAGTCCACCATCACAGGTGCTCCCTCTAACTTGGCACTGTTATATGTGGTTGCATGTTATGTATGATGTCTAGCTTGTATTGCTTCTAATTTTGTTGAATTCCATCTGCTTACTTTACACATTATACTTGTGAATAAGACACATGTTCCTGTTTCTAGAACATACAATATATGTCTATCACACCGTGTTCTTACATCAAAGTACTACTGTTGTGTAACCTGCAACAATCACTTATCATAAGACACGTTTAACTTGGGAGTCTGATATAGGTTACATCTCGCATTATTTTCTAGCTTGTACTACTAATTTGTTGAAATGGCACTAATGACGAGACAGTTTTAACTTGGTAGAGTGATATTCGTTGCATCTTACATATGGTGTCTAGCTTTCAATGCTTCTAATTTGTTGAAATGCCTTCTGCTTAGTTTACACATCATAGCTGTGAATATGAAATGGCACTAATGACGAGAGACCTTTAACTTGGTAGTGTGATGTTGTTTGCATCTTGCATATGATTTATTTCTTGTACTGCTTCACATTTGTTTAAATGCCAGTTATGACAAGACACTGTTAACTTGGCAGAGCGATATTTGTAGCATCTTTCATATGGTGTCTACCTTCCATTGCATTGCATCTAATTTATTGAAATGCCTTCTGCTTAGTTTACACATCATAGGTCTGATTATCTCATGCCGTCCTGTTTTTCGTACATATTACATCCTCCTATCATGTGGTTGTCTAACATCAAAGTTCAGTTTATCTGTATCACACATCAATTTGTTCTGAAGAACTAAATTTTTATTCCTTTTTCTTATCGGCTTGATTTGACATGGCAAAGAGAAAGAGGAAGGAACACAGAATGGTAGGGGTTAGTACTCGGGACACACGGATAAGGAAGCAGAAGAATTATGAAGATTCTTCTAGTACTGATAGTGCAATAGAAGGTACAAGTCCACCGGATAATTGTACAAACATAGTATCCCCTACTACACCAGCTGCAAAACAATCCAAACACAAACATAAAACTGGCACCAAACAAGCAATGACAGCCCTAGTTGTTGCAGCACCTTCTTCCATAGTACCAACATCTGCACGAGTTACTCGTTTGTCAACTCAGCTAGCAGCAAGTTCCCAAGCTCCCTTGCCACCTGGCACAACTTTCGAAGTACTCTTGCCACAAGAGGAGTTGGCAAGATCAGATGAACCTTCTGAGCTTCAACAACAAGAAGGTAGTTGCTCGAGTCAAGTTACAGTTGCATGCTTCTTTATATGTAGTCTCACAGTTTGATGTACACTAACACTTCCTATGTTCGTTGTTGAACTAGCACCTAGGTGCAAGAAGAAACAGACATCAGGGATAATGCTCGACAGGTTAACTAAATCTAGAGGAGGAAGAATGGAGATCCGTTTTCAGGCAGGTTTAAAAAGGCCATGTGATGCTACAGAGTCAGCCAAGTTAGTATCAGAGGCAGCGGTTGCCGTTAGGTGTCATGCACGTATCCTCCCAACATGGATTCAGTACATGAATGACAAAGACGAAACCCAGTTCAACACCTTCCTCAACCATTTATCTGTAAGTATAGTTATGTATGGAAATTAGTAATATCTACTTGCTCTGTCCCATACTTTTTAGGTTGCTGGTAAAGAG
Organism: Thinopyrum elongatum; assembly: GCA_011799875.1. Taxonomy (NCBI): domain Eukaryota; kingdom Viridiplantae; phylum Streptophyta; class Magnoliopsida; order Poales; family Poaceae; genus Thinopyrum; species Thinopyrum elongatum. Next base: position 248,380,330 of record CM022301.1, on the reverse strand, counting down.
ACTCCCATAATTTTCAATAGATGAGGTTCAAGTTGTATAGCCAAGATGATGCAACCAGACAAGCATGCACCCATGTTTTCAAGTCTGCTCTGTGATAGTATCGGTATAACTTGAGGAAAACTCACTTTGAAGGCAAGGCTAACAATGAACTTGCCCAAACATCTCTAGTGGAAAATATAACGGATGAAGACTGGAGAGGCCTTGTTAAACACTGGTCTGATCCAAAGTATCAAGTACATTATATATATGTGATCAGATCACATGTTGAACTCCTATTTAGGCATGTGCCTCACAAATCTATCTTCTTCTAGGTGAACTGTTCAAAGAACAAGGCCAACCGTACGAAACTAAAATTCTAACAGATGATAGGATCTCGTAGCTATATTGCACACTGCGAGGCTCTTGTAACTAGCTGCTTCTTCACTCTTTTCGTTGTGCCATATTATCAGATCTATATTGACTTGTTCCAAATGCAGAGGAAAGCGCGCAAGGACCAAAAAGTAACTGAACCAAATGCTATGGACATCTTCAAGGACTGTCACACCAGCAAGACGAAGGGCATGACTACACCAGTCAAAGCAGCTATTGTAAGTCCTTAATCCTCATGCCTTTTAACTACTGGTTACTCTGACTTGTGCATTGAACTGCATGGTTTGCAGCCAATGTCTATTATTCTTTTCAATTTTATACACAATTTTCTTAGCGTATCATTGCACTTTACAAGGTTTAAAAGAGAGGAGTGATGTGCCTTTTATCTTGATCTATAATCTAGTTCCGGGCTCGACTTGCCCACACAATGTTACAATTGCCTGTTTATCTGTTCTCAGTTGTTTTGTGATATGAATGATGTCATACTATGCTTACCATATTATAAACTTTGTCTCTTTTTCCTTAGCTGTCAATACAATGTGAAGAAATAGACAATACGTTAGCCATGGTACATGGTCATATGTTTGGAACCTGATTTTATTATGTACTTTGCAGTAAAATACAACTAATATTTTACATGGGTTCAGCAAAATAAGTTTTGTATATAGACCAAAGCTATTCTGTTTGGTTTTGCCGCCTCCTTAATAACTTCTGTTCTGGTACTACTAATGTACAAACTCAAGTTTTCAGCAAGCTATGGAACAAATGGTGGAACCGCCACCTTCTGAAGGTGACGAGGCAACCATAACTGTAATGTCACCTCTTGCTGCAGTGGGTCAGTACATGTTCACTAACAGTGCCAAAAGCACCTTCCTGCATAATACTGGGTTGGTTGTTAAGGCAATCTCATCCAAACTGCCTCATGATCAAGATATGCAAGCTCAAAACAATGTTATATCTGCGCTCCAGACACAAGTCCAATCCCTAACAGAGACCCTTTGTGAAACAAGGACAGCCATTGTTCGATGTCGTCAAGATATGCATGGTTTTGAAACTAGACTATCATACATTTGCTATGTTGTTCAGGAGCCCAGGAGAAATGAAGGTGACGGTTATGGTACTCCATCGGACAGTACAACATAAAAACGTAACAGTCAGGTCAAATGAACTGAGCTTCTGAACTTCTGATGGTGCATTTATCTGTCAGACCGTTAACTTTTATGCCAACCTTCCTTTTGTTATATGGATGTAATTTGTTTTGTTGTGATACAAAATTTGTTCTTAGCGGGCAGCGACCGACTGAAGAAAACAGCAAGCCATTTTTTTATAGTGTAGGGTGTTCCCTATATTTGCACTGGTGGTAAACTTTGATGCCCAGTGGATGTAATCTGTGCAATCGCCTTAATAGCCTAGCGTTAGTTTCTGGCTTATTTATTTCCTTAGTTTTCTTTTTCCTTGGTTTGCTAGTGGCCGCAACAACCATGGGCCAGATATGGACCGTGGTAACCTTGAGCCTGCTACAGGCCGTAGGATCAATGGGCCTCCTATGGGCCGTTGGATAAATGGGCCTCCAATGGGCCGTAGGATCCATTGGCCACACATGGGTCCAACAATTTGTGTAACAAAACCGGACCACGACAAGGGCCATAAACGGGCGTAATTGGTATCGGGCCAGCACGGTCATGGGCCGTTAATAGGCTGAAAGACAGCAAAGGCTTAATTCTATCATAGGATTAACGGGTTGTTAATTGGCCCGAATACACGACGGGTTGGAAACGACGCAATGGGTTAACAGGCCACAAACGGGCCAATTCTAACCACGGGCTGAATTTGTCCCATTAGGAGAATAGGCCAGTAATGGACCAGAAATAATCGAGGGCCGGAAAGGAGCCCAAGAATTTATGGGCCTCGGTAGGCCGAAAGCTAACACGGGCTGGAAACGGCCCATGTGAATCATGGGCCGTTAATGGGTATAAAGAAATTTATTGTTTATTATGGGCCAGAGTAACCACGGGCCACTAATGGGCCCAAAGGGATGAAAGGCCTCATATGGGCCGAAAGCCATCATGGGTCGTACATGGGCCGAAAGTGAAATGGGCTGGTATTATACTGGACAGCCCACATGACGCTGTTGGGCAGAATTTGGAAAGGCCATAACGGGTCGTGAGTTACCGGGTCGTAAAATGGGCTATATACGAATAGACCGTGTAACACTCCTAGTGGTTGGCTACAGTAATCCCCTTTAGATAATGCCATGTCATCATGATCAACAGTGCCTAAACATCATTTGGATCATATCCCTTTTCAAATTCAAATTCAATTGGAAATTCAAACTGAGAGTGCAAAATAAAAGTTGTTCAAACCAGAAACCAAAATGTTCATTAAATAGCAAATAAGTCAGAGGAAATTATAAAATTGTAACCAACCTTATTGAAATTGGATAAGTGACTCAATCAACCTTAAACAGTGGCTAAAAATAATATTTAATAACCTTTTTATTAATCCAAGATTAATATGAAATGATAAATACCCCAAACTAATTATTGGTGATAGGATATGTTGCACTGTGATTTATGGACCAGGTCACATATTTTACAAAATTCATTTGGGTGCCAAACTATTTGCAAGGCCGAAAAGAAAAAGGAAAACAGAAAAGAAAATAGAGAAAAGAGAAAAAGGCCCAAGTGCCTGGGCCTAAGTGGCTACAGGGAGGCCCAGCCCACCCCGCACCTCCTCCCATCTCCCGCACTGCTCACCTGCGCTCGCTGTCAAGCACCTCGCGCGCGCAGCCCAGCCCCCCCCCCTCTCCCTTGCTCGACAGCGCGCTCTCGCGCCAGCGGGGGATAAGAGCAGCTCCCAGCAAACCCCCCCCCCCCGCAAGCCCTAGGCCCCTCCACTTTCCCCTCTCGCTCGCTCGATCTCCCTCTCTCGCGCCCGAACACTGCCGTTGCCGCGCTGCCGTCGTCCCCGTGCTCCGTAGCCACCTCTAGCCGCGCGAGCTTGTCCAGTGGCTCCGCCGAGCTCGTCTCCATCATCTACATCGCCGGATCAGAGCTCGGAAGCCACAACCGCGTCGCCCGCACCGTTCTTCCCCGCCACAGCCACGGTGACGCCGTCGCTCGATCCGCTTCACTGCAGCTCCTAGTCACTCACCGGGCCGTCGTGCGCCTCCTAGGTGAGCTCCTAGTCGTTTCCCCCTTCATTTTCTCTCGCGCCCGAGCCCCCTTTTCTCAGTACTGTTGTCGGAGCTCCACCGTTGCTGCCGAGCTTCCAGCTGTCCGCCTAGTGCCTCTCGGGCTCATCCGAGCACTTTGTCGTGCACGTGGCGTCGCGTAGGAGCCGCCAAGCCCTTGCGTTCGTCGTTTGCGCGCTTATGGGCTCGATCCCGAGTTCCTCTTGCTCCGGCCACCGCCTGCCGTCGTCGCCGCTGTTTCATAAGGCCTCCCCGACCCCAGCCAACCACACCATCGGACACGGCTCCGTCTCCACGTTCGAACGCGACCCGCGGTGCCCGTTTTGGCGGTCTGTGGCCGAATCCCGGTGAAACCCGAGCCGCGCCACCGCGGAAATAGCCACCGACGACGTTACGCCGGCGAGCTGACGTGGCCGCGCGCTTAGCCGCTAACCCGCGCCCGTGTGTGACTGACCGGTGGGCCCCCGTGCTTAAATTAAACTCGGGTCAAGATTAAACCATATTTTAAATTAACCTAATTCTAACTGAGGCACTGAGAGTGGGACCCACCCTCTAATTAATCTCTGTTAAATTTAAAACACTGATTAACCCTGCTGAGACACTGACAGGTGGGGCCGGGCACTGTTCCAGTGGATAAGCCCTGCTGAGTCAGCTGCTGACTCAGCAGGCTGGCCCCACTGGTCAGCCTCTGTGAGCTGGCCGTTGACTGGTCTGTTGACCCAGTCAACGGGCCCACTAGTCAGCCTCTGTGCTGATCAGCTGGGTACATTTCCGGGTACCCGTAGTAATATAATTTAAATGATTTTCGAAATATAGTTAAATCCAAAAAATGATTAAAACTTTAGAAAATCACAGAAAATAAACCGTAGCTCGGATCGAAAAACTTTGTACATGAAAGTTGCTCAGAATTTCGACACGAATCCGACTACGTGGTCCATTCGTCCGTCACATGTTCCTAACTATCCGAACATGGAACTTTTTACCTGATTTCGATAAATGAATAGTGCCTGGCTATTATAAAATAAATCCAAACAAATTCCTAAAATAACTAAATGACTTAGACATGTCTTCAGGCAACCCTGCACTGCACGTTAGCGTAGCCTGCTATGTGTTGCTCCTATTTACTGTGTGTTTATACTGTTTCCTCCCCCTCTTCTCTCTCGTTAGACCTCGACGCAGTTCCCGGTACCGACGCAGCTCCGGAGCCCGACGCCACCGTTGACGACCTTGCCCTTGTCGCCGAGCAACCAGGCAAGCACCCCCCTTTGAGCATACCGATATCACCTATTCTTTCTCTCTCATGCTTGCATTAGAAATGCTGCTGCTATTGCTCTACCTATTCTGATGCATAGCCTATTTATTGTAACCTGCTATTGATACCTTACCTGCTTATCCTAAACTGCTTAGTATAGGCTGGGTAGAGACCTATCAGTGACCCCACTTATCCCGACTGCCCCGCTGAAATATCCGAAGACCCGATCAACGGGATTGAAGAACAGGCCCCGTCACCGCACATCACCCCCCTTAGTTGTAACGACACTACAGTGTTACTATAGAGTGACGAGGGTGAAACCTCTTGTAGCACTTCTGATGTTAACTCTGTAGTGTAGCTATTCGGTCGTGATTATCGAGGGTGATTCCTCCTTCACCGTTTTCGATAACGACGTCGTCGTACAACACCTCAAGTGTGAACCCAGTGAGGGTGATTCCTCCGAGTTCACCTTGATGGATACATCGTTTAGGAATCCAACGAGGGTGATACCTCGGATTCCCCTGATGTTATGGACACACGGATACTTGGACTGTACTATTGTTACTTGGAAAGGCGGGTCGACCCTGAGGGGTACCCGCGTGTGATGTGAAGACGGGTTGCCTAGATGGTGCCCGAGTGATGAATACGAGGCGTGGTCGGGCATTCTTGGCCCTTGCCGCAAGTCCTCGAGACGGGGCGACGGGGTCACATCGATCGTGAGTCTCTGCTCGTTACCGCAACCCCCAAGGTACTAACGATTTGGATATTTGATTCGAGTGGGCCTCTGGCCCTATAGCACTAACCATCACGCGGGAATAAATATGGGTACTCTGCATCATGGCATCAGCCGAAAGTTCTGTCAGACGTCCAGTTCAGCATTGTGGCACGGTCGGATCGTGCCGACCATCCGAGGCGGTGCTGGTATCCACCCTGCACACAACGACCCAGAGTGCACAGGGCGATGGTCCAAGACCCCTGAGTGCTTAGGATGTAGACCGGCGGGGACCTCTCTGCTGAGCTTTAGGTAGGGCTGCGGTCTGTCGTTTGGCCGAGGCCGGGCATGGCCCGGGAAAAGTGTGTCCGGCCGGAGTTAAGCGAGCGTGGTGGGTAAGTTGGTGCACCCCTGCAGGGAAGAACTAATCTAGGCATAGCCGGATCCTCGGTAACGGACACTCGGAGTTGTATCCCGATCGATACAACTAGAATTGGATACTATGGCTCTGGGATTGCTTCTCGCAGGGAGTCGAGAAGGGATCTCCGGACGAGGTTGATGACTGTATGGCTCTGGGATTGCTTTCTCGCAGGGAGTCGAGAAAGGATCTCTGGGTGAGGTTGAGACTTGATGATACTACTACTTTATACGGTACTAATCTACACCCTTCTAATGCTGCAAGACCGTTGAAGATGCTAGTCTTCGATAGGACTAGGCTCTCCCCTCTATTCTGGCATTTCTGCAGCCCAGTCCACATATACAGCCTCTCTTTGATAATGTTGCATATGTAGTGTAGATCCTTGCTTGCTGAGTACTTCGGATGAGTACTCACGGTTGCTTTGCTTTCTTTTTCCCCCATATCCCTTTTGATGCAACCAGATAGCGGAGCCCCTGAGATAGCTGCCCCCGCCGATGATCGCGACTGCTACTACCCCGAGGGTGGATACTTCTACGAGTTGACTGATGACCAGGAGTAGGTTCGGAGGGTCCCAGGTAGGAGGCCTATGCCTTTCGATCATAGTGTTTTCTTTGCCCCGCCTTCTAAGGGCCTTTCTGTGTTTTCTTTTATATCTGTACTCAGATATCTGATGCTTCCGCTGACGCTTGTACACAAGCTTATGTATTCGAGCCCTCGAGGCCACTGGCTTGTAATATAAAGCTTGTATGACTTTATTTATTTTTTAGAGTTGTGTTGTGATATCTTCCCGTGAGTCCTTAGGCTTGATCGTGTGCATTTGTGTGTATGATTAGTGCATGATTGAGCCGGGGGCGTCACAAGTTGGTATCAGAGCCGACTGACTGTAGGAACCCCCTTTCCAACTCCTTGGCCGAAGTTGAGTCTAGTGGTCCAAAAACTAATTTACTAACATGGCTGTGTGGCTTACGGGCCCACGTCGCCATTGGGTGGTATTAGGATCTTTTATTCCTCATCTTTACTCTGGGACTCTGATCTCTCCTCTATTCGGGTTAAAATTTTACTAAATCCAACATTAGGTTCTCGTGATCACATCCACCCGGTGTTCTAAAATTTCCCCCCTTCCTTCAAGATTGCGGGCCAGGTTCTGCTTGCAGGATCCTCTCATCGAGGGCACCCTGTGTTGACACTTGCAGATTCCTCGCTCCAACAGTTTTCTCCGACGTTGACGTAGCCTTTTCTATGTCTCGTTGTGTACTTCCATATCGCGTGCCTGCGTGCCGCCTAGTTGTCTAGCCCTCCCCTTTCAACTGTCGTAATGACGGATTGTAACCGAGGCTATGTGTGGCTTTGAATGTCTGGTGCGAATATGATGAAGTATCTATTGCACTTCCTTCTGTTATGCGTGTTACTTCATGAATCATTCCATACACATGCAGTTTTCTTGCTAAACTGCCCTTGTTGATTTGGCAGGATGGCTGACGATCCTCCACCTCCACCCTATATTGCCGCAATGATGCAGCAGTTTATGACCGGACTAATGGCTCAATTTCCAAACCAGAATGCTCATCAACAGCCTACCCCAGTAACACTGCAAGAATTTGTGCGCCTCAACCCGTCTGTTTTTCGCAACTCCACCAATCCTATGGATGCTGATGATTGGCTTCGTGACATCCTGTTTGAGATGGAGTTGGCTAATGTTGCTCCTGACAGTTACGTCACCTTTGTGACATACCACCTGAAGGGCCCAGCTGCTCAATGGTGGGAAAGCCACAAGGGTATGTTGCCTGCTGAAACTGTAACCACTTGGCAGGAATTTCAGTCAGCCTTTCGTGCACGGTACATTCCTCAAGGTCTGATGGACCAGAAGAAGCAGGAGTTCCGCAAACTCTCTCAGGGTACAATGACTGTGGATGAATATCAGAGAAAATTTCTTGAATTGTCCCGCTATGCTAAAGATGACGTCTACACTGATGCCCGCAAGCAGAATAAATTCCGTGAAGGACTGCGTACTGACATAAACCTCACACTTGCAGTCCATGATTGCACAGACTTTGCAACGCTTGTCAGCAAATCTTTCCAAGTTGAAACAGCTTTGACTAAATGCCAGGAGTCGCTCAAGCGCACTCGTGATGTTGGTTCATCTTCGGGTTGACCTGCTCAGAAATGTCGAGTCTGGATCCCACATAATGTTCATCACCGACCTGCTCCAACACCAAGGCCGTCATATGTTGCACCTCGTCTGCCTTCACCGCCGAGATAGCTAACGGTTCATGATGGACCGCCTGATGCTATGGCTTCTCCTCAAGTTGCGCCACATCCTCCTAGTGGTCGTAAGAAGAGTTGTCGAAACCACCGATTCAGAAACCATAATATCATACCGTCTGCTGTTGTACTTGGCCATGCTAATCACGTCAATGCTGAAAAGGCTCAGAAGGAACCGACTATCATGCTGGGAACACTCTCTGTGAATTCAGTACCAGCCTCTGTTCTCTTTGATTCCGGAGCATCGCATGATTTTGTGTCCCAACAATTTGCTCAGTCACATGAGTTATACTTGGAAGAATTACCCACTCCTCTAATGGTTCAGTCCCCGAGATCCAAGTGGCAAACCACAATGCTAAGCCCTCACAACCACATCGAGATTGGAGGTCTACTTTTTCCGGTTTCTCTCATTGTACTTGGACCTTCCGACATAGACATTATTCTCGGTATGGACTGGTTGACAGCCCATAATGCTTTGATTGATTGCGCTACTAAGACAGTCCAACTCACTCACCCTTCTGGCCAGACAGTCAAATACTCAGCCCGAAGAGCTCAGGATGCTGAGAGCCAGATATATGCTCTGAATGCATTGAATGCTTCACCTCTTGAAGGCATCGAGAATGTTCCAGTTGTTCATGAATTTCAAGATGTTTTTCCAGAGGAACTTCCAGGAATACCCCCTGCTAGAGCTGTCGAGTTTGTCATCGACTTGAAACCTGGCACTACTCCTATTGTGAAGCGTCCTTATAAGATGCCTCCGCACCACCTTCTCGAGCTTAAGGAAGAAATCGACAAGTCACTTAAGAAAGGTTTCATCCGCCCCAGTTCCTCTGCCTGGGGAGCACCTTCCCTCTTTGTCAAGAAGAAGGATGGAACTAACCGATTGGTTCAGGATTATCGGCCCATTAACCAAGCCACAATCCAGAACAAATATCCGCTTCCTCGGATCAATGATTTGTATGATCAACTTGCCGGATCATCGGTGTTTTCTAAACTCGACTTGAGGTTGGGTTATCATCAGATCCATGTTCGTGAAGAGGATATTCCAAAGACTGCATTTGTTACTCGCTATGGCCCTTATGAGTACACTGTCATGTCTTTCGGCTTAACCAATGCTCCAGCAACTTTCTCCCGTCTGATGAATTATATCTTCATGGATTGTCTCGACAAATTTGTCGTGGTTTATCTGGATGATATTCTGGTCTATTCAAAGAATAAGGAAGAACATGCTGAGCACCTCCGTCTTGTACTGGAAAGGCTCCGAGAACACCAGTTGTATGCCAAATACTCCAAATGTGAATTCTGGCTTTCTGAAGTAACCTACCTTGGTCATGTGATTTCCAAGGATGGAATTGTTGTTAACCCGGAACGAGTTCAGGCTATTCTGGACTGGACTCCTCCGAAGAATGTCAAGCAAGTGAGAAGTTTTCTCGGCCTTGCAAGCTATTGCCGTCGATTTGTTGAGAACTTTTCCAAGATTGCTAAGCCCCTGACTGATCTGCTTCACAAGGGCGTTAAGTTCGAATGGACAGACAAATGTCAGGAAAGTTTTCAAACACTCAAAGACAAGCTAACATCTGCCCCAGTACTTGCTCCACCAGATTCTCGCAAAGATTTTGTGATCTATTGTGACGCGTCCCGTGAAGGATTAGGCTGTGTCCTAATGCAAGAGCGTAAAGTGATTGCTTATGGCTCTCGTCAGTTGCGCCCACATGAAGAGAATTATCCGGTACATGATCTAGAACTAGCTGCTGTCATCTATGCACTGCAGTTGTGGCGACATTACCTTCTCGGTAATCATTGCGAGATATACACGGATCATAAAAGTCTGAAGTACTTGTTCACCCAGCCATCTCTAAACCTCCGTCAGCAAAGATGGATGGAGGCCATTGCGGACTATGATTTGGGTATTTCTTATACCCCTGGCAAGGCTAACGTGATGGCCGATGCCTTAAGCCGCAAGTCCTATTGCGACAACCTCATGGTTAAGCAAGCTCAACCTCATCTTTATGAAGAACTGTGCAAGCTGAATCTGCATATTGTTCCACAGGGTTCTCTTAATAACCTTGTGATACAACCAGATCTTGAGAAAGCTGTTAAGAATGCGCAAGCTAAAGATGCTGAAGTTGATCTGATGAAGGAGAGTCTTCACCTAGAAAAATACAGGGATTTCTCGCTATCTGAAGATGGAACCTTGTATTTCAGAGACCGCATTGTGGTACCTCGTTTCGAGCTTATGACTGATAAGGTCATGAAGGAGGCACATGATACACCACTGCCTATTCATCCGGGTAGCACCAAGATGTATCGTGACCTCCGACAAAGGTACTGGTGGTCTAAAATGAAGCAGGATATTACTCGGTACGTTGCTGAATGTGATGTGTGTCGTCGCGTTAAAGCAGAACATCAGAAGCCTGCTGGAATTCTGCAACCGTTACCTATTCCTTTATGGAAATGGGATAAAGTGCAAATGGATTTCATTACTGGCCTTCCCAGGTCACAGAAGGGTCACGATGCTATTCTTGTCGTCGTCGACCAACTTTCTAAAGTTGCACACTTTCTGCCTGTCAAGGAGACGATCACTGCTAGTCAGCTAGCACAGTTGTATATCTCCAGGATTGTTTCACTCCACGGTATTCCGAAGGAGATCAGTTCGGACCATGGCGGTCTTTTCACCTCAAAGTTCTGGGAAAGTTTCCAAGAAGCTATGGGAACTCATATCACCTGGAGTTCAGCTTATCACCCCCAATCCCAAGGCCAAGTCGAGCGAGTTAATCAAGTACTTGAAGACATGTTGCGAGCCTGTGTCATATCGTTCGGTAAGAAGTGGGAAGAATCTCTCCCATATGCCGAGTTCTCTTATAACAACAGCTATCAAGCCAGCTTGAAAATGGCCCCCTTCGAAGTACTATATGGACGTAAGTGTCGAACCCCTCTGAATTGGTCAGAAACTGGGGAACGACCGCTCGTGGGTCCGGAAATTATCCAACACGCAGAAGAGCAAGTTCGTATCGTCCGTGAAAACCTCAAAGCGGCTCAGGACCGCCAGAAGAGCAACTATGATCACAAACGATGGGGTTTGACTTATCAACCTGGTGATCAAGCTTATCTACGTGTCACCCCTATGAAGGGCACTCACCGTTTTGGAATCAAGGGCAAGCTAGCTCCGCGCTACATTGGTCCTTTCCGCATTATTGCAAGACGTGGTCAAGTGGCGTATAAATTGGAATTGCCGCCGCAATTCTCTCATATTCACGACGTCTTCCATGTGTCGCAACTTCGTCGTTGCTTCAAGGAATCTCCGCACCGTGCAGTGGATCACGAGATGCTCGAATTGCATGATGATCTTTCATATAAGGAACATCCGATCCGCATTCTCGATGAAGCTGAACGTCGGACCCGTCAGCAGGTTACCAAGTTCCTCAAAGTGCAGTGGTCAAATCATACTGAAGATGAAGCCACTTGGGAACGCAAGGATAATCTTCGTGCGGAATACCTCGATCTTTTCCCGTCTACCTCTTAATTCTCGGGACGAGAATTCTTGTTAGTGGAGGAGATTTGTAACACCCCCAGTGGTTGGCTACAGTAATCCCCTTTAGATAATGCCATGTCATCATGATCAACAGTGCCTAAACATCATTTGGATCATATCCCTTTTCAAATTCAAATTCAATTGGAAATTCAAACTGAGAGTGCAAAATAAAAGTTGTTCAAACCAGAAACCAAAATGTTCATTAAATAGAAAATAAGTCAGAGGCAATTATAAAATTGTAACCAACCTTATTGAAATTGGATAAGTGACTCAATCAACCTTAAACAGTGGCTAAAAATAATATTTAATAACCTTTTTATTAATCCAAGATTAATATGAAATGATAAATACCCCAAACTAATTATTGGTGATAGGATATGTTGCACTGTGATTTATGGACCAGGTCACATATTTTACAAAATTCATTTGGGTGCCAAACTATTTGCAAGGCCGAAAAGAAAAAGGAAAACAGAAAAGAAAATAGAGAAAAGAGAAAAAGGCCCAAGTGCCTGGACCTAAGTGGCTACAGGGAGGCCCAGCCCACCCCGCACCTCCTCGCACCTCCTGCACTGCTCACCTGCGCTCGCTGTTGAGCACCTCGCGCGCGCAGCCCGGCCCCCTCTCCCTTGCTCGAAAGCGCGCTCTCGCGCCGCCGGTGGATAAGAGCAGCTCCCAGCACCCCCCCCCCCCCGCAAGCCCTAGGCCCCTCCACTTTCCCCTCTCGCTCGCTCGATCTCCCTCTCTCGCGCCCAAACACTGCCGTTGCCGCGCCGCCATCGTCCCCGTGCTCCGTAGCCACCTCTAGCCGCGCGAGCTTGTCCAGCGGCTCCGCCGAGCTCATCTCCATCATCTACATCGCCGGATCGGAGCTCGGAGGCCACAGCCTCGTCACCCGCACCGTTCTTCCCCGCCACAGCCACGGTGACACCGTCGCTCGATCCGCTTCACTACAGCTCCTAGTCACTCACCAGGCCGCCGTGCGCCCCGTAGGTGAGCTCCTAGTCGTTTCCCCCTTCCTTTTCTCTCGCGCCCGAGCCCCCTTTTCTCAGTACCGTTGCTGGAGCTCCGCCGTTGCTGCCGAGCTTCCAGCCGTCCGCCTAGTGCCTCTCGGGTTCGTCCGAGCACTTCGTCGTGCTCGTGGCGTCGCGTAGGAGCCGCCAAGCCCTTGCGTTCGTCGTTTGCACGCTTATGGGCTCGATCCCGAGTTCCTCTTGCTCCGGCCACCGCCTGCCGTCGTCGCCGCCGTTTCATAAGGCCTCCCCGACCCCAGCCAACCCCGCCGTCGGACGCGGCTCCGTCTCCGTGTTCGAACGCGACCCGCGGTGCCCGTTTTGGCGGTCTGTGGCCGAATCCCGGCGAAACCCGAGCCGCGCCACCGCGGAAATAGCCACCGGCGACGTTACGCCAGCGAGCTGACGTGGCCGCGCGCTTAGCCGCTAACCCACGCCCGTGTGTGACTGACTTGTGGGCCCCCGTGCTTAAATTAAACTCGGGTTAAGATTAAACCATATTTTAAATTAACCTAATTCTAACTGAGGCACTGACAGTTGGACCCACCCTCTAATTAATCTCTGTTAAATTTAAGACACTGATTAACCCTACTTAGACACTGACAGGTGGGGCCAGGCTTCCAGTGGATAAGCCCTGCTAAGTCAGCTGCTGACTCAGCAGGCTGGCCCCACTGGTCAGCCTCTGTCAGCTGGTCGTTGACTGGTCTATTGACCCAGTCAACGGGCCCACTAGTCAGCCTCTATGCTGATCAGCTGGGTACATTTTCGGGTACCCGTAGTAATTTAATTTAAATGATTTTCGAAATATAGTTAAATCCAAAAAATGATTAAAACTTTAGAAAATCACAGAAAATAAACCGTAGCTCGGATCGAAAAACTTTGTACATGAAAGTTGCTCAGAATTTCGAGACGAATCCGACAGCGCGGTCCGTTCGTCCGTCACATGTTCCTAACTATCCGAACATGGAACTTTTTTCCTGATTTCGATAAATGAATAGTGCCTGGCTATTATAAAATAAATCCAAACAAATTCCTAAAATAACTAAATGGCCCCGGCACCGCACAACGGGATTGAAGAATAGGCCCCGGCACCGCACATCACCCCCCTTAGTTGTAACGACACTACGGCGTTACTATCGAGTGACGAGGGTGAAACCTCTTGTAGCACTTCTGATGTTAACTCTGTAGAGTAGCTATTCGGTTGTGATTATCGAGGGTGATTCCTCCTTCACCGTTTCTGATAACGACGCCGTCGTACAACACCTCAAGTGTGAACCCAGCGAGGGTGATTCCTCCGAGTTCACCTCGATGGATACATCATTTAGGAATCCAACGAGGGTGATACCTCGGATTCCCCTGATGTTATGGACACACAGATACTTGGACTGTACTATTGTTACTTGGAAAGGCGGGTCGACCCTGAGGGGTACCCGCGTGTGATGTGAAGACGGGTTGCCTGGATGGTGCCCGAGTGATGAATACGAGGCATGGCCGGGCATTCTTGGCCCTTGCCGCAAGTCCTCGAGATGGGGTAACGGGGTCACATCGATCGTGAGTCTCTGCTCATTACCGCAACCCCCAAGGTACTAACGATTTGGATATTTGATTCGAGTGGGCCTCTGGCCCGATAGCACTAACCATCACGCGAGAATAAATATGGGTACTCTGCATCGTGGCATCAGCCGAAAGTTCTGTTAGACGTCCAGTTCAGCATTGTGGCACGGTCGGATCGTGCCGACCATCCGAGGCGGTGCTGGTATCCACCCTGCACACAACGACCCAGAATGCACAGGGCAATGGTCCAAGACCCCTGAGTGCTTAGGATGTAGACCGGCGAGGACCTCTCTGCTGAGCTTTAGGTAGGGCTGCGGTGTGTCGTTTGGCCGAGGCCGGGCATGGCCCGGGAAAAGTGTGTCCGGCCGGAGTTAAGCGAGTGTGGTGGGTAAGTTGGTGCACCCCTGCTGGGAAGAACTAATCTAGGCATAGCCGGATCCTCGGTAACGGACACTCGGAGTTGTATCCCGATCGATACAACTAGAATTGGATACTATGGCTCTGGGATTGCTTCTCGCAGGGAGTCGAGAAGGGATCTCCGAACAAGGTTGATGACTGTATGGCTCTGGGATTGCTTTCTCGCAGGGAGTCAAGAAAGGATCTCTGGGTGAGGTTGAGACTTGATGATACTACTACTTTATACGGTACTAATCTACACCCTTCTAATGCTGCAAGACCGTTGAAGATGCTAGTCTTCGATAAGACTAGGCTCTCCCCTCTATTCTGGCATTTCTGCAGCCTAGTCCACATATACAGCCTCTCTTTGATAATGTTGCATATGTAGTGTAGATCCTTGCTTGCTGAGTACTTCGGATGTGTACTCACGGTTGCTTTGCTTTCTTTTTCCCCCATATCCCTTTTGATGCAACCAGATAGCGGAGCCCCTGAGATAGCTGCCCCCGTCGATGATCGCTACTGCTACTACCCCGAGGGTGGATACTTCTACGAGTTGACTGACGACCAGGAGTAGGTTCCGAGGGTCCCAGGCAGGAGGCCTACGCCTTTCAATCGTAGTGTTTTCTTTGCCCCGCCTTCTAAGGGCCTTTCTGTGTTTTCTTTTATATCTGTACTCAGATATCTGATGCTTCCGCTGACGCTTGTACGCAAGCTTATGTATTCGAGCCCTCGAGGTCCCTGGCTTGTAATATAAAGCTTGTATGACTTTATTTATGTTTTAGAGTTGTGTTGTGATATCTTCCCGTGAGTCCTTAGGCTTGATCGTGTGCATTTGTGTGTATGATTAGTGCACGATTGAGCCGGGGGCATCACAGACCGTTAACAGGCTTTTCATGGGCCGGCCTGCTAGCTTTTGACCAAGTCAAACGGGCCGGCCTTTGTAAGCTAAATGGGCCACTGTTGGGCCGTGCCAAGTGTTGACATATCATAGGCGCCTATCTGTCCCAAAGGCGAGCTAACACGTGGTTCCTATGGCCAATAAGAATTTTACACGTGGAAAATCCCCATTGGTCTGGGCTGTTAACGGGTTATCGGATGCAAACCGGAACCCGATAGCTTAACAGCGACCCGTTACGGTGGAAGCCACATGTCAGTTACCCTTGACGAAAACACTTCCAGGACGCGACATTTATCGTCATGGAAGTGGACACTTCCGTGATGATAATTTCAGTATTGTCATGGAACACTTCTACGACAGCACAGGTATGACTATCTTGACTCTGTCATAAAATCATCATGGATGTACATGCATGACAGAAAACATGACCTACTGTAACAAACACGTATCATCACGGAAGTGGTTTTTTTGTAGTGTTGCGCTTGATCTTGAACTTGCTCGGAGCCATGAAATTGATCTTGGGCATCATTTGGTGCACCACCATCTCCATGAGGTTGACCTTGCCCTTGATCTCGTTCATTTGGTTGAGGGCCTTCACTTTGTTCTTCGGAAGCGTGTGGGTCTAGTGTTGGTGATGGCTCCACTTGAGTAGTGTTTTGTCCTTCTCCTTCGGCCACAAGGGGTTCCTCAATGGGGAGTATTTGACCAATCCCCGTTCTTCTTATGGCTTGGGAGGAATTTCATCACTTATATCACAAAGACCACTTTGCTCCACTTGGGAGGCATTATTTTCATCAAACTCTACATTACACGTCTCCTCAATGAGTCCATTGGACTTGTTGAGGACATGATAAGCATGAGAGTTTGTAGCATAACCAACAAATATGCCCTCTTGAGCTCTAGGTTCAAATTTAGACAAACGAACACCATTCTTGAGAATGAAACACTTACACCCGAACACCCGGAAGTACTTGAGGTTGGGCTTGTTACCCGTAAGTATCTCATATGGAGTCTTATTCAAGCCTTTGCAGAGGTAGAGCCGATTGGATGCATGGCATGCGGTGTTGATGGCTTCGGCCCAAAAGTTGTACGGAGATTTGAATTCCACCATCATGGTCCTTGCCGCATCCATCAACGTCCGGTTCTTCCTCTCCGCCACACCATTTTGTTGAGGGGTATAGGGTGCGGCATATTGGTGCTTGATCCCCTCATCACTAAGAAACTCATCCAAGGTGTAGTTCTTGAACTCGGTGTCGTTGTCACTTCTAATCATCAATATATTTTCTTCATGTTGACGTTGAGCTTCATTAGAAAAGTCAATGACGGTTTATTGGGTCTCACTCTTCCTCTTGAAGAACTATACCCAAGTGTATCTTGAGTAATCATCCACAATCACCAAGCAATACTTTCTTCCCCCAAGACTATCAAAGGATGGAGGACCAAAGAGATCCATGTGAAGGAGGTCCAAGGGCCTCTTGAGTAGATGATAGTCGTGGGTCGGTGAGCCATCTCGTGTAACTTTCCTTCAATACACGCACTGCAAGCATGATCTTTGGCAAAACTCACATTTGTTAGTCCACGGACATGATCCCCTTTGAGGAGACTTTGCTAAAATCTAATATTGACATGGGCTAGTCGGCGATGCCAAAGCCATCCCACATCAACTTTAGCCATTGGACACATCGCGGTCTTAGTGGGTCGCTCCAAAAAGTTAACCACATAGAGACCATTCTCGACATGCCCAACAAAGGCTACTTTAAGAGTCCTGCTCCATAAAAGGGCCATGGTATCAAGATAAAAGAATGTTCCAAAGCCCATGAGCGCAAGTTGACGAACGGAAAGTAAATTGTATGCGAGGGACTCAACAAGCATGACCTTCTCAATAGATAAATCTTGAGAGATGACCACCTTGCCAAGACCCAATACCTTAGATGTTGAAGCATCACCAAACTGGACATGAGTGAGCATGGATGGAATAGGATGAATGTCCAGCACCAAGTCCTTGCTCACGGTCATATGATTTGTTGCTCCACTATCAAGCAACCATGACACCCCACCAGAAGCAAACTCCTACAAGAGATTAATGCTTGGATTTAGGTACCCATTTTTGAATGGGTCCTTTGATGTTAGTAACAAGGGTCTTAGGAACCCAAATAGACCATTCAATGTACTCATAAGAAGAACCAACAAATTTGGCATAAACGTGCCCATCACTAGCACGGCACAAAACATATGAGGGGTTAAAGTCGTCGACTTTGTTGGTAGGGATGGTTCCCTTCTTGGCATTACCACCCACTTCCTTGTCCCTCTTCTTCTCATGAGTAACCTCACCCACCTTGACAAAGGCATCCTTAAGTGGGAGAGGTTGCTTGGTCTTGTTCTTCTTCTTTTTCTTAGACTTGGGTACAAATCCAAGTCCTTCCTTTCCCACAAATTCCTTTTGATTACTCAAAAGGTCATTTAGGTTCTTCTCGCCTTGTATGCATGCCACAAGGCCCTTCTCAAGTTGCTCTTTCAACTTGGCATTCTCCTCCACAAGATGCACATGCTCATAGCAAGGGTTAGTAGCATGGGCATTATCAATTAGAACAAACGGAGAACACATGGAAATCTCCTTGGTTAGCTTCACTTGAAGTTGATCATGAGACTCCTTGAGAGAAGCATGAACACCCTTCAAAACCTTGTGAGCCTTGTCAAGTGTGTCAAACTCTTCCTTGAGTATATCATGGCCAACCCCAAGTGCAACTTTCTCGGATTTAAGCACACGAGTAAGAACAATAGCATGATCAAGATCCTTTTGTAATTTAGCAAGGTCAACGTTGTGTGACTCCTCAAAAGCCAAACGAAGACCTCGCTCTTCCTCAAGAGCAATGGAAAGATCTGCCATCTCATCGGCATAGTCACGACTATGCCCCTTCAACTTAGAGATCGTGTCCTCATGAGACTCAATGATATCATTGGCTTCACCAAGTTGTTCCAAGAGAGCAACAAAGTGCTTCTTGGTTTCACCCTTGAGCTTGCTCAAGAACTTGTCAAACTCATTCTCATCAACTTTCACCACCTCACTATCATCTACACAATCTAACAATGAAGGACTAGTAGTGATGATGGTTTTGATGTTGGGGGTTACCTTATTGATACCTTTGGCCATGAGGCATTTGGCGATGTGGCTCTCATTGGGGACGCCAAAGAGAGACACCTTGGAAGGGGAAGAGGTGGCAATGGCCAAGGTTGTCGTTGCCATTCCTTCACCACCTGTATCTTCATCATCATCATCATCGGAGGGATACTCTTCATGTGCCACCAAGCCCTTTGGAGGTATCTTCTTAGTGAAGTTGTTCTTGTTTGGGAAGGACTTGGCTTTGTCTTTGCGAATGAGTTTGCCACCGTTATCTTCCCTCTTCTCATAAGGACAATCCACCACAAAGTTACTCACATTGCCGCAATTATAGCAAGTCCTCACTTGTTGCTTGTTCTTTGAACCACTTGAGTTGTTCTTGGTGAAAGTTGGGCCTTGTGTTCCTCTTGTTTCCCCAAAATTGCCTTGACACAAGAGCTATGTGCTCATGGTAAGCATATTTGGTGTCTTCGGGGCAACTCTCCTCTTCTTCCTCCTCTTCTTCTTTCAGAATGGCCTTGGCCTTCAAGGCAAGGTTGGGTGAGGCTTTCTTTGACCGGACACGAGCTAGAGCATTGTCGGCAGTCTTGTTCATGATGTTCATGGCAATGAACTCGTCCAACACTTCACTTGAAGACAAGGTGTGGAAGTCCGGTCTTTGATGAATCACAGAGGACATGGCCTTGTTGAAAGGCATGATGGCCTTGAGAAACTTGCGCTTGATCCAATTGTCATCCGTATCCTTGATCCCATGGTCTTGGAGAGCAACCGCAAGAGTTGTCACCCTCCGGTAGAGATCATGAGCATCCTCATCTTCTAGCATCACAAACTCATCAGCCTCATCAAGGACCACTTCAAAGTTGGACCGTTGGATGCTTAA
This sequence comes from Thinopyrum elongatum, assembly GCA_011799875.1. NCBI lineage: Eukaryota > Viridiplantae > Streptophyta > Magnoliopsida > Poales > Poaceae > Thinopyrum > Thinopyrum elongatum. The sequence continues at coordinate 248,360,736 of CM022301.1, read as the reverse complement.
GCTCCCCTTGTACAAAGATAAGATATGCTCCCAACAATCCTTTGCACGAGTGAAGGGGAGCAAGTGAGAGAGATCTTTGGGAGGAACTGAGGCTTGGAGGATGAACAAAGAAGAGTGATTGTATTGATTGTCTGCTTCTTCTCTTGGGGTGAAATTATTTGGATCATGCGGGTAGAAGCCTTGCTCGATGATTCTCCAAAGATTTGTTGAGTTGTGATTCAAATGAGACTTGATGCGAAAAACCCAATTAGCAAAATCACCTTTCACAAGCTTAGGAGGAGGACCAAGGTTGTTAATATGCGGGGTAGGAATGGGTCCTCCATAGACCGGGGAGGGGGAACCGAGGCAAAGGTTCCCGTCCCATTCTTGTTTTGAGGGGAGAAGGTTTGAGTAACTTTAGCTGCTTCCTTGCCGGAATTGGCCTCTGACTCCGATGCGGTGGGATTAACCACAAGCAACGTATCGGGAGAAGTTTTCAACCCCTCAAGTAATTCTTTAAGCATGGACTTGACCTGGGTCGGCATGGATGTCTTAAGTGAAGACATGGCTTCATTTAAGTCATCACGAGTAATCGAGTTCAACTCCACCGCCTCGGGCACTTCATCCCCAATACCATCGTCGTCCACCATACTCTTCGGGTGGTGAAACCCTTAATAAAGAGACGAGGCTCTGATACCAATTGAAAGAATCGATATGGTTGACTAGAGGGGGGTGAATATGCAACTACCAATTTTTAGCGTTTCTTAACAAATTAGGGTTTGCAACAAATAGGTTGTCTATATATGCAACTAGGTGTGCAACCTATATGATGCAAGCAACACAAGCAATACAAGCAAGCAAGAGATATAACACAAGTAAAGCTTGCACAATGTAAAGGTAAGAGATAACCACAAGTGGAGTCGGGGGAGACGAGGATGTGTTACCGAAGTTCCTTCCCTTTGAGAGGAAGTACGTCTCCGTTGGAGCGGTGTGTAGGCACAATGCTCCCCAAGAAGCCACTAGCGCCACCGTATTCTCCTCACGTACTCACACAATGCGAGAAGCCATGATTCCACTAGTGTGCCCTTGAAGGTGGCGACCGGACCTTTACAAACAAGGTTGGGGCTCTCTCCACAATCGAATTGGAGGCTCCCAACAATACCACGGAGCTTCATCACAATGGAATGTGTCTCTGAGGTGACCTCAACCGTCTAGGGTGCTCAAACACCCAAGAGTAACAAGATCCGCAAGGGATTAGCGGGGGAATCAAATTTCTCTTGGTGGAAGTGTAGATCGGGGACTTCTCAACCAATCCCTAGAAAATCAACAAGTTTTATTGGCTAGGGAGAGAGATCGGGCAAAAATGAGCTTTGGAGCAACAATGGAGCTTGGGGGAAGAAGAGGCAAGTCTTCTTGGGGAAGAAGAACCCCTTTATATAGTGGGGGAAAATCCATACGTTTTCTGTCCTTAGCCCGCATCTAAGCGGGGTACTACCGCTCCTAGGAGCGGTACTACTGCTTCGTCGGTACTACCCAGCCCAAGTCAGTAAACAGAGAAACCAGAGGGTGGTAGTGCCGCTTGCGCGGTACTACCGGAGCCCCAAGCGATACTACCGCTAAGAAGACCTGACTTGTCCTGAGCAGTAGTACTAGGCGGTACTACCTTTCCAAGCGGTACTACCGCTCTAGTGCCGCTCCAGTACCGCTTAAGAGAAAAAGACAACAAAAGCTAGCACAAGGGGGAAACCCTAAGCGGTACTGGCAGCGGTACTAGGCGCGATAGTACCGCGCGAGCGGTACTACCGCGCTACTACCATGCTAGTGCCGCTAAATCAAATGAGGCAACCAAGAGTTGCATAATAGGAGAACCCCTAAGCGGTAGTAGAACGGTAGTGACCAGTGGTAGTACCGCCGAGCGGTACTACCGTGGTTGGTAGCGGTACTACCGCCTGTGCTATCTCAAGTTGACTCAGAAAATAGGTAGATAGCTCAAGGAAAGCGGAAAGGCAAAGTAGGTGCAAGTGAGGCTATGTACGTGATGATTCCACCCATACCTTTCCAACGCGGACCCCCTCTTAATAGAACGGGTTTCCTACGACTCAAACCACCGAAAAGAAATCGTCAGGAGAAAAACCGTCTTCACTTAACGCCATCGAGGGGAAATAAACCATCTTGTGCCGCCTAGGATATTCTCTGAAAAGCTCGATGCACACGGTTAGTCCGCTAAGCGTATTTTCATTAATCACCAAAACCACTAAGGGAGAAATATGCCCTAACACTTGATGATTTTGTTCAATCTGATTAGGGGTTGCTGATACATCCATTTTGCATCATGCTTTTATGTTGATATTTATTGCATTATGGGCTGTTATTTCACATTATGGTACAATACTTATGCCTTTTCTCTCTTATTTTACAAGGTTTACACAAAGAGGGAGAATGCCGGCATCTGGAATTCTGGACCGGAAAGGAGCAAATTTCAGATACCTATTCTGGACAACTCCAAAAGTCCTGAAATTTTACGGAGAATTCTTTTTGAATATATAAAAAATATTGGGCGAAGAAACTATAGAAGGGGACTCACCAGGTGGCCATAAGCCTGGGGGCGCGCCCTACCCTCCAGGGTGCGCCCCCAGGGCTTGTGGGCCCCCTGGCCATCGTCTGGTGCCCAACTTCTACTATATGAAAGGTTTTGACCTAGAAAAAAAATAAGAGAGAAGCTTTCGGGATGAAGCACCGCCGTCTCGAGGCGGAACCTGGGCAGGAGCAATCTAGGGCTCCGGCAGAGCGATTCTGCTGGGGAAACTTCCCTCCTGGAGAGGGAAATCGAAGCCATTGTCATCACCAACGATCCTCTCATCGAGGAAGGGTTAATCTTCATCAACATCTTCACCAGCACCATCTCCTCTCAAACCCTAGTTCATCTCTTGTATTCAAACTTTGTCTCAAAACCTCAGATTGGTACCTGTGGGTTGCTAGTAGTGTTGATTACTCTTCGTAGTTGATGGTAGTTGGTTTATTTGGTGGAAGATCATATGTACAGATCCTTAATGATAGTCAATACCCCTCTGATCTTGAACATGAACATGCTTTGTGAGTAGTTACGTTTGTTCCTGAGGACATGGGAGAAGTCTTGTTATAAGTAATCATGTGAATGGTATTCGTTCGATATTTTGATGAGATGTATGTTGTCTTTCCTCTAGTGGTGTTATGTGAACGTCGACTACATGACACTTCACCATGATTTGGGCCTAGGGGAAGGCATTGGGAAGTAATAAGTAGATGATGGGTTGCTAGAGTGACAGAAGCTTGAACCCTAGTTTATGCGTTGCTTCGTAAGGGGCTGATTTGGATCCACATGTTTCATGTTATGGTTAGATTTATCTTAATTCTTCTTTCATAGTTGCGGATGCTTGCGAGAGGGGTTAATCATAAGTGGTAGGCTTGTACAAGTAAGGACAGCACCCAAGCACCAGTCCACCCACATATCAAATTATCAAAGTAACGAACGTGAATCATATGAGCATGATGAAAACTAACTTGACAATAATTCCCATGTGTCCTCGGGAGCGCTTTGCTTTATATAAGAGTTCGTCTAGGCATATCCTTTGCTACAAAAAGGATTGGGCCACCTTGCTACACCTTTGTTACACTTGTTACTTGTTACCTGTTATGAATTATCTTATCACCAAACTATCTGTTACCGATAATTTCAGTGCGTGCAGAAAATACCTTACTGAAAACCGCTTGTCATTTCCTTCTGCTCCTCGTTGGGTTCAACACTCTTACTTATAGAAAGGACTAAGATTGACCGCCTATACTTGTGGGTCATCAAGACTCTTTTCTGGCGCCATTGTCGGGGAGTGAAGCACCTTTGGTAAGTGGAATTTGGTATGGAAACATTTATATTATGTGCTGAAATTTATTGTCACTTGCCACTATGGAAAGTCATCCTTTGAGGGGCTTGTTCGGGGTATCTTCACCTCGACCGGAAGAACAAAGAGTTGCTCCCCAACCTACTGCACCTACTGAAAATATTTATTATGAAATTCCTATGGGTATGATAGAGAAACTGCTAGCTAATCCTTATGCAGGAGATGGAACATTACATCCTGATATGCATCTAATCTATGTGGACAAAGTTTGTGGATTATTTAAGCTTACAGGTTTGCCCAAAGATGAAGTCAAGAAGAAGGTCTTCCCTTTATCTTTGAAGGGAAAGGCATTGACATGATATAGGCTATGTGATGATATTGGAGCTTAGAATTACAACCGATTGAAATTGGAATTTCATCAGAAGTTTTATCCTATGCATCTGGTTCATCGTGATCGGAATTATATATATAATTTTTGGCCTCATGAAGGAGAAAGTATCGCTCAAGCTTGGGGGAGGCTTAAGTCAATGTTATATTCATGCCCCAATCATGAGCTCTAAGGAGATATTATTATTCAAAAAAATTATGCTTGGCTTTCTCGTAACGATCAATCCATGCTCGATACTTCTTGTACTGGTTCTTTTATGAAGAAGACTATTGAATTTAGATGGGATCTTTTGGAAAGAATTGAACGCAAATCTGAAGATTGGGAGCTCGACAAAGGTAAGGAGTCAGGTATAAACCTTGAGTTTGATTGTGTTAAATCTTTTATGGATACCGATGTTTTTCGCGAATTTAGCACTAAATATGGACTCGACTCTGAGATAGTAGCTTCTTTCTGTGAATCATTTGCTACTCATGTTGATCTCCCTAAGGAGAAGTGGTTTAAATATCATCCTCCCATTGAAGTAAAAATTGTAGAACCCATTAAAGCTGAAGAAGAAACCATTACTTATAATGTTGATCCAGTTATTCCTACTGCTTATATTGAGAAACCACATTTTCCTGTTAGGATGAAAGAACATGCTAAAGCTTCAGCGGTAGTCTGTAAGAGTTATACAAGAACACCTACACCCTCTGAACAAATTAAAGTTGAACCTAATGTTGCTATGGTTAAAGATCTCTTGGGTGAAAATATTGATGGGCATGTTATTTACTTCTGTAATGAAGCTACTAGAATTGCTAAACCCGATGAAAAAGATAAACATAGACCTGTTGTTGGCATGCCCGTTGTCTCTGTTAAAATAGGAGATCATTGTTATCATGGTTTATGTGATTTGGGTGCTAGTGTAAGTGCAGTCCCTTTTACTTTATATCAAGAAATTATGAATGATATTGCACCTGCTGAAATAGAAGATATTGATGTTACTATCAAGCTTGCTAATAGAGACACTATTACACCACTTGGGATAGTTAGAGATGTTGAAGTCTTGTGTGGGAAAATAAAATACCCTACTGATTTTCTAGTTCTTGGTTCCCCACAAGATGATTTTTGTCCCATTATATTTGGTAGACCGTTCTTGAACACTATTAATGTTAAGATAGATTGTGAGAAAGAAACTGTTAGTGTAAGTTTCGGGGATGTGTCTCATGAGTTTAATTTCTCCAAATTCCGTAGACAACTTCGTGATAAAGAATTCCCTTGTAAAGATGAAATTATTGGTCTTGCTTCTATTGCCGTGCCTCCTACTGATCCTTTAGAACAATAGTTGTTGGACCATGAAAATGACATGTTTATGAATGAAAGAAATGAAATAGATGAGATATTCTTTAAACAAATGCCTGTTTTGAAAGAGACTCTTGGAGATCCTCTACCACCCAAGGGTGATCCTGTGTTCAATCTTAAACAATTACCTAATACTCTAAAAAATGCTTATCTTGATGAAAAGAAGATATATCCTGTTATTATTAGTGCTAACCTTTCAGAGCATGAAGAAAAGAAATTATTGAAAACTCTGAGGAAGCACCATGCCACTGTTGGATATACTCTTGACGATCTTAAGGGCATTAGTCCCACTCTATGTCAGCATAAAATTAATATGGAACCTGATGCTAAACCAGTTGTTGATCACCAGCGACGGTTGAATCCTAAGATGAAAGAAGTGGTAAGAAACGAAATACTAAAGCTTCTAGAAGCAGGTATAATCTATCCTATAGCTGATAGTAGATGGGTAAGCCCTGTTCATTGTGTCCACAAGAAGGGAGGTATTACTGTTGTTCCTAATGATAAACATGAATTGATTCCGCAAAGAATTGTCATAGGTTATAAAATGGTAATTGATTTTAGAAAATTAAATAAAGCTACTAGGAAAGATCATTATCCTCTGTCATTCATTGATCAAATGCTAGAAAGACTCTCAAAACATACACATTTTTGCTTTCTAGATGGATATTCTAGTTTTTCCCAAATACCTGTGTCACAAGAGGATCAAGAAAAAACTACTTTTACTTGCCCTTTTGGTACCTTTGCTTATAGACGTATGCATTTTGGTTTATGCAATGCACCTGCTACCTTTCAAAGATGTATGACTTCTATATTCTCTGACTTTTGTGAAAAGATTGTTGAGGTTTTCATGGATGATTTCTCCGTTTACGAAACTTCTTTTGATGATTGCTTAAGCAACCTTGATTGAGTTTTGCAGAGATGTCAAGAAACTAATCTTGTCTTGAATTGGGAGAAGTGCCACTTTATGGTTAATGAAGGTATTGTCTTGGGGCATAAAATCTCTCAAAGAGGTATTGAAGTTGATAAAGCTAAAGTTGATGCTATCGAAAAAATGCCGTGTCCTAAAGATATCAAAGGAATAAGAAGTTTCCTTGGTCATGCTGGTTTCTATAGGAGATTTATTAAAGACTTCTCTAAGATTTCTAGGCCTCTCACTAATCTTTTGCAAAAAGATGTTACATTTGTTTTTGATGATGATTTTGTAGGAGCATTTGAAATCCTTAAGAAAGTCTTAATCTCTGCACCTATTGTTCAACCACCTGATTGGAACCTACCCTTTGAAAGTATGTGTGATGCTAGTGATTATGCTATTGGTGCTATTCTAGGACAAGGAGTTGATAAGAAATTAAATGTTATCCATTATGCTAGTAAAAGTCTAGACGGTTGAAAGTGCAACTAATCCCCGGGTGGTTTTGGTAATTCATAACAACATATAGCTCATTGAACTAATATCCATTCAAGATTAATGTTTCAGAAAGTTCAATGATTGGCATGGCATGGACTAGAGATGTGGACCCCTCAAAATGCTAAGGACACATATTGGCAAAAGCTCAAGACTCTACATTTTCATTCTAGTGATCCAAGATCACATTGAGTCCATAGGAAAAGCCAATACTATTAAAAGGGGATGAGGTGTTGCTTAATGGCTTGCTTGCTCAAAATGCTTAGTGATATGCTCCAAAATCCCTCAACCACTTTCTCATTTCCACATATGTCCTAATCCTAAAGTCAAACTCGGCCCCACCGATTTGATCTATCCAGCGCCACCGAGTTTACTTAACATAGCCATTGCCAGAAACCCTAATCAGTTCGGTCTCACCGATAGGGATCTCGGTCTCACCGAGATGGGATTGCAAACTCTCTGTTTCCCTTCATAACGTTTCGGTCTAACCGAGATGAGCGATCGGTCCCACCGAGTTGGCAAGGCAAACTCTCTGTTTCCTTTTCGTAACATTTGGTCTCACCGAAATGAGCGATCGGTCCCACCGAGTTTGCCTGACCAAGTCTCTGTTTGCTTATTACTGAAATCGGTCTCACCGAGTTCATGTGATCGGTCTCACCGAGATGAGGTTTCGCCCTAACCCTAGCGCATTAGTCTCACCGAGTTGGTATTGTCGGTCCCACTGAAAAGCCTAACGTTCACATTTTGAACCAGGTCGGTCTCACCGAGTTTCACTATTTGGTCCCACCGAGTTTGGTAAATTGTGTGTAACGGTTAGATTTTGTGTGGAGGCTATAAATACCCCTCCACCCCCTTCTCCATTAGAAAGAGAGCCATCAGAACGTGCCTACACTTCCACTACTCATTTTCTGAGAGAGAACCACCTACTCATGTGTTGAGACCAAGACATTCCAATCCAACCACAAGAATCTTGATCTCTAGCCTTCCCCAAGTTGCTTTCCACTCAAATCATCTTTCCACCGTATCCAAATCTGTGAGAGAGAGTTGAGTGTTGGGGAGACTACCATTTGAAGCACAAGAGCAAGGAGTTCATCATCAACACACCATTTATTACCTTTTGGAGAGTGGTGTCTCCTAGATTGGTTAGGTGTCACTTGGAAGCCTCCGTCAAGATTGTGGAGTTGAACCAAGGAGTTTGTAAGGGCAAGGAGATCACCTACTTCGTGAAGATCTACCCGAGTGAGGCAAGTCCTTCGTGGGCGATGGACATGGTGGGATAGACAAGGTTGCTTCTTCGTGGACCCTTCGTGGGTGGAGCCCTCCGTGGACTCGTGCAACTGTTACCCTTCGTGGGTTGAAGTCTCCATCAATGTGGACGTACGATAGCACCACCTATCGGAACCACGCCAAAAATCTCCGTGTCTACATTGCGTTTGCTCTCTCCAAACTCCTCCCCTTTACCTTCATATGCAATGATTTACATTCCGCTGCTATACTCTTAGAATTGCATGTGTAGGTTGATTGCTTGACTTGTGTTAAGTTGCTAAAATCTGCCAAGACATAAAATTGGGAAAAGGCTAGATTTTTATTTGGTCAAGTAGTCTAATCACCCCCCCTAGACATACTTTCGATCCTACAAGTGGTATCAGAGCTTTGGTCTCCATTTGCCTTGATTTCCATAGCTTTGGTGATCATAGCCTTGGTTTCACAACCTAGGAGAGTATGGCGTCTAGCGAGGGAAATTACCACCGTAGAGGTCCTTACTTTGATGGTACTAATTTTGCTAGTTGGAAGCATAAGATGAAAATGCATATTCTTGGACATAACCCCGCCATTTGGGCTATTGTGTGTATTGGTTTGCAAGGTGAATTCTTCGATGGGAGGGAACCAAATCGCGAAGCAACTGCGGAAGAGTTGAAAATGCTGCAATACAACGCTCAAGCTTGCGATATCCTCTTCAATGGATTGTGCCCCGAAGAATTCAACAAAATCAGTCGTCTTGAGAATGCAAAGGAAATTTGGGATACTTTGATTGATATGCACGAAGGTACCGAGTCCGTCAAGGAATCCAAGTTGGATGTGCTTCAAAGTCAACTTGACAAGTTCAAAATGAAGGATGGTGAAGGTGTCGCTGAAATGTACTCTAGGCTTGCTCTCATCACAAATGAGATTGTCGGCTTAGGAAGTGAAGAGATGACTGACATATTCATCATCAAAAAGATCCTAAGAGCCTTGGATGGAAAATATGATACCGTGTGCACATTGATCCAAATGATGCCCAATTACAAAGATCTCAAGCCAACGGAAGTCATTGGAAGAATTGTTGCTCATGAGATGTCACTCAAGGACAAAGAAGAGCTTCACAACAAGTCTAGTGGTGCTTATAAAGCCTCATGTGATGCTCCTGCCACATCAAGTGAAAAACAAGTCTTCAATGAGGAATTGAGCTTAATGGTGAAGAACTTCAACAAATTCTACAAGAGTAGAAGCAAAGAGAGAAGTTCCAAGTCAAGATCCTACCATGACAAAAGATCTTCTAGTCGTGAACGTAATTGCTACAATTGTGGAAGACCCGGACACTACTCCAATGAGTGTATGGCCCCATACAAAAGAAAATAAGACTCACCTAAAAGAAGAAGTAGAAGAGAAGAATCACCTCCAAGAGAGAGAAGGAGTAGAGATGACCGTTATGAACGAAGAACCTCTCGAAGAAGCAAGGATTCAGAAGGGAAGGACAAGTCATCAAGGAGCTTTACAAAACGAAGACATCAAGCTCATGTTGGTGAATGGGTATCTGGTTCTAACTCCGACCATCGCTCCGAGAGAAGTTATCACTCCGACTCCGAATATACTCAAGATGAAGGTGTTGCTGGTCTTGCACTCGTGTCAACCAACTCCTATGACATATTTGACTCACCAAATGAAGGAATTGGAAGATGCTTCATGGCTAAAGTCCCCAAGGTATCACACCCCAAGTATATTGATTTCAATAGTGATGAAGATGATTTGCTAGGTGATGATGAGTTACTTGTTGACAATGCTAGTGATGAAAACTATGATGAAACTACTATTAATCATGCTAATCGAGATGAAATGAATGAAAATGATAAGAAGGAGATTGAGCGTCTAACTAAAGAACTAAACACTCTTAAGTTAGCTCATGAAACTACTTTAGAAGATCATCGAGAACTTTTAAAAACTCATGAGAAGCTATGCTTCGAGAAGCTCAACCTAGAGCAAGAACATGGGTTCTTAAAAGCTATCAATGATGATCTTCAGAAGAAAAGTTCTTCTTACATTGCCAAGCGTTTACTCTTGTCTACTTACATGCCACAAGTAAAATCTAGCAATAAGAGTAAGAAAGATTCTTCTTCTAGTAGTAACAATAATCATGCTAAATCCAATGTTGTTGCTTCTAGTAGTTCTCTTGATTCCACTAATGATTCTCTTAGCCAAGTTACACTTGAGCAAGAAAATAGCTTATTGAAGGGAATTATAGAGAAAGGTGTTTACAAGAGCCTTGCCGGAAGTAAGCAATTTGAGGAAATTGTATGCAAGCAAGGGAGGCACCGGAAGAATCAAGGTGTTGGTTTTGAACGAAAGTTCAATGCCAATGGAGTTTAGTGGGAAGAAGATCAATACCCCAAGACGAAGTTTGTTCCTCAACAAGAGAAGTATGATCCTACTTCCTTCAAGGGGACACAAGCTCAAGATGATCTTCCACCACAAGACCACAAGCTAAAAGGCAAGGACAAGCTTCAAGAGGAGATTGATGCATTTGAAGAAGCTCCAAAGGCCTTGGTCAAGTGGGTTCCCAAGACTACATCAAGTTCTACTTCAGCAAGTACATCTACAACCCCAAGGATTCCCATCAAGATGATGTGGGTCCCAAAGAAGAAGAACTAGAGAGCTCATGAGGGAGACTCCGCCAACATACTTCACTCATATTCATATTGGCAAGGACAAGTGCAATCAACTTCCACATCTTGCACTAGTTCAAGGAGTCACAAACCCTCTTGTTGGTAAGTCAAGGCACAAGGTAACCTAATGCTTTCATGGACATCATCTTGTGTGTACTTCACTCTATGTCTATGGATATTCTTGTTTGTTCCTTGTGGGACTAACCCGTGTAGGTAATGAAAGTGCAACTCACTCCAAAGGATTGCTCCAAATGATCTACATCAACATTGAGCATCCACATCTTCAACATCTACATGAAGTCATCATCGACAAAACCCAAGGTTAGTTCATCCCTCTTAGGGGGGATATCACATCTAGGGGGAGCTTTACTCTAAGAATTGAGCTAAAGCAACTCTAATGGTGTGAACACAACAACGCTTTATGTAAAACTGGTAACCCCACTTGTGCTTAAACGATGAGTATGACCTATGATCAAATGTTCTCATTTGACTCCTAAGTCAATATACTCATATATAGATGACCTAGTCATCGCCAATTGCTTGATAGATGCTAGAGTGTTTGTGCATGCTTTGCCACATATTTCATTTGCCATCTTATTGTGTGAGCATGCTGGATGCATAATTTCTTCATTCAAGGACATCCATTTGTTGCTTTGATTTTTTGGTTTTTCTTTTGCCAAATGGATGGACAAGAATGCCTAAGTACTCCCTCTAGCTATCTATGCTTTTCTCGTCTCAAACTCTATTCATACTACATCACAAAGTTTGATCAAGTCAGATTCGAACCCTCTAGGTGAGGAGCACTCAGAGCCACCGATTCGTCATAGACTTAAACTTCCAAAACCTCTCGATGTATTTCGGTCTGACCGATTAATTCCTTTCGGTCATACCGAGTTCATTGAGTTGATCTAGGTTTCAATCTCGGTGCAACTGATTTGAACAGTTCGGTCTCACCGAGTTGCAGTAACCGCTTGCGATTCTGCATCTCAGTGCCATCGAGTTGCTCAACTCGGTCACACCGGCAGGGTCTGGATATATATACCCACGGGTCGAATTTTGGAAATTTCTCCGAAACCCTTCGCCCGCGCCTGTCCAGCTCTGCCGACTCGAGGTCTCCGAATCATCTCCTCCGTCGCCAGCGACCTCCTACCGCTGGTCTCCACCGCCGTTGTCGCCGTAGCGAGTTCACCACCGAGTTAGGGTATGAACTCGACCCCTTTGTGCAATCTTTACCTCTGATTCCTGCACTTAGGTCAATGCCATGAATCTTACCACATTTGAAATACTTCTATCCAATCAAAAACTCCTTTAGAATTAGTTTTGATTCGAAAACTTAGGGTTAGGTTTCCGCCGAATTCATCTCGGACCGACCGAGTTGTGGAAATCGGTCTCACCGATTTGGCCCAGGCCATTGCACTTGTGTTTTTCGGTCTGACCGAAACTTACAAATCGGTGTGACTGAGTTTGATTCTCTGTGAAACCCTAGCAATCTCAGAGTCATCGAACTATGTCTTGGTCTGGCCGATTTCACTAGTTTAGACTCTAATATTGCTTCAGTGTCACCGAGTTTAACTAATCGGTAGCTCCGAAATGACTTCTGTAGAAAACTAGAACTAAGTTTTTGACTCATTTGTTTTGCAAAATCTCTGCACTTTGTGATGCTCATCCACTCTATCTCAACTATATCTATTCACAGGGTCAGCTTTCAGCTTTCAGCCATGTCAGACAACAGTGACAGCCAAAACAGATCTGAGGAATAGGTTAACTTAAGTGAGGGCACTAGTCCATCTGACAGCTATGATGATGGGAGAAGAAGTACTCCTAGCAACCTGCCTAAGGCTGCTACTAGGCAGAGGAGGAAAAGGAATTCAAATTCAGAATATGAAGATTTTGTGGTTGATGAGGAAGTCACTTCAAGGAAAAAGGTTGTCAAGAAAGAGTTTGGCACATCAGCTTCAGCCAAGCCAGGTATGAAGAATAAGGCACCAGCCAGAAGGATCCCAATGTCCAAAGCCAGAGCCTCAACACAGGAAACCATTGAGTTCACTCTTGAACCAAAGGAGGCTGGTGAAGGCAAGAAGAGGAAGGAAAGGGTCAAGAAGACCATGGCCAGAGTAATTGGCAGACCATCCATGGTTAGAGATCCAGACTACAGTTGAGCAACTCCAGGATGAAGCTGAAGAGAGAAGAGGGAGAGCTACCACTGAAGCTTTTCAGAGAGTGCCTAGGGCACAAAGGTCTGTCGTTGTGCCAGCCAGTGACACAAGGGCTACTACATCAGCACCAGCAGCTACAGCCTCTGTTGTCCCTCCAGTTGCTACTCCACCAGCTCCACAGACCTCTTTGGATGCATTCGTTGCAGGACTCCTCTCCACGCCACCTTCGCACTCCAGAGCTCCCGGCGATCGTGCTTAGAGAGCCGCATAGCACTATGCATTTTCAAGCTTTTTGGTAACTTGTTGCCAAAGGGGGAGAAAGTGTATAGATCATAGGCTTCGAGAGAGAGTGTTTTGCTTCTTTTGCCTCTCTTGCTACTTTATTTGCTTGCTCGTTTGGTTGTACTCTACTTATGTGTGTGTGAGATACTTATATGATCATGTGCTTGATCATATCATACTTAAATGTTTGTGCTTGAATGATGATATTCTATCTCTCATATATGATCATTCATATCTTGTCTTGGTAATGAGTGCATATTTCATATTCTATCATTTTGAGTGCTCCACCAAGATGTATGTGACATGGAAGAGTAACCCATGATCCTAATCGATTGTGCATTTGCATTCAAAAGCAAATTTTAAATAATGCACAAATTTAGGGGGAGCTCTTGCTTATCACATACTTCTCAAAGTGACGATGTACTTCATTTATATTATCATTTGTCGAAGCTTTGATCTATATATTGTCATCAATTACCAAAAAGGGGGAGATTGAAAGTGTAACTAATCCCCGGGTGGTTTTGGTAATTCATAACAACATATAGCTCATTGAACTCATATCCATTCAAGATTAATGTTTCAGAAAGTTCAATGATTGGTATGGCATGGACTAGAGATGTGGACACCTCAAAATGCTAAGGACACATATTGGCAAAAGCTCAAGACTATACATTTTCATTCTAGTGATCCAAGATCACATTGAGTCCATAGGAAAAGCCAATACTATTAAAAGGGGATGAGGTGTTGCTTAATGGCTTGCTTGCTCAAAATGCTTAGTGATATGCTCCAAAATCCCTCAACCACTTTCTCATTTCCACATATGTCCTAATCCTAAAGTCAAACTCGGCCCCACCGATTTGATCTATTCGGCGCCACCGAGTTTACTTGACATAGCCATTGCCAGAAACCATAATCAGTTCGGTCTCACCGATAGGGATCTTGGTCTCACCGAGATGGGATTGCAAACTCTTTGTTTCCCTTCGTAATGTTTTGGTCTAACCGAGATGAGCGATCGGTCCCACCAAGTTGGCAAGGCAAACTCTTTGTTTCCTTTTCGTAACGTTTTGGTCTCACCGAAATGAGCGATTGGTCCCACCGAGTTTGCCTGACCAAGTGTCTGTTTGCTTATTACTGAAATCGGTCTCACCGAGTTCATGTGATCGGTCTCACCGAGATGAGGTTTCGCCCTAACCCTAGCGCATCGGTCTCACCGAGTTGGTATTGTTGGTCCCACCGAAAAGCCTAACGTTCACATTTTGAACCAGGTCAGTCTCACTGAGTTTCACTATTCGGTCCCACCGAGTTTGGTAAATTGTGTGTAACGGTTAGATTTTGTGTGGAGGCTATAAATACCCCTCCACCCCCTTCTCCATTAGAGAGAGAGCCATCAGAACGTGCCTACACTTCCACTACTCATTTTCTGAGAGAGAACCACCTACTCATGTGTTGAGACCAAGACATTCCAATCCAACCACAAGAATCTTGATCTCTAGCCTTCCCCAAGTTGCTTTCCACTCAAATCATCTTTCCACCATATCCAAATCTGTGAGAGAGAGTTGAGTGTTGGGGAGACTGTCATTTGAAGCACAAGAGCAAGGAGTTCATCATCAACACACCATTTATTACCTTTTGGAGAGTGGTGTCTCCTAGATTGGTTAGGTGTCACTTGGGAGCCTCCGTCAAGATTGTGGAGTTGAACCAAGGAGTTTGTAAGGGCAAGGAGATCGCCTACTTCGTGAAGATCTACCCGAGTGAGGCAAGTCCTTCGTGGGCGATGGCCATGGTGGGATAGGTAAGGTTGCTTCTTCGTGGACCCTTCGTGGGTGGAGCCCTCCGTGGACTCGCACAACCGTTACCCTTCGTGGGTTGAAGTCTCCATCAACGTGGACGTACGATAGCACCACCTATCGGAACCACGCCAAAAATCTTCGTGTCTACATTGCATTTGCTCTCTCCAAACTCCTCCCCTTTACCTTCATATGCAATGATTTACATTCCGCTGCTATACTCTTAGAATTGCATGTGTAGGTTGATTGCTTGACTTGTGTTAAGTTGCTAAAATCTGCCAAGACATAAAATTGGGAAAAGGCTAGATTTTTATTTGGTCAAGTAGTCTAATCACCCCCCTCTAGACATACTTTCGATCCTACAACGGTGCACAAAGAAATTATGCTACTAGTGAAAAAGAATTTTTAGCAGTTGTGTTTGCTTGTGATAAACTCAAATATTATATTGTTGATTCTAAAGTAACTGTCCACACTGATCATGATGCTATTAAATACCTTATGGAAAAGAAAGATGCTAAACCTAGACTCATTAGGTGGGTTCTCTTGCTACAAGAATTTGATTTACATATTATTGATAGAAAGGGAGCTGAGAACCTCGTAGCAGACAACTTGTCTAGGTTAGAAAATATTCTTGATGACACACTACCTATTGATGATAGCTTTCCTAATGAATAATTAGCTGTTATAAATACTTCTCGTAGTACTCCATGATATGCAGACTATGCTAATTATATTGTTGCTAAATTTATACCACCTAGTTTTACATACCAACAAAAGAAAATGTTTTTCTATGATTTGAGACATTACTTTTGGGATGACCCACACCTTTATAAAGAAGGAGTAGATGGTGTTATTAGACGTTGTGTACCTGAGCATGAACAGGAACAAATCCTACGCAAGTGTCACTCCGAGGCTTACGGAGGACACCATGCTGGAGACAGAACTGCACACAAGGTATTACAATCTGATTTTTATTGGCCTACTCTTTTCCAAGATGCTCGTAAGTTTGTCTTGTCTTGTGATGATTGTCAAAGAATTGGTAATATTAGTAGACGTCAGGAAATGCCTATGAAATATTCACTTGTTATTAATCCATTTGATGTTTGGGGATTTGATTATATGGGACCTTTTCCTTCCTCCAATGGGTATACACATATTTTGGTTGATGTTGATTATGTTACTAAGTGGGTAGAAGCTATTCCAACTAGTAGTGTTGATCACAACACCTCCATTAAAATGCTTAAAGAAGTTATTTTCCCGAGGTTTGGAGTCCCTAGATATTTAATGACTGATGGTGGTTAACACTTTATTCATGGTGTTTTCCGTAAATTGCTTGCTAAGTATGATGTTAACCATAGAATTGCATCTCCATATCATCCTCGGTCTAGTGGTCAAGTAGAATTAAGTAACAGAGAAATAAAATTGATCTTGCAAAAGATTGTTAATAGATCTAGAAAGAATTGGTCTAAGAAACCTGATGATGCACTATGGGCTTATAGAACTGCTTATAAAAATCCTATGGGTATGTCTCCATATAAAATGGTATATGGAAAAGCATGTCACTTACCTCTTGAACTAGAACATAAAGCTTATTGGGCAATTAAAGAACTCAACTGTGATTTCAAACTTGCGGGTAGAATAGGTTATTTGACATTAGCTCACTTGATGAATGGAGAACCCAAGCCTATGAAAATGCCAAATTGTTTAAAGAAAAGGTTAAAAGATGGCATGACAAAAGGATACAAAAGCATGAATTTAATGTAGGTGACCATGTCTTGCTATACAATTCTCGTTTAAGATTTATTGCAGGAAAACTTCTCTCTAAATGGGAAGGTCCTTACATTATCGAAGAAGTTTATCGTTCCGGTGCCATCAAGATCAACAATGCCGAGGGCAATAACCCAAAGGTGGTGAATGGGCAAAGAATCAAACATTATATCTCTGGTACTCCCATAAATATTGAAACCAATATTATTAATACCATAACATCGGAGGAGTATATAAGGGAAACCATCCAAAACGCTCCAGAACCCTGAAAAGGAATAGGTATGTGATACGGTAAGTAAACCGACTCCAAAACTTTCCCAAAAGCAATTTTACTCTGTTTTGGAATATTTAAAAAATTAGGAAAATAATAAGTAGTCCGAAAAGTGCACAAGGAGGCGACAAGCTGTGGGGGCGCGGCCTACCCCCCTGGGCGCGCCTCCCAGGCTTGTGGCCACCTCGTGTGCCCTCCGGACTCCGTTTTCTCACAGAATACTTCTTTTGCACGGTAAAAATTCATTATATAATCTCCCAAAGGTTTTGACCACCGTATCACGGCAATATCCTCTGTTCTTGTTTCAAGCTATTTCTGTAGCAGATTTAGAGCAAGATGTCTTCCCAAGATTCAGATGGAGAGAGCTATGTTTCACATTATACTACGGACCTGAAGATCTTTGGGGAAATTTATCCCAACCTATGGTCCACGGAGGAAGAGCAAGATTCCGACCCGAAGGAGGAGCAAGATTTCAACATGGAGAAAACAAGGGATGATAGCTCTGATGAGGATGAAGATCCACTACCTCAACCTGGAGATATGCACGTGGAATTCAAGAAGTCAAGCCTTCATAAGGTCCAATCTATCCCATCCCGTTTTCTACAGGAAAGTAAGGCAGCATTATGCAAAATGATATTAAAGCTTGAGCTTGAGAATGATGATCTAAGGGAGGAAAATTTTAGCCTCAGACGCAAGCTGGAGAAGAAGAATGCCACCACACCACCATCACCACCTCCGAAGAAAGAGACCTGAGTACATGGGTACGGGCACTCCCCTTGGCTTGTGCTAAGCTTGGGGGAGGTGCCCCGGTATCATATCACCATCACATCTTTACTTTTATCATTTACCTTAGTTTGATCCTTTTGGTTATGTCGTTACCTAGTAGAATAAAAGTTTTAGTATGATTTAGTCTTTGAGTTTTGCTTTGTGTTTCCTCTATGTAATCAAGTCCGAGAGTTATACAATAAAGATTAGTTTTGAGTTGAGGGCTTTGCTTTCTTGCTTTGATCTTGGAAAAGAGAATAAAAGAAATAAAAAGATTATATAATAATCTTATGGAGAGTGATGACTTCACATATAAGAGGTATGTCGCATGAAATTTGTTGAGGGTTGACAAACATAGTTTTGGTCATTGTTGCAATTAATATGAAGTAATAAAGAAAGAGAGGTCTCACATATAAATACACTATCTTGGACATCCTTTATGATTCTGAGCACTCATTAAAATATTATATGCTAATAAGTTGGTGTTGGACAAGGAAGACAACATAATGGGTTATGTTTTCTTATATTTGAATAGAAGTTATATTGTCATGGATCCTCCAATATATTGAGCTTGCTTCTCATCCTATGCTAGCCAAATCTTCTGCATCAAGTAGAGATACTACTTGTGCATCCAAAACCCTTAAACCAGTTTTGCCATGAGAGTCCACTATATCTACCTATGGATTGAGTAACTATATCTACCTATGGATTGAGTAAGATCCTTCAAGTAAGTTGTCATCGGTGCAAGCAATAAAAATTGCTCTTTAAGTATGTATGATCTTTTAGTGTGAGGAAAATAAGCTTTATACGAACTTGTGATATGGAAGAAATAAAAGTGACGGACTGCATAATAAAGTTCTTTATCACAAGCAGCAATATAAAGTGACGTTCTTTTGCATTAAGATTTTGTGCATCCAACCATGAAAGCGCATGACAACCTCTGCTTCCCTCTGCGAAGGGCCTATCTTTTATTTTACTTCCTATCTTTATACAAGAGTCATGGTGATCTTCACCTTTCCTTTTATATTTTCTCCTTTTGGCAAGCACTATGTGTTGGGGAAGATCTAGACATATATATACACTCGGATGTAGGTGTTCATAAATTATTATTGTTGACGTTACCCTTGAGGTAAATGGTTGGGAGGCGAAATGATAAGCCCCTATCTTCCTATGTGTTTGATTGAAACTTTGATCTCATAAGTATCGCATGAGTGTTAGCAATCATGAAAGATTAAATGATGGTTGAGTATGTGAACTTGCTAAATAAAAGCTCTTACATCGATGTTATGATAAATTGCAATTGTTCCAATGACCAAGATCATAGTTTGTTGGTTTTCAATAAAGTTCTTGATTCACACTTTACCTTGTGAACGAATTTTCACTTTAGCATAAGAAGTTATATGACAATATATGTTATTGTTTTAAAGATGATCATGATGCCCTCATGTCCATATTTTATTTTATCGACACCTCTATCTCTAAACATGTGGTCATGATTATCGATTTTTCGGTTTTCACTTGAGGACAAGCGAGGTCTAAGCTTGGGGGAGTGATACGTCTCCAACGTATCTATAATTTTTTATTGTTACATGCTATTATATTATCTGTTTTGGATGTTTTATATGAATTAATATGCTATTTTATATTATTTTTGGGACTAACTTATTAACCTAGAGCCTAGTGCCAGTTTCTGTTTTTTTCCTTATTTTTGAGTTTTGCACAAAAGGAATACCAAACAGAGTCCAAACGGAATAAAACTTTTGCGATGATTTTTCTTGGACCAGAAGACACACGTAGGACTTGGAGAGGAAGACAGAAGAGTCCCGAGGGCTCCACAAGCCCTCAGGGCGCGCCCTAGGGGGGGCGTCCCCTGGCTTGTGGGCCCCACGGGAGTACTCCAACCCTAATCTTTGGCCTATAAATTCAGAAATATTCCCAAACCACCAGAGGCGTCCACCAAAATACTTTTCCGCCGCCGTAACCTTCTGTTCCCATGAGATCCCATCTTGGGGCCTTTTCCGGCATCCTGCCGGAGGGGGATTCGATCACAGAGGGCTTCTACATCAACTCTATTGCCCTTCCGATGAAGCGTGAGTAGTTTACCACAGACCTACGGGTCCATAGCCAGTAGCTAGATGGCTTCTTCTCTCTCTTTGATCCTCAATACCATGTTCTCCTCGTTGTTCTTGGAGATCTATCCGATGTAATATTCTTTTGCGGTGTGTTTGTCGAGATCCGATGAATTGTTAATTTATGATCAGTTTATCTATGAATATTATTTGAATCTTCTCTGAATTCTTATATGCATGATTTGATATCTTTGTATTTCTCTTCGAATTATCGGTTTGGTTTGGCCAACTAGATTGGTTCTTCTTGCAATGGGAGAGCTGCTTAGTTTTGGGTTCAATCTTGCAGTGTCCTCACCCAGTGACAAAGTAGGGGTAGTGAGGCACGTATTGTATTGTTGCCATCAAGGGTAAAAAGATGGGGTTTTAATCATATTGCTTGAGTTTATCCCTCTACATCATGTCATCTTACTTAAGTCGTTACTCCATTCTTATGAACTTAATACTCTAGATGCATGCTGGATAGCGGTCGATGTGTGGAGTAATAGTAGTAGATGCAGAATCGTTTCGGTCTACTTGACATGGACGTGATGCCTATATTCATAATCATTGCCTTGGATATCATCATAACTTTGCGCTTTTCTATCAATTGCTCGACAGTAATTTGTTCACCCACCGTATTATTTGCTTTCAAGAGAGAAGCCTGTAGTGAAACCTATGGCCCCCGGGTCTATTTTCTATCATATATTTTCAGATCTATAAAGCGAAAAACCAAAAAATACCTTGCTGCAATTTATTTACTTTTATTTTGTTTTACATTTTAGTAAGCTTTTATATCTATCTCTATCAGGTCTCACCTTTGCAAGTGACCGTGAAGGGATTGACAACCCCTTTATCGCGTTGGGTGCAAGTGTTTGATTGTTTGTGCAGGTGCATAGATTGGAGACTTGCGTGTATCTCCTACTGGATTGATACCTTGGTTCTTAACTGTGGGAAATACTTATCTCTACTTTGCTGCATCACCCTTTCCTCTTCAAGGGAAAAACCAACGCAAGCTCAAGAAGTAGCAGGAAGAATTTTTGGCGCCATTGCCGGGGAGATCTACATCAAGCCTACCAAGTACCCATCATAAACTTTCATCTCTTGCATTACATTATTTGCCATTCGCCTCTCGTTTTCCTCTCCCCCACTTCTAAAACGATTTCAGAAAAACACAAAAAGATTTGCCTTTTTATTCGCCCTTCTTCCGTTCGTCTTTTCGTTTGCTTTCCGTTTGCTCGTGTGCTAGATCGCTTATCTTGCCATCATGGCTAGTCCTTCTACCATTGTTAGTACCCCCGAAAGTGAGGTTCTAAATTTTAAGCAAAGGGAGGGAGAAAATTTAAAAGATGCTTGGTATAGAATTTGCAATGCTCAAAATAGATCTACTCATAAGCAATCTACTACCGTTCTCCTTCGCAATTTTTATGTGGGTGTTACTACTTGGTATAGATACGTGCTAGATACCATTACCGGAGGTAATTTCTTGGGGAGCCATACTTTGGATGCTTATAATGCTATCATAGATTTGGTAGGCTCACCACCACTCATGGTTAATGAAACAGTTTTAACTTTGGAACATGTGATGCAAAGGCTTGATATTATTGAGAATAAAATTGCTACCGTAGAGCTTATTGAAAACTTGGATAAGAAGATTCATAATCAAATTACTCAATATGGATCGAAGGTAGGAATCACTTTGAAGAATCTAAAGGAAAAAAGAACCTATAGTTAATGAAAAGATAGATCAAGATTCTACTAGAATTAGCAAGCTAGAAGATATTATTACCAACTTGGGTTCCGCTTTTGCCTCTGTTAAAACTACTCCAAATTTTCCTCCTACTAAAGCTACTAGGTTTATTTATGTTCCTAAGAATAAAGGTGAATCTTCTAGTAAAGGAAACGAAGATCTTAAGATGATAAGTGTTCACCCTAACTTTATCAATATTATTAAGGAACCAATTGCCATGAGTGAATTTCTTGATTTTTTTTGCCTAGGAGTGTGATTATTGATAAAACCAAAAGGCCTCCTAAGGGTTATGAGTGTGCAATTGAGGAGTTGCATACCAAAGATGACAATACCTAGATCTATGTTTTATGCCTAGCTAGGGGCGTTAAACAATAGCGCTTGTTGGGAGGCAACCCAATTTTGTTTTTTTGTTTTTGGTTCTGTTTTTCAATAAATACACATTATTACCTCTGTAGTAATTGTTTTTTGGTGTTTTAATTAGTGTTTGAGCCAAGTAAGACCTTTGGGATGGCTTACGGTGATAGTTGATTTGATCTTGCTGAAAAACAGAAACTTTTGCGTCCAGTAATGGAATTGTTTAAATTCACTGGAGCGTGAAAAAACCGTGAATTTTTTACGCAAGATTTATATAAAAATTGCCTATGTTTTCCTAATGTTTAAGAATTTTTGGAGTTACATAAGTATTAGAACAATTCAGGTCTTCGCAGACTGTTTTGTTTTTGACAAATTCTGTTTTCTATGTGTTGTTTGCTTATTTTGTTGAATCTATGGGTAGTATCGGGGTGGGGGGGTATGAACCATGGATAAGTTGGAATACAGTAGATATTACACCAATATAAATAAAGAATGATTTCACAACAGTATCAAAAAGTGGTGATTTATTTTCTTATACTAACGGATCTCATGAGTTTTCTGTTGAGTTTTGTGTTGTGAAGTTTTCAAGTTTTGGGTAAAGATTTGATGGACTATGGAATAAGGAGTGGAAAGAGCCTAAGCTTGGGGATTCCCAAGGCACCCCAAGGTAATATTCAAGGACAACCAAGCATCTAAGCTTGGGGATGCCCCGGATGGCATCCCCTCTTTCGTCTTCGTCTATCGGTAAATTTACTTGAGGCTATATTTGTATTCACCACATGATATGTGTTTTGCTTGGAGCGTCTTGTATGATATGAGTCTTTGCTTTTTAGTTTGCCATAATCATCCTTGCTGTACACACCTTTTGAGAGGGACACGCATGAATCGTGAATTTATTATAATACTCTATGTGCTTCACTTATATCTTTTGAGCTAGGCAATTTTACTCTAGTGCTTCACTTATATCTTTTTAGAGCACGGCGGTGGCTTTATTTTATAGAAATTGTTGAAATCTCATGCTTCACTTATATTATTTTGAGAGTCTCCCTAAACAGCATGGTAATTTGCATAGGCTATGAATTTAGTCCTAATATGGTGGGCATCCAAGAGGGATATAATAAAAACTTTCATATAAAGAGCATCGAATACTATGAGAAGTTTGATTCCTTATGATTGTTTTGAGATATAAAGATGGTGATATTAGAGTCATGCTAGTGAGTAATTATGGATTGGTAGAAATACTTGTGTTAAAGTTTGTGATTCCTATAGCATGCACGCATGGTGAACCGTTATGTGATGAAGTCGGAGCATGATTTATTTATTTATTGTCTTCCTTATGAGTGGCGGTCGGGGACGAGCGATGGTCTTTTCCTACCAATCTATCCCCCTAGGAGCATGCATGTAGTACTTTGTTTCAATAGCAAATAGACATTTGCAATAAGTATGTGAGTTCTTTATGACTAATGTTGAGTCCATGGATTATACGCACTCTCACCCTTCCACCGCTGCTAGCCTCTCTAGTACCGCGCAATTTTCGCCGGTACACTACACCCACCATATACCCTTCCTCAAAAAAGCCACCATACCTACCTATTATATATGGCATTTCCATAGTCATTCCGAGATATATTGCCATGCAACTTCCACCGTTCCGTTTATTATGACACGCTTCATCATTGCCATATTGCTTTGCATGATCATGTAGTTGACATAGTATTTGTGGCAAGGCCACCGTTCATATTTTTTATACATGTCTCTCTTGATCATTGCACATCCCGGTACACCGCCGAAGGCATTCATATAGAGTCATATTTTTGTTCTAAGTATCGAGTTGTAATTCTTGAGTTGTAAGTAAATAAAAGTGTGATGATCATCATTATTAGAGCATTGTCCCATGTGAGGAAAGGATGATGGAAGCTATGATTCCCTCACAAGTTGGGATGAGTCTCCGGACTTTACAAAAAAATAAAAGAGGCCAAAAGAAGCCCAAACAAAAAGAGAGAGAAAAGAGAGAAGGGGCAATGCTACTATCCTTTTACCACACTTGTGCTTCAAAGTAGCACCATGATCTTCATGATAGAGAGTCTCCTATGTTGTCACTTTCATATACTAGTGGGAATTTTTCATTATAGAACTTGGCTTGTATATTCCAATGATGAGCTTCCTCAAATTGCCCTAGGTCTTCGTGAGCAAGCGAGTTGGATGCACACCCACTTAGTTTCTTTTTGAGCTTTCATAAACTTATAGCTCTAGTGCATCCGTGGCATGGCAATCCCTACTCACTCACATTGATATCTATTGATGGGAATCTCCATAGCCCATTGATACGCCTAGTTGATGTGAGACTATCTCCTTCTTTTTGTCTTCTCCACAACCACCATATTCTATTCCACCTATAGTGCTATATCCATGGCTCACGCTCATGTATTGCGTGAAAGTTGAAAAAGTTTGAGAACATCAAAAGTATGAAACAATTGCTTGGCTTGTCATCAGGGTTGTGCATGATTTAATACTTTGTGTGATGAAGATGGAGCATAGCCAGACTATATGATTTTGTAGGGATAACTTTCTTTGGCCATGTTATTTTGAGAAGACATGATTGCTTTATTAGTATGCTTGAAGTATTATTGTTTTTATGTCAATATTAAACTTTTGTTTTGAATCTTATGGATCTGAATATTCATGCCACAATAAAGAAGATTACATGGATAAATATGTTAGGTAGCATTCCACATCAAAAATTCTGTTTTTATCATTTACCTACTCGAGGACGAGCAGGAATTAAACTTGGGGATGCTTGATACGTCTCCAACGTATCTATAATTTTTTATTGTTCCATGCTATTATATTATCTATTTTGGATGTTTTGTATGCATTAATATGCTATTTTATATTATTTTTGGGACTAACTTATTAACCTAGAGCCCAGTGCCAGTTTCTGTTTTTTCCTTGTTTTTGAGTTTTGCAGAAAAGGAATACCAAACGGAGTCCAAACGGAATAAAACTTTCGCGATGATTTTTCTTGGACCAGAAGACACACGTAGGACTTGGAGAGGAAGGTAGAAGAGTCCCGAGGGCTCCACAAGCCCTCAGGGCGCACCCCCTGGCTTGTGGGCCCCACAGGAGTCCTCCAACCCTAATCTTTGGCCTATAAATTCAGAAATATTCCCAAACCACCAGAGGCGTCCACCAAAATACTTTTCCGCCGCCGTAACCTTCTGTTCCCATGAGATCCCATCTTGGGGCCTTTTCCGGCATCCTGCCGGAGGGGGATTCGATCACGGATGGCTTCTACATCAACTCTATTGCCCTTTCGATGAAGCTTGAGTAGTTTACCACAGACCTACAGGTCCATAGCCAGTAGCTAGATGGCTTCTTCCCTCTCTTTGATACTCAATACCATGTTCTCCTCGTTGTTCTTGGAGATCTATCCGATGTAATATTCTTTTGCGGTGTGTTTGTCGAGATCCGATGAATTGTGGATTTATGATCAGTTTATCTATGAATATTATTTGAATCTTCTCTGAATTCTTATATGCATGATTTGATATCTTTGTATTTCTCTTTGAATTACCGGTTTGGTTTGGCCAACTAGATTGGTTCTTCTTGCAATGGGGGAGGTGCTTAGTTTTGGGTTCAATCTTGCGGTGTCCTCACGCAGTGACAAAGTAGGGGTAGCGAGGCACGTATTGTATTGTTGCCATCAAGGGTAAAAAGATGGGGTTTTCATCATATTGCTTGAGTTTATCCCTCTACATCATGTCATCTTACTTAAGGCATTACTCCGTTCTTATGAACTTAACTCTAGATGCATGCTGGATAGCGGTCGATGTGTGGAGTAATAGTAGTATATGCAGAATTGTTTCGGTCTACTTGACACAGACGTGATGCCTATATTCATAATCATTGCCTTGGATATCGTCATAACTTTGCGCTTTTCTATCAATTGCTCGACAGTAATTTGTTCACCCACCGTATTATTTGCTTTCAAGAGAGAAGCCTCTAGTGAAACCTATGGCCCCCGGGTCTATTTTCTATCATATATTTTTAGATCTATAAACCAAAAAACCCAAAAATACCTTGCTGCAATTTATTTACTTTTATTTTGTTTTACGTTTTAGTAAGCTTTTATATCTATCTCTATTAGATCTCACCTTTGCAAGCGACCGTGAAGGGATTGACAACCCCTTTATCGCGTTGGGTGCAAGTGTTTGATTGTTTGTGCATGTGCATAGATTGGAGACTTGCGTGTATCTCCTACTGGACTGATACCTTGGTTCTTAACTGAGGGAAATACTTATCTCTACTTTGCTGCATCACCCTTTCCTCTTCAAGGGAAAAACCAACGCAAGCTCAAGAAGTAGCAGGGAGTTGATACGTCCATTTGGCATCATGCTTTTATGTTGATATTTATTGCATTACGGGCTGTTATTTCACATTATGGTACAATACTTATGCCTTTTCTCTCTTATTTTACAAGGTTTACACAAAGAGGGAGAATGCCGACAGCTGGAATTCTGGACCGGAAAGGAGCAAATCTGAGATACCTATTCTGCACAACTCCAAAAGTCCTGAAATTTTACGGAGAATTATTTTGGAATATATAAAAAATATTGGGTGAAGAAACTATAGAAGGGGACCCACCAGGTGGCCACAAGCCTGGGGGCGTGCCCCCAGGGCTTGTGGGCCCCCTGGCCATCGTCTGGTGCCCAACTTCTGCTATATGAAAGGTTTTGACCTAGAAAAAATAAGAGAGAAGCTTTCGGGACGAAGCGCCGCCCTCTCGAGGCGGAACCTGGGCAGGAGCAATCTAGGGCTCTGGCAGAGCGATTCTGCCGGGGAAACTTCCCTCCCGGAGGGGGAAATCGAAGCCATCATCATCACGAACGATCCTCTCATCGAGGGAGGGTCAATCTTCATCAACATCTTCACCAACATCATCTCCTCTCAAACCCTAGTTCATCTCTTATATTCAATCTTTGTCTCAAAACCTCAGATTGGTACCTGTGGGTTGCTAGTAGTGTTGATTACTCTTCGTAGTTGATGCTAGTTGGTTTATTTGGTGGAAGATCATATGTTCAGATCCTTAATGATATTCAATACCCCTCTGATCTTGAACATGAACATGCTTTGTGAGTAGTTACGTTTGTTCCTGAGGTCATGGGAGAAGTCTTGTTATAAGTAATCATGTGAATTTGGTATTCGTTCGATATTTTGATGAGATGTATGTTGTCTTTCCTCTAGTGGTGTTATGTGAACGTCGACTACATGACACTTCACCATGATTTGGGCCTAGGGGAAGGCATTGGGAAGTAATAAGTAGATGATGGGTTGCTAGAGTGACAGAAGCTTAAACCCTAGTTTATGCGTTGCTTCGTAAGGGGCTGATTTGGATCCACATGTTTCATGCTATGGTTAGATTTATCTTAATTCTTCTTTCGTAGTTGCGGATGCTTGCGAGAGGGGTTAATCATAAGTGGGAGGCTTGTCCAAGTAAGGACAACACCCAAGCACCGGTCCACCCACATATCAAATTATCAAAGTAACAAACGTGAATCATATGAGCATGATGACAACTAACTTGACAATAATTCCCATGTGTCCTCGGGAGCGCTTTGCTTTATATAAGAGTTCGTCCAGGCTTATCCTTTGCTACAAAAAGGATTGGGCCACCTTGCTGCACCTTTGTTACACTTGTTACTTGTTACCCGTTACGAATTATCTTATCACCAAACTATCTGTTACCGATAATTTCAGTGCCTGCAGAAAATACATTACTGAAAACCGCTTGTCATTTCCTTCTGCTCCTCGTTGGGTTTGACACTCTTACTTATCAAAAGGACTACGATTGATCCCCTATACTTGTAGGTCATCAGTTGCACAACATCTCATCATGCCCATATCACTCAAGAGATTCAAGGTGTTTTTTTGTTGGCACAAAGATATTCCCTTCTCTCTCCAGTTTTCAATGATAAGGAAGTATTTTAGATTGCCCAAATCTTTTACCCCAAATTCCTTGCTCATACACCCCTTCAATCTCTTTATTTCCTCATTATCATCTCAAGTGATGATAATATCATCAACATACACCGCAAGAATGGTGATCTTATCAGTGTGTCTATAGAACACCATTTGATCACCATTATATTGACCATACCCCATATCACAAACAACCCACCTGAACCTATCAAACCATGCCCTCAGTGATTGCTTCAATCAACCTTGCCTCCTTGGCTTTCTTGGTGTAGTGCTCCCAATTTTCTTTGTGAACTTGTAAATGCTTAGAAAAATATTTTATGATCTACAAAACAAAGTCAGAGTCCACATAAAAATCTCCGCTCATATAATCTATTTCGCCAGATTCGAAGAAGGTTTTAACACAACCACAATCAGGCTCTACTCCTCTGTTACCCCCTTTACCTAAATCCCAAGATTCTTGCTTAAATCGATTTTTTTCTAGCAACCCCCAAGCTTGAGTAACACTACAGTCCGTAAATGCCCCTCCGGATGTCCAACCCTTACACTAATTGTCCAACCCTCCATAAAAGAAATGCAATATCATCCATGGTGGGTAATTGTGACGAGGGCATTGGTCAAGAAGAGAGTGATACCTAAGATAGGTTTTAACTAAGCTTTCACCTGGTTTTTGTAGAAAGTTTCCAATCATGCGTCTTACTTCATAAGTCTTCTCTTCTGGATAAAAGTGAGCGAAAATAATGGACGACGATGAAGATGGAGGATAAGAAGAACCAAGAAAAGAGGACGAGACGGGAGATGGATAACGGTGAAGATGATGATGATGCCATAGAGGAAAGGAAAAAAGTTTCTAGAAGTCCCACTCCGGCGTCTGGCACGGGTCAGCCTGACGGGAGGAAGAAAGGAAAGGAGAAGCTCAAGAGAGAAGAAGCGGTGGAGGCCATAAAGAAAGATCGATGACTTGCTGATGAAAGAAACGAGTATGCCAAGAAGAGAAATCAAGAAAAGAGGACGAGATGGGATGCCATGCAAGAGAGTCGACGATGTTGGGAAGAGGTGGAAGCACGTATGCTCCAAATATTTAAATGTCGCTGGTTAAATGCTTTTGTTCATGCAACTTCTTAAAATTTATGTATATGTTTGATTACTATGTTAAACATTTAAATTTTGAGAGAATCAAAATGTTTGAACAAGAAAATGAATAAATAAATAACGAAGGCTGAGATATGGCGACTATGAGTTAGCACGTCGCCTGGCATCCTCAACAACTACCCAAAAATTGTCGTCATGCTCCAAAAAACAACGAACTTTTGGGGCAAAAAAATGCCTCCAACAACTGCCCTATAGGCATATGGTGCCATTTTTTTAACATCATGCCATTGGTGGAGGTTCATGGGAGGGTTTGAGGCTTTGGATGATTCATGGGAGGAGGAAAGTGCCATGTGAGGATTGATGGGTGGCAATGGTGCCAGAATTCAAACAATCGAGATATGCAAGCACTAGTAATGGCAATTACGACCATGACATCTGATAGCTCTATGCATTTATGTTCTATGCGCTTTTGTTTTTGTTTGTGATGCACAATGCTTCCAATTTAGACTTAAATTCGAACTTGAACTTGAATTATGTGGACTTGAACTTGACTTTTTCCCGGAGTATTTGAACTTGAATTTGATATGTTTTTTATCATGTGTGTTATGATATTGCAAAGTTTTAATTATTTTGTCATAGATTATTTCATTATGTGTGCAATTGTGAAGTACTCCCTCCGTTCCTTTATATAAGGTGTATTTGTTTTTCGAAAAATTTCCACAATGTAAGGTGCATTTCTTCTAATTCCTCATAATTTCCTTTTTAGCCCTTTAGAAAAGGAAAGTATCTCTCTCCATGTAACAAAAGAAGGAAACTATCTCTCTCGATTGCCTGTATCTCTCCTTGTAGCAAAATAAGGAAATTATCTCTGACTCGATTGCATATATCTCTTACTTTCCCGGACTAACTGATTTACTTGCCACTAACCAACAAATTTGGCATGGTAAATTTGTGTTAACTTCTCTATAATTATGTGACTTGGTCACCGTGCCAAAAATAATACACCTTACAAAAAGGAACCGAGGGAGTAAAGAAGAAGAAGATCAAATTTTGAGCGGTACTTCAAAAGCATAAACTTTTTTTATCACCATAACCCTTCTCTTCTCGTGTAAAACCAGTTTTAGGGCATCAAACTTTTGGGAGATACTCCTTTTTTGAGTCATTGGGAGATACACTTAGTGCTGGTGTCAGAGCATCTACAACCTCACCCAGCTAATCCGACCCCTCAAACATCCGCGAACGCGTCCGGATGCGTCTGTGGAGAAGGCACGGTCACGCCCCATTTCATCTGCTACAACCACATACCTCTAATTTGACACCCTAAATCCATACAACATCACACAACACTAAAAGTTGCATACTATAAATTAGAAACTAGCCTACCACTACTCATCGTCGGAAATGTAGACGACTTTCGTGCCGGCACTGCCGGACGGACGGGCCTCATGGTCGTTGGTCGCCGTCCGCATCTTTGGCTCCTCGTCGGACTCCATGTACGTACGAGTTGGTGACGCTTCGCCCGTACCTCGCGGATGAAGCAACGGTTGGCCTTCATATCCGCCTCCGACTGGATGGAGTCGAGGATGGCTTGCTGCTCCGTTGTCTCCTATCTGCTTGGGCGACCCCGTACTCCGCTTGTGCGTCGCCAATGCCGAATCTGATAACCGGTGGCGCTGGATCCACCTCGCCTTCCTTCCTCCCCTTCATGCGCGCTTCCGACGCCTGCTCCTGCTCCTGCTCCTCCTCCTCCTCCTCATGTTCCAGAGAGTCCGGAGGCAGGCCAGCTACAATCTGAGCGGCGCGTCGGGCCCGAATATCTTCTAGGAGCTGCAACCGGCGCCTCAGAGTGAGCATTACGTAGGTGATGCTTCACTGTCGGGCCATGGCTATGGACAGACGACGGGCTCCGAGCTATGAGCGGACGGAGGTGGCGGCGCGGAGGGGAGGGGAGGAAAATGGGAGTGACTAGGATCAGGAGTAGCCAACCAACTTAATTAGCCGAATTTGCTCCCTCGGGCGGCGCACTGGAGTGTCCTCCTCACTAGATCACCGGGTGTTCGGTGGGTCCCGCACGTGTACGATGTGATGGACGCGTCCGGATCTCCCTGTATTCGTCTCATATATGAAATTGGATATGAGCGGTGCCGGTCAGCCCAATTTAGAGCCGAGGTACATTTGAGTCAAATGTGAGACCGATCACTGATAGAGGCACTCCGCTGTAGTCAAATTCTTTTTTTAGGGGTCGAATGTAGTCAAACTTGGCATACTAGTGTCCGCGTCTGTTTCTCTATCGGGGTGGGAAAACGCGAAAACGGTAGCAGTACCGCGATGTTTCCGTATCCGTTTTCGCGACGAAAAGATATGGAAACGATATATGCGTCCTCACTTTTACTAGTAGAGCCAAGCGGAATAGGAAGAAACCTCTCAAATCAAAACCCTAAGCAAGTCGGCGGCGGCGGCGGCGCAAACATCCCCTACTCACCCCAGGCCCAGCCTCTCCCCTCCCATCCTTCCCCAACATGCTCCCCCGGATGCGCCCCCTCCCTTCCCGCCCAGCAGTCCACGCCGTCCACCGGCGCACCTCCCCCGCGCCGCCCTCTATCGGCGGACTTGGGCAGCATGGCCGAGTGACCTTCGGGAGGACGACGACGCCCGTGGTATGCCGCTCCGTCGCCAGCCCGGCAGCAAATCAGGGGGCGCCAGCGGTGGAGAGACCTTGGAAGCTTAGCGACGCTCGCCTCGTTCTCGAGGACGGCTCCGTGTGGAATGCCAAATCCTTCGGTGCTTCCGGGACGCAAGTCGGCGAGGTGGTTTTCAACACCTCATTGACAGGGTAATAAAATCCATTCTTTTCCTACTTCTAGCAATACCGTGTTTAGCTGCCCCTTCATCAGCATGCTTATGAAATCAGATCACTATTTATTTACTTATTACTCCTCCGGGCATGACCACTGTATTGTGATGGTTCTACTTCTAGTGATACCAGCTTATGAACGTCCCAGTGATTTATCTTTCTTGTCTTGCTCTAATTTCTAAATTCCATTCCTAGCGAATTACTTTAGGATTTGTCTCAGTATGCTCTCAAATTTTCTGCAACTTCTTTTGTGTCAGATATGTGACTCTTTCATGTGTGACAAATGAATACAGGTACCAGGAGATTTTGACTGATCCTAGCTACGCTGGTCAGTTTGTTTTGATGACCAACCCTCATATTGGAAACACCGGCGTTAACTCTGGTATGTAGTTTCCTTATCCAAGAAACAGAATCTAATACTCCATAATAATTAATGACGAATATTATTGGGACTCTCTTGTAGGTGATGAAGAATCCATAAAATGCTTCCTTGGTGGCTTAATCGTACGAAGCCTAAGTATATGGTAATACTTCTTGTTTTGGATAGGATGAAAGCTTAAGCGCACTATATTTTTCACTCACACAGTCACACTACTGTTTCTTTTTTCTAGTACTTCCAACTGGAGGTGCACAGAAACACTTGATGAATATTTGAGAAAGAGGAACATTATGGGCATATGTAAGTTAGCATCATCGAGTCTTTCTTCTAATTCGAATTACTCCATTCACGGAAGGTGACTTTTTTAACACTCCGCAGATGATGTGGACACACGTGCAATAACACGCAGGTTAAGAGAAGATGGCAGTCTCATTGGTGTTCTAAGTACCGACCAGTCTCTCAAAGACGAGGAATTGTTGGAAATGGCCAAAAATTGGAAAATTGTTGGTATGTTAAGCTTCTTATAAGCTATACTAATGTTATTAAAGTAATGTCTCTATCCATTAGTATTCCACATAAGAAATCCATTCTAGAGAAAAATACAACTAGATTAGCTTTTCATAGTCAAACTTTGTTTTTTATTGCTACGGACTTATGGTTATCTGAAAAATATATTTAATTTCTACTACTATTATCTTGGTCCTATTGAGTCTTAATTATTGGATCTTGCGATAAGTTCTTTATAAACAGTTACGAAGCTGATAGTATTTCATTTGTTGGATTTCATGCATTCTGTACTTGTTCGAGATGTGAAGAAATTAGCTTTGGTGATACGAGGGATTTTCCTCTGCATTGTTATTACGTTAGAGTTTCTTCACACATTGTTGATCTTTAAATACTATTGATGATTTTTGTTGCATAGCATGAAACTTTGGTGTTGCTTTTCCGCAGGTGTTGATTTGATAAGTGATGTTACATGTGATGCTCCATATGAATGGTTAGACAAGACCGGTTCAGGATGGGAGTTCAATGACAACCAGTCAAGTGAAACTTTTCATGTCAGTATAACTCATGTTTTTAGTGGTATATTCAAGAAAAATCTTGTATCTTACCACTTACATTTTTTTCCCAATTATATAGGTTGTTGTGTATGATTTTGGAGTCAAGCATAACATTTTGAGACGCCTGGCATCATATGGATGCAAAATAACTGTTGTTCCAGCAAGCTGGCCTGCTTCGGATGTACTTAATATGAAGCCTGATGGTGTTCTTTTTAGTAATGGCCCTGGTGACCCAGCTGCAGTTCCATATGCCGTGAAAACAGTACAAGAAATAGTAGGGAAGGTTCCAGTATTTGGTATCTGCATGGGCCATCAATTGATTGGGCAGGCTCTTGGTGGAAAGACGTTTAAAATGAAATTTGGTCATCACGGAGGAAACCATCCAGTTCGTGACAACAGGACCGGACGTGTAGACATCAGTGCACAGGTTTGTCAGTTTTTTCTTGAGATGGTCAGAAAGTATATAACTTTGATAGTTCGTGTTTTCTGGTAGGTCATGTTACTTAGTGCTGAATATGTGTCGTGGGTCTCCTAGTTTAACTTGAGCGCATACTAAGTTAGCTTCATGTCATAGCCAAGCAACTCTGCTCTTTACTTCATCTTTGGGCTTAGACTTTCATCTTAGGCAGTAGGCACCTTACTACATGGACTAAGACATTAAAGCTAGTACATGAGACTGTGAAGACCATAGTTTTGTGAATGCTGAAAGACTAAGTTTATATGGAAAAAAGCCTTGTAAGATTTCTGACAAGCAATCTTATTGGGCTTAGATTCTTGAAGTTAAAATCCAGTTGACTGGTTTCCGGATGTTTGTCATTTTTTTGACATAGTAGTGATCTTCATTCTATGACTTGTGCCTTCTCTGTTTCATGAGGGTTTGCACAGTTAATTTTTGTTGTTATTTTTTACTCAACCATGATAGTTTTGAAGTTATCTATGGTCAAAGCTCAAAGGATTTGATTGCAGTGGGTATAATATATGGGTGTAATTGGCTTTAAGGCATTATTCTTGATCAAAACGTTGAAACTATCATTGTCAGTTTACAAGCATAGATTGTCAGTTTACCCCGCCCATTTTGCTTATCTTTTCAGTTAGTTTACTACTTGTATATTTTGCCAAATTGTAGTGATAGTCAGGTATGCGTAACTTTGGTAAGTCTAAGTCGCCTGCTTGAACCTATTTGCTTGGGTTTTAGTCTAGGGACTATGAAAGCCTTACTTTCAGCATAAGGTCACCTGTGCAAGTTTTATACATTTTTTTGAACTTCAAGTTATATATTTCTGAAGATTCGTAGGTTAGTTTGGTTATTCATTACCAATTGTACTGGTGTTTAAGCAGCAGTGATAGTAAGTTATGCTTATAAGCTGGTACCATTTTGTGTTGTTTCATTAGCTTATTGACGATGACACTTTTTTTTTTGTCGTTTTTGAATAACTAGTGCATATGAATTGCTGTAACATTTGATTTGGTATGCAGAACCATAACTATGCCGTGGACCCTGAATCGCTCCCGGAAGGAGTACAAGTAACACACATCAACCTAAATGACCAGAGCTGTGCTGGTCTTGTGTTCCCCAAGATGAAGCTTATGTCTCTCCAGTACCATCCGGAGTCCTCCCCAGGGCCCCATGACTCAGACTTGGGTATGTATAACTTCTTGGCTGCTGCGCACGCAAAACAGTTTTTCGGAAGATAAATTATTAGTTCCATTATTAATCCGGTTGTGGATATGACTTCACTGTTTTAACTCTTGGCGTTGCAGCGTTTGGTGAATTTGTGGAGCTGATGAAGAACAACAGATTGTGAGTGGAAGGAAGGTTGGGATGCTTGGTGAGTATCATGTGGTGCGAAACTTGGTACTCGGTTGGGTTTGTTGTTGGACCGTCGCAGCGAGCTCCGAGGAGTTTGTATTTTTCTTGTTGATTTCTTTTATCAGCTGACCAAAACCTATAAAGTAACTAGTGGTATTGTACTATTTGTTGGATTTTAAAGAATAAAATCCTTTGAGCTGTTGTATTCTGTTGCCGTAGCCTGCAAGCTCAGATGTCTTTTGTGACGTCCGTGTGAAATCCGTCTCATTTGCTTTGCAGCAGAAAAAAAAGGACTCATTTCCAGTTTAGCTCCTGAGTTGAGAATACATACATTTCTCTTACTGTCAAGTCTAGTCAGAAAGCGGTGCTGTTGCGAAACCGAAGAAATATAGGAGC
Organism: Thinopyrum elongatum; assembly: GCA_011799875.1. Classification (NCBI taxonomy): domain Eukaryota; kingdom Viridiplantae; phylum Streptophyta; class Magnoliopsida; order Poales; family Poaceae; genus Thinopyrum; species Thinopyrum elongatum. Next base: position 248,325,029 of record CM022301.1, on the reverse strand, counting down.
TGATGTGGCGTGGGTATTCATTTTTACAGATTCAACAACGCCAGCACGACATGTGAGTAACGATCGTAACTCAGGATAACTTCCAAATCTCGCTCCAAATAGGATTAATAGTCATATGTCCCATCTCACCGATTCGTTCTTAGTTTTTCCCCGTGTTGGTGTTCCCATTGCACTGCATAGGCGTTGGTGTTCCCATTGCACTGCATAGGCTGATCGACCAGAAAACATTTCATTCTTTGAATAGCTCCAAGTGACAAAGTCTAACATGTCATGTTGGGGGCAACGGACAACATTTGTGTAATCAGATTTTCATCCCAATTACAAGTAACTGGATCAATTAAATCAGATACCCTTGAGATCAAGTTACTCCCTCTAGGTGTAATTATTTTTCTACTTGCACAGTTTGGAATCCAAGCATCTTTCCAGATATCAATATTATGATCATTTTCAACACGCCAAATATAACCATGGTTTAGACAATTAACCCCCACCATAATAGTTTTGTCTTCAATAAATCACCGTTTGAGAAATATTTAGCTCTCAATACGGTCGCACATAAGGATTCTGGATTCTCAAGAATACGCCACGCTTGTTTTGCCAACATCGTCTGGTTGAAACAATGAATATCCCGGAACCCCATCCCCCCTTGATTTTTTGGTACACACATTTTTCACCAAGCCATCCAATGCATCCGCTTCTGATTGTCCTTGCCCCCTCCCCCCCCCCCCCCCCCCCCCCCCCCAAAAAAAAGAGACATCACATCAGTGATTCCCTTGCATATTTTTTGGGGAATTTTAAAGACGGACATCGCATAGGCGGGGATCGCTTGTACACAGATTTCAGGAGGATTTCCTTCCCTCCAGCGGATAAAAGTTTTTCTTTCGATCCACTTATCTTCATGACGATACGGTCAATCAAATACTGAAAACAGTCAGACTTGTCCATACCCACATTAGCTGGTAACCCCAAATATTCATTTGGTGAACGCTACATGGCACCCTCCCGTGTAGAGTTACTTTAGCAAATAGACACATAAAAGTTACCCCCAATTGTCCTGCTTGTCCCTTTGGATCAGAAGATACAAATCATGTGTTATTTCAATGTCAGAAAGCAAAGGAGGTTTGGAGAGTGCTGGGACTGGATCAGGTTATTAAAAGAGCATGCGAGGTTGATATTGCTGGTGAGGCGGTTCTTGAATTTTTGCTTTCTATGTCTGAACAAGAGGCTCTCTATCTTTGGGTATTCCGAATGTTCGTGAGATGATTGCGATTATAACTTGGTACTTATGGTGGGAGAGGCGAAAATTGATCCATAAAGAGAAAACCCAAGATGCTAACAAGATCTCTATGGGGATTCGTGCTATTACGTTAAACTGTTATGGCTACATCACCAAAGGCTACTATAAAAAAAGAGGGTTGGATCCAACCTCCAAGGGGGTTGGTAAAACTTAATGTGGATGCCTCTTTTGATCATGACTGTTTAGGGGTACGGCGGGTGCTATGTTGAGGGACGATAAAGGGAAATTCATCGTAGGGGGGAATTGGAGAATTGATTGGTGCACGGATGTCCTGATGGCTGAAGCTTTGGCGCTTAGATATGGGCTATCAATGGCTCAAAGGGCGGGCTGCAACCGTCTAGTAATTAACTTAGATAACTTGGAGGTCATCGAAACCATGAATAATGGAGGACGATCGGCAAGTACAGCGGCGGCAGTATTTGACGATTGTTATTTTTTGGCTTGAGATTTTCCCATTACTAGATTCGAGCACTGTAATAGGGAAGCCAATAGGGTGGCATATGAACTTGCTAAAGTAGCTAGATTTTCTACAACTTTGAACTGGTTTGAGGAGCCTTTGAGTGAAATTGTATCTCTCCTCATAAATGATGTACTTGTTATTGCAAATGAATAAAGATATGTGTTTAAAAAAAAAGAAATGATCGTAACTCAGCCCATTGTACTAACTTGCGGAACAAATCATCCAACTCCTTGATGAAGGATTTAACTTTGATGTCCCGGAGACATTGAGGCTAGGAGGTGTTTGTTTCGGAAAAAAAAATTCCCCGTAAGCTGTTTACAGTGTAAACCCAAAACGTTACGCGTGTTTGGAGTTTTGGTGTGCGTAGGCCGTAATGGGCTGCCTCCGTAAACGCTTCCCGCCCAGCTTTCGATCGATACCACACACCCCCCCCCCCCCCCCCCCCGGTGAAGGTTGCGTTACCGCACACACCTCTTCTTCCCACGATCACCAACGCCGCCGCCACCTTGACCCCCCTTCAAGTTCGGCGCTGCCGCCTCCCCGATCCCCTCCGAGCCACCTTCTCCCATCTCTGATGACTGACGAGTAACCAGACACGCGCCTTCTCCTGGTTGACACCCCATTCGCGCCGCCCCAGCTCGCCCTCGTCGCTGGCCGGACCGTTAGCTGCAAGGTGCAGGCTCCCTCCCTCCTGTGTCCTCCTCCTTCTGTCATCAGTCCTCCCTTGTCTACTCTCCTTCCCGTCCCTTGTGTGCTCTCCTTCCTTTGCAGCCACCGGCCGCAACGACCCCTGAGCAGACACCATAACTCTGATTACTTTACAGGCATCAACCAAACAGAACAGAGATTTATCCATTACGTTCCTATTACCAGCGTGATCTAATTCTCTAACCGTTTACATTACCACTCTCTAATCCAAACACTTCCTAAATAACTTGCCTGGAATGAGATTTCCAAGAAGAATTAGGTTCGATTGAGTATGTGCACGAAGACTTCAATGTTGGCTTTCACTTGTATCCCCTTAGTAGTACGGTTTGCCATGTGACCAAATGAGACTAGTAAACAAAATTCTACACCACGGCTTCATATTCCTCAACAGGTATTCTGAATTCTTTAATTATTTCACACAATTTTTAGGGGTAATAATTCTTCGGTTAAACCAGAGGGACTTCCATCTGTGTATACTCACAAACACATCGGCCCTTTGACTGTTTTTATTATTAATCGTCCAAAACATCAAAGGAGCACTAGATATACTTCCACACGTGTACGCTCACAAACACATTAGCCCTTTAACTGTTTTTATTATGGATCGTCCAAAACATCAAAGGGGCACTAGATACACTTACATAAACCTTGACAAATGAACAATAACATAATCCCTTTGTTTCAAAATATCTGAAGTTCTAGGTTTGTCCTAAGTCAAACTTCTTTAAGTTCGATCAGGTTTGTAGAAAAATATATTAAAATCTATTACACCAAATTAGTTTCATTAGATTCGTCACAATGTATATTTTTAGTATATATACTTGATGCTGTGGATATTAGTAAAACTTTCTATAAACTTGTTAAACTTGAGGAAGTTTGATTTTGGACAAACTTTGTACTTCAAATGTTTTGAAACGAAAAAAGTACCCAACATAATAAGGAAACAAGGATTTTTTCTTTCAAAAATTAGAATAACCCCAGGCCTCTGTATCGATCGATGCACAACCAATTGCGGTACTCCAGGTAATTGACTCGGAGAATTCTTACGTTGGAGAAACAACGGTAGCAGTTTCTTTGTCGGAAGGCATCCCGGTCATGACTTCTTACGAGATTTTGATTAATAAGATCAATAGAATACTGAATATTCTGGGATCTACAATATGTGCAGATCGGGTGGTGCCACAATATGCTCGTTCATTTGATATAAAACCAGCTATAGCTGACAGTACATCACATTTGCATGGTTCTATTAGCTGACAACATGCTTCATTTGAACAACCAAATGCTGATGGCGGAGTGGAGCTTGAATCAGATAATTCACTGATTTCCAAGGAAACGCGCTTAATAGGGTGTGAGTGGGACAATGATTACACGAGCACAAAATGTCCCCCTATGGAACCAGTTACCGGTGGCATCTATCCCTTGTGGATCAGGAGAAATGAGGCGCTGATTCAAGTGGTTTATTAGAACTAACAAATGACAGTAAGACTAGAGCAAGATAGTGCCATCGATGTTTGTTTTTCATGTTCGCTATATAATGGTTAAATTCTCTTTAAGAAAAAAGATGATACAATACTACTCCCTCTGTTCCTAAATATTTGTCTTTTTAGAGATATCAAATGGACTACCACATACGAATGTATATAGACATATTTTAGAGTGTAGATTCACTCATTTTGTTTCATATGTAGTCACTTGTTGAAATCTCTAGAAAGACAAATATTTAGGAACGGAGGGAGTATATATTAAGGGGGGAAATATATTTTTCATTCCTTAACTTTTTCAAAAGTATACAAATGGTCCCTTAACTTCAAAACCAGTAAATCTTAGTCCCTAATTGAAACCAGATAAGTTTAGTCCCTCCTACTTCTTCAGGTGGTTCCTGCCGACATGGAGTCATATGCTGAAATGTTTTAGGTGCTTGCAAATTTTCATCTAAAAATATCATCCGACGAGCTCTACATGTGAGAAGCAAAAATCAATGCTCAAAAGTGCTCAATACTTTGAGCAGTGAAATCTTTTTTTTGTGTAGAGCTCCTTAAACGTTTTTTCGGCATCAAATCTTGCAAGCACCTACAAAGTTTGAGCATATTTGATGTCACAAAATTTCAGATATAGCTTTCTATTTTATTTTAATTTACTGTTTATGAGGGTTTAGAGACACCCGGGAGCAGACATGGCCACCTGGGCTATACCTGGCGTATCAGCCCATTAGCTCGCATACCCGACACATTGTTAAACGGGTCGTACCTCGCACGCGGCACGCCTGAGGCCGTGTCAGGGCCACGAGGACAGGCCCGCACAACGCGACACATTTCTTTAATTTTTTCCAGAATTAATTTTATATAGGCGCAAAACAGCCCAAACTGGCTCCAAAACGTGTGCTAAACGGGCCATGGACCTGGAACTGCTGCACGCGTGTTGGCGCGGCACGGCCCGTTTATAAACGGGCTGCCGTGGGCCATGCCGGGCACGCTTAATACGGGCCAGGCTGTGCCGGCCCATTTAGCCAGGTCTGCCCGGGAGTTAAAATACCACTCTCTCCCCAAGCCCTAAGGCTCCACGCTCCCCCTCCCCGCCGCCTCCGCACTCTGCCGCCGCCGCCGCCGCCGCCGCAGCCATGGGTGCGCCCCTCCGTCTACCAGCTCCTCTTCCTCCCGCAACCTCGCCCGTTTGCCTTCTCGCACGTATTGTTGCGCGCTCGTTTTGATGGATTCGTGGTGGCAGGCGCGTACAAGTTCGTGTCGGAGCTATGGAGGAGGAAGCAGTCGGACGTGATGAGGTTCGTGCAGCGCGTGCGTTGCTGGGAGTACAGGCAGCAGCCGGCCATCGTGCGCATCACCAGGCCCACCCGCCCCGACAGGGCTCGCCGTCTCGGCTTCAAGGCCAAGCAGGTTTGCTTCCCCTCTTAGATCCGATCCTCCCTTGTGTTCCTTGTGCGATGCCATGGCTGGGTACATGTATGCTTGTGATTGCTGGCCTGGTCGAGTAGTTTTCTTCGTCTGTACTTCTGGTTGTTCGTTATGCGGGGGAAATGCGTCTTTTCTGTCCCGTCGAAGATAGGTTTAGTTTTAGTTGATGGAAGTTCTATGCCATTTTCTGCAATACACTTGGTCTTTTGGAACAGATCTGAACTTACTCCAGTCATGATGCCACGAACACATGTTTGTAAAATACACGACGAGGCATTATCTGGTTGTCTCTTGTGTTATCTACCAATTTTACAAGTTCTAACCGCTTGTGTTCATTGCCCGGTTCTTTCTGAGTAGTAATTTGGACCATGCTATTCAGTTTGTTATCTGAAACATATGTACTGCGGACATAGTCAAGTGCATCATTTATGTCTAAATGCTTGCCTTGTTTCATTGTTGAATGCTTGTTTCTATGCGAGCCTTGCACGCTGAAGCATGTTCATTGGACACATACACAGTTAATTCCTTCGGTTTATAGATTGGATTGAGGGTTCAATTGGTAGTATTGGATGCTTTAGTAAAATGTTAATTGTCTATTAAGCATTGCTGCATAGCTTATGGCTTTTCGTCCAATAATTGATGCATGTCTTTGTTTGTAATTTTTGTTGCTTTGATTTGTGCAGCTATCTTATTCTGCACTCCTTTCTCCATGATATAATTGATTCCCTTTGCTTACCATATGCTCCTTGTGTCCAGGGGTATGTGGTCTACCGTATCCGTGTCAGGCGTGGTGGCAGGAAGAGGCCAGTGCCCAAGGGTATCGTCTATGGTAAGCCCAAGCACCAGGGTATTACCCAGCTCAAGTTCCAGAGGAACAAGAGGTCTGTTGCTGAAGAAAGAGCTGGGCGCAGGCTGGGTGGTCTTTGTGTGCTCAACTCCTACTGGGTGAATGAGGTATATACTTGTTAGTTGCTATGAAGTGTGGAAATGGCTGGGAATTCTCAAGTCTGATATTCACTAATTTTCTGCTTGTCCATTTCTTGTTCTGTAGGACTCTACCTACAAGTACTTTGAGGTCATCCTTGTTGATGTTGCTCACAGTGCTGTCCGCAACGACCCAAGGATCAACTGGCTCTGCAAGCCCGTGCACAAGCACCGTGAGCTTCGCGGACTCACGTCGGCCGGAAAGAAATTCCGTGGTCTGCGTGGCAAGGGCCACCGCCACCACAAGAACAGGCCCTCAAGGAGAGCCACCTGGAAACGCAACCAGACCGTCTCCCTCCGCCGCTACCGTTAAGCTGCCCTATGCACACCTTGATAGTATTTCGTTCGAGCCATCAGGTTTTGCTACCTTCGTTCTGAGACTACTTTGAAGCCATCAGGTTTTGCTACCTTCGTTCTGAGACTACTTTGAAGCTCGTGCTAGAACCTTTATGTCGAGGCATATCTGTTGAACTATTTACTATTTGCCTGTGTTACCAGAACAACGAATGGGTTAGTAATCGTATGCTGTGTGCTATGCTGTCATATGTTTGGTCGTTCACCTTATAATGTTATGATATTGGAAATTCTTCCATTGCTTATGATATTGGAAATTTTTAGAGTTTGCTGATATGCAATTCTTTGCGGCTCAAACATGAAAGCTGTTTTTTGAAATTCTGCTAATTCTTTCGGGTTTCTTTGAGCCACTTGACAGCGGATGTGCTCGTGTCCACTTAAGAAAGGGAAATCTTAGTGAGATGACTTCGAGGCTAGCCTTGTAAGGATAGTTTTTCATTTCGGAAGAGACAATACAACCTGTCATCTTCGCTTACATAGTAGTCAACTCAAATGCGAATATCCATTTCTGAGCCTGTGCTTATATGCACCTGTGAACAGAGGTAATCCCGTTTCCTAGCTGTACATGTAGAGTTAAAATCTGTCCAGCCTATTAGGATCCGTGAGGCTTGGCCTAAACACCCAAGTCACGCTCTTGCAGTTTTGCTTAGTTGAGTGATCATGTAAGTTTTTAATCATAAATTTGCACCTTGCTGTATATGTGGGGGACTTTTTGTGATGATATGTCAATATGGTTTCTTTGGCAGAAAGAGCGCACCTCCCCTTTTCATCAAAGAAACCGAAAACTCCGAAATGGTGTTGGCCGAGCCTCGTGTAGATAGAAAGTTTCTTTAGGCTCAGCTATGGCATGTATTGCCGAACGCCCGAACCCACTTTCCGTGAGGCTCTCCCATGTCATTCAGATCATAGGTGTAAGGGCATCTTCAACGCCGACCCTTAGCAACGCCGACCCTTAAACCGTCCGGACAGATTTTTGCCATCCAACGTGGGCCTATATCGGTCCGCCGACCGGTCCGGATGTGATTTTTCCCATAAACCGGAAACAAACCAGAGAGGGTGGCATTGCGCGTGTCCGGACCACTGCAACGCTCGCTTTTGACTGTCATGGCCCACCCAAAAACCCCTTCCTCGATCGAGCGCGTTCCCATCCGAAGCGGTTAGCACCGCTCTAGAGCACCAAGGCCGCATTCATGTCGGCTTAGAGCGACACGACTTCTCACTGGCGCTCCGGCATTGAAGCGGCACGTTGACCTAGAATGCAGTCCCCGCAGTTTCTCGGTGCACGTGAACGATAACTTGTCATTTGGCCTCCCTACATTAAACGTGCGCGGTTGCCGAGGAACCTACTCCGGCGCCACCTGCCCGTCTGTCTGCCGCCCACCATTAACCACCCTCGCCCCCCTCCCGCTTGCCATGCCATCCGTCGGCTATTTAAGCTCCAACTCCAGCCTCGGCCATAATCGCATCCATCTTCCTTAGCCTCCTTTCTCCTCTCCGCACCACACCTGCCATGGCCTCCTCGAGCTCCAAAGCCATTTGGGACAACCTCTCGTCTGAGCAGAAGACGGACATCGCAGCCATTGCTGCCGACAGGCAGACGGAGGTCATCGCTGCAGACGTCCCAATGGATGGCGCGACCAACAAGGAGCTGGCGCCACCCTCTTCGCTGGTCCATGCCGGCATCACCATGGGCGAGGCCCGTGCTCACTACACCGAAATGGTGTTGGCCGAGCGGGAGGCCGCGTTCCGGCAAGCGCAGGCCGACCAGGAGTACAACCTTTGCCTCCTCGATGAGCACCAATGCGCGGAGGAGTAACTCGCCACCGGCACGACGATCGCGCCGGATGTGGACGTGGCCGAGCAGGAGGCGCTGGTCGACTCCTATCGCATCGCCCGCGACTTTAGCCACGACCGCTGGTAGTACCACTTCCATCAGGCGGAGTTAGAAACCGCCTTCAAGGAGATCGACGAGGCAGCGGATGAAGTCTACGACAAGAGAGTGGACGAGGATGACGTCGCCAGCTCCGCCACACCCGTGCCCAGCCGCCACGACCATGAAGTCGGCATGTCCAAGGGCGGCGGCGGCGGCGAGGAAGAGTAGAGCATGAGAGGTTGTCGGCGCTTAGGTCCTAGGAAGGCCACCGCTCTTTCGCTCCCACTGAAGCCAAGCTTGGCAGGCTCATCATCGTCAGCCGATTAGCCGCTGGCTCCGCCACGCTCGCACCCCGTCGCCATGACCACGACAGATGAAGTCTATGGCAAGAGCGAGAACGAGGATGGCGTTGCCAGCTCCGCCACGCTCGCACCTGCCGCCATGACCACGAAGCGGACACGTCGAAGGGCGCTGTCGGTAGCGAGGAAGACTAGAGCATGGGAGGTCGACAACACTCGGGTCCCAAGAAGGCCACCGCTCTTTCGCTCCTGCTGAAGCCAAGATTGGCGGGCTCAACATCGTCGGCCGATTAGCCGCTGGCTCCGCCACGCCCCGCCGCCACGACCACGGCGGATGAAGTCTACGACAAGAGCGAGGACGAGGACGACGTCGCCAGCTCTGCCATGCCCGCGCCCTGCCGCCACGACCATGAAGCCGACACGTCCAAGGGCGCCGCCGGCAGCGAGGAAGAGTAGAGCATGGGAGGTTGCCGGCGCTCAGGTCCCAGGAAGGCCGCCGCTCTTTCGCTCCCGCTGAAGCCAAGCTTGGCGTGCTCATCATCGTCGGCCGATTAGCCGCTATAGCAGGTTGCGGAGGCGGAGCTTCTGTTCCCGGGGCTCATGGCCTACCGGACATGGGGAACGGGTGCCGACGGTCAATTAGGCTAGGTTTAGAGTCCGGTCTAGTTTAAATATGTCAAAAACCATCCAGTTTTATGTAAAATTATCCAAGTATGAATGAATATCGTCCAAGTTGTTTAAATATGCATCAAATTTTTCAATTTTATTAAATTTCGACCGAAAAGCAACTGGACATATGCGGCTAGCTTTGAATGGCCGGTTTGCGGATCGGCGTTAGAGATGCCTTAATCTCTTTTTTTTGTACACGAGGCTTGTACGAAACAAGGAACAGACAGACCTGAGACAAAATCAAGGATTAAAATCACAAGTTCGATCTTTGGCCGGATCCATCAAAATGGATGCACGTGTGCCGTCCTGGTTTATTAGTCAAACTTTGACCTTAGATTTAACTAATAAAATGCATGTTATAAAAAATAATATCATTAAAAACTATGTTCAAATACGAATATATGAATCCAATGACATATTTTTTTACGACATGCACTAATATTTTGCTAGTTAAATCTATAGTCAAAATTTATCACAGAATACGAAGGGGACCACGGAGGTAGTAAGCACAAGATATCCAAGCAATGTACGAGGAGGGGAATCATTCGGTTCTCTCATAAAATGTTGCGCGAAGAAATTACGAGATAAAGAAGTTAGACCGTGGTTTATAGTCCTAGTCCTAGGAGTTAAACGGAGAAAAACTTGCTAAGAATCACGGGACACAGTACCCATCAGCTCGCTAGTCTCCCGAGCAGTCCCCGCCTCCGAAGCCCGAGTCCCCTCCTCCCGAGCCCAGGAGCTTTCCCCGCCCCAGAAGCCCCCCGACGACGGCGAGGACACGTCCGACTCCGCCGCCGCAGACGCACGGGGGGTGGAGGAGGAGTCCGTAGAAGAGTTTGGTCCGGTGGAAGGAGGCCTGTCGTCGTCCAACATCATCATTATCCAAGAAGAATCTCCAGAATCATCGGCGTGGCCTCGAGAGATGCCATGTCTGAGAGAGGCGCGCGCGAGCAAGTGAAACAATCAATCAAGATGCCGGCAAGATTTTTTAGTATACTTGATTATAAGCCATAGGAGGTTAATCGATGAGCTTTGCTAACCTTTCTTGTTTGCGTCGTCGCCGTGCTGCATCTGACTCGTCGTTCTTCTCGTCGACATGACGCTTCTCGAACTGCATGTACACGAGGCACAAACAAATTAAATTCGATGCCGCCAATGTGTAATCAACGAAGGCGCAGAAGATTAGTCCCCGCAAAGTACAAACGCGCATAAGATTAGTACTGGTAATTACACACGATGTGTTTGTTGGTAGTAAACTTGTGAGATCTTAATCTCACCACCTCCTCCTTGATAAAGCCAATGCGAATTCGAGGTGATGCATGCAATGCACGCAGCTAATATCTTGGGACGTAGTACTACGTACCCGGCCGGCGGCGGTGTTGCTGCTGAAGGATGCGGCCGACGCAGGGCGAGCCGGAAGCCTCAGGCTTGGCGATCGCCGGAGCGCGAGGCCAGCAACGGCAGATCGCAGCATCGGCGTCGCCATTGCGGATCGGATCTCCCCTCGATCGGTTAGTGTTCTGCAGCAACCGGCAGACGGTAGACGCCTTCTGTTTACATGGAGTAGGAAGGAAGGCTGCACGCACGAATGCTTGTTGATCAAGAAAGAAAAGCGAGTCCCACTGTCCAGAAACCTTTTTTTGTTTTGTTGAATGCTTGTTGATCAAGAAAGAAAAGCGAGTCCCACTGTCCAGAAACATTTTTTGTTTTGTTTTGTTTTGCCGGGACACTGCCCAGGATTTTTTTTTTGTACTAGCGCGCGACCCTGACTCCCTGCTAGCTCTACAGCTCTCGGTACACATGCTAATCGGTCCCTAATCAGATACAAGCATAATCACCAGCTGACGAGCATCTAATATTGCTCATCTGCACTCTAGCTACATTAGATACCCTATATAGATAGTTTTATATCGGTTATAATGAAGCATCACACCATAATCTGGGTGGTAAATGAATCGATTGTCACCCACATAACATAATCAGATTCGTACACATCAAGCATTCATGCTGGCTCTCATATATGAAGGCTCCGGCAGATAGATGGCACTAGTAAGTACTCCCTCTCTAAACTAATAAAAATCTAAAAGATCTTATATTAGTTTACAGGGGGAGTAGCATGTAGCTAGACAGACATCGTCTCTCGCAAAAAAAGAAGACGACAGACATCATCGATCCTCTTCTCCACATATTATTATCACCGTCTTCTTTCGAAATACATGGATGGTTACCAAAAAAGCAACATCCTCAGATAGGTCACATGCATCCTTAGTCCCATATGACATTACATAGAATATATAGTACTTATATGGTAGATCAAATCAAGGCCAGAAATTAAGATCCACACAAGTTGGATGGATAGCTTGTGTGTGGCCTGAAAGCAGCTCTAGTACCTACAAGACAAGAAAGCAGCCAGGAAGCAAAAACCAATTAATCCATCAGCGACCAACCTAGTATGGTTTATTTTTGAATAAGGGGATAATTCAGTTGCCCAAAATAAACATTTTGTTATATTGTTGTCACCTCATTTTTATTCTATGCCTGAACCCTGTTTTGGATGTCGAAGCAGGCCACCACCTTTGCTGCAGCCAATCTTCTTACCCAAGCGTGTCTTGAAATTAATGACGACTTCGTACTGAGCCCCCAATATACGAAGCCGTTTTAACCAGAAGAACTTCTTGGCCAGTTCATGCGTCTCCGCTGTTTTCTCCACAAACACTTTCTTCACATGCGTTGAGAATTGCTCCCTGGATTTCTTATCAATATGAGGTGATCGCAGCACGGTGTATAAGGACCGCGATTCAGGCAACCCGACCTTATGCATGTACGGCGCAAGCTCCTTCAGATTGTTCTTCTGGTTATTGAAAGATTTCAGAATTATGCGTATCTTGGCAGGTGACTTCTGGGTCCTCGGGTACAAATCTTCCTTGGTCTCCTCAATAGGCTTGCCAAGCTACAACAATTAACAAACTTGACATTATAAATTACAACAAAAGGAGTAGCAAACGTCTCGATCTGTAGCGTTCTTCTAATATCATCTCCTTCGACAAGATATATGAATGGACTTGCAGTGAAGTAACAAAAAAATCTGGGAAATTTTGTACACACACTTCTAGTATTGCTCTACCTATCTTTCAGAACTCGTTTTAACATACAACATTTTATTGCGGAGAAAGTTTAAATACAATCAATGTAGGAGTAACAAAAACGAGAAATTCCAGACAGAGGTAATTAGTGGATTGCATGAAGATTGCACTATAGGCCTACAAAATATCTCCATCATATTACCCTAATTGATCGTATTAATTTCAGTTCGCAAATGCCTACTGTTTTAGTTTGGGCGGCCTTGTTCTGTCATTGCTCTAAATGTCTACAAACCTGCAGGAGCTGTGTTGTTTCAATTCTTTGCACAAATAAAGTACTCCCTCCGTCCCAAAATTCTTGTCTTAGATTTGTCTAAATATGGATGTATCAAGTCACGTTTTGATACATCCATATTTAGACAAATCTAAGACAAGAATTTTGGGACGGAGGGAGTAGTTATCATGTGCTAATGGGCCATATGCTATAGGTCACTGCTAATCTTATAACCAAACAAAAGACCATTCAAGGAGGCTGGAAATGATCAATGAATTAAACAGAGAGACTCAAAAGGATATAAGAGAAATCAATAGGGTATTAATTCCATAGGTGAGGAAATATTGACAGAGGCTAAATCAAGCACAGTAGAGCCATTTCTTCTAGATCAAATTTGACATTGGCAGACAAACGAATAAATTCCTTTAGATCGACTGCCATTGCACTGCCCCAAACCAAACAAAACAAAACAATGTAGGTCACGATCAGATCTCTAGCAAAGCAAAGCTCCCTAAGAATTAGGGCAATTCTAATGAGGAGGGAGCCTAGCCTAGGTTCTGAACTGGTTTCCCTTGTAAGCTAGCCCGACTCATATGGAAATCCGAATGGCGATGAATCCAATCTACTAATACGTACTGCAGTTCAGTTCTTCAGTCAAGCATCTGATTCGAGCTGGCTAATAGCTGAGTAGTATCTTGATGCGGAATGAAAGAGTCAATTCGAGGTAAAAGCACGTACCGTGGAGTTGGTGTCGCTAGGTCCAGGCCGGCTGCCGTTGCTGAAGAAGCGAGAGGCCGCCGCCGTCGCAGCAGCAGCAGCAGGCGGAGGCGCCGGCCGCCGGAGGAGCGGGAGACCAGCGGCGCGGTTGCCGCATCCAGCGCTGCCCAGGAAGCGCGAGACCGCGGCATCAGGTGGAGATGCCGACCGGCGGAGCGCGAGGCCGGCGGCGTACCGGAGCATCGCCAGAGAGCAGCTCTCACGAACCTACTGTCACTTCCTTCGGATGGAGAGAGATCGGGCTTGGATTCGGGGTTGGGTGTGCATGTTTTGGGCTTCTTAGCGGTGGGCTTATTGTCTTGCTCGTGTTAGGCCTTTGTCACAGAGCAGAAAAGGCCTAATGCTCAAAAAAGAGCAGAAAAGGCCTAACACGAGAGGGCTTATTGATACTATTTCAAATGGGAGAGGGCTTTGTCACAGGGAGATATTCAAAGAGAGAGAGAGAGAGAGAGAGAGAGAGAGGGAGGGAGAAGGAGATGTGCGGCTCGATGAGGGGGCGACGCCGGTCGCCGGATCTATTCAATGAAAGGGAGAAGGGAGGTGGGGAAGGAGGTGCGGCGCCGGGCATGGTGGCGGAGGACACAGGGCTCCTGGAAGGGAGAGCACGGGTGAGGGATAGATGGGGAGAGAACAGAGAACACGGGAGCGGGAGAGCTGGGGGAGATAGCACGGGGAGAGATAGGCTGCACTAGGCGGTGCTAGCAGCAAGGTGCGCTGGGTGTGGAGCCAGAGAGGTGGGCTTGTTTCCATCTAATTCTTGCTGAATCGACATGCGACATGGTTCATGATTGGTGAGCTCCGGCGGCGTGCGTGGAGGTGGGCGTCAAGAGGGGTGGTGGTGGACCGGATGGGGAGGAAGGGAATCACTGGAGAGAGTTGTGTGGTGGACGGTGAGTGCTGAACATATCTTTTGCATGTATATGTGTATATTCTGGCCCGTCTTCTATATGGTATCATACCTCTCGACCCTACCCTAGGTTTCAGCCGCCGCCGCCGCCGCACCACGCCGTTGCCGCGTCTCTCCCTCCCGACGCCGCCGCCGTCCCGTGCCGCGCCGCTTCCGCCTCCACCCTGCCGCCGCCACCATACAGCCGCCGCCGCCGCCCCTCTGTCACGCCGCCGCCGCCGCTGTACCCCGTAGCCGCCGCCTCTCCCTCTCTCCCGCAGCCGCCGCCGCATCTCTCTGCCGCCGCTGCCTCCCCCCTCTCCACCCTAGCTGACGCTCCACCAAAACCCTAACCCGAACCGCTGCCCCAACCCTAGCCGCCACTCCATGGACTCCCCGGGATCCTCCACCACCCACAGCTCCAACCCCTTCGCTGGTCCCGAACCCTTCGCCGTCCCATCCGCGACCTCAACATCGAGGCCCGGGTTCCCATCCGCCTCGACAGCTCCAGCTCCTCCTCCTACACGTGGAAGACCTACTTCAACCTCGTCTTCCGCGAGTACTACCTCACCGAGCACATCGATGGCTCCGTGGACGACGAGTTCATGAAGGGCGATCCGAAGTGGTCCGCCATTGAGGCCACGCTCATCCGATGGTTCTATCAAACCATCTCGAAGGACATCTTCCACACGGTCGTCGCCGAGGACGACGACGCTTGCGCTGTGTGGACCAAGATCAACGCGCTCTTCACCCACAACAAACTTCAGCGCCTTATTTTCTTGCAGCAGGAGTTCTTCGGCTGTCATCAGGACAACTCCACCATCGATGAGTACTGCATGCGGCTCAAGATGCTCGCCGATGAACTTCGTGACATCGGTGCCAAAGTCTCCGACGACCTCATGCTCAGCACCCTCACCGCCGGCCTCAACGAAGACTTCGGCAATGCTGCTTCTAACCTCACTTTGTTGTCGCAGCCCACTTTTCAGCGCGTCGTCACGTACCTCAAGCTCGAGGAGCACCGGATGACGAAGGTGAAACAGCGGGTCCACCACACCGCCCTCGCCGCCGGCACCACCCGCGGCGGCCCCGCTCCACCGGCCGCGCCGTCCCAGCCACGCCCTCCGCCGCCCGCCGGGTACTTCCCGCTGCCGCTCGCGCCTCCCCAACAGCAGCAGCAAGGCGGGGGCCGGCGCAACCGGCGCGGCGACGGTGGCCGCCGCCAGCAGCCGCCGAACCAGGGCGCTGGGGGGGCGCCGTGCTACCCGCAGCCCCCTCCGCCGCGGGCGGCCGGTAAGAACCCTTGGACGGGCGTGGTGCATGCCTACCACATGCCCGTCCCAAGGGCCCCCGCGCCGGGTCTTCTCAGTCCTCGCCCCGCGGGCCATCAGGCCTTCCTCGGTGCGCCCTACCAGCCGGCTACGGCGCCCCCCTCGCTCCGCCGCCGCTCAGCGGCTACGGGCCGCCTGCCTCGGCGTCGCCCTACGGGGGCCTCCCGCCACCGCCGGTACCCGCGCCATGAGACCCCGCCCTCCTGGCCGCCTTGCACTCCGCGCCGTCGCCGAGTAACTACGACGGTGAAGGCGACTGGTACATGGACTCGGGTGCTACCGCGCACATGACAGCTCATCCCGGTAACCTAACCTCCCCCACTCCCATTCATACACCCACTCATATCACCGCTGGCAACGGTTCCTCCTTACCTATCACTCATATCGGTAGCACTAATTTTCCCTCCACTTCCACACCCATCACTATGTCTAATGTTCTTGTTTCGCTTGAATTAGTCACGAACCTAGTTTCCATTCGTCGTCTTACTCGTGAGAACCCACTTACTGTTGAATTTGATGATGTTGGCTTTTCTGTGAAGGACGCCCGTACCCGGATGGTACCTCACCGATGTGACAGTCCCGATGAGCTCTATCCCGTGCACGCCGGCGCCTCCACCTCCACTCCAGTCGCTCTCGCCGCCGGCGTCGACCTTTGGCATGCTCGCTTGGGCCACCCCAACCCCACAGGTTTACGTCAAATTCTTAGGAGTTTTTCATTCTCAAGTAATAAGCTTGACGAGCATTCTTGTGAGGCTTGTCGCCTAGGCAAGCACGTTCGTCTTCTCTTTAGTGCGTCTACAACTGCTTCTACCTTTCCATTTCAATTACTTCATAGTGATGTTTGGACGTCTCCGGTTGCAAGTAACACGGGCTACCTATACTACTTGGTGATTTTAGATGATTATTCTCATTATGTGTGGACTTTTCCTCTTCGTCACAAATCCGATGCTTTAGCCACACTCACGTCTTTTTACTCCTATGTCACCACCCAGTTCGGTCGCCCCATTCTTGCACTCCAAACCGATAACGAGAAAGAGTTGATAATGTTGCTGTTCACCATCTTCTCGCATCTCATGGCACTATCTTCCGTTTGACTTGTCCATACACATCACAGCAGAACGGCCGCGCCGAGCGCATCCTCCGCACTCTTAATGACTGCGTTCGTACGTTACTCTTTCACTCTAACGTACCCACCAAGTTTTGGCCTGATGCCCTTGCCACTGCTACCCTCCTCATTAACATCCGTCCGTGTTGTCCTTGTTGGAACTACGCCCCTCACCACCTTCTCTTCGGTGCACCGCCATCCTATGATGGTCTTCGCACTTTCGGGTGTCTTTGCTATCCTAGCACCGCGTCCACTATCCCCCACAAACTCGCACCACAATCACTCCCATGCATCTTTCTCGGTTATCCCTCTAACACCAAAGGTTACCGGTGATATGATCCTGTCACTCACCTCGTGTACACCTCGAGGCACGTGTATTTTGTCGAGACGGTGTTCCCTTTCTTTCAGGTACCTCTGGCTGCGGCACCCTCGGCGCCGTCCCCCGCGCGCTCCTGCTTGGCGTGACTCGCGGCCGCGGCACCAGGTCGCCTCTCCGGCCCGACGACTTCCACCGCCACCCGGGTTCCCGACTCCCACCCCCGAGGTCGAGTCGGACCGGGCCCCTGGGTCCCCTACTCCGTCTCCCGAGGTTGAGTCGGACCGGGCCCCTGGGTCCCCGACTCCCTCTCCCGAGGTTGAGTCGGACCGGGCCTCCCACTCCGGCGCCACGGCGGGACCCCTTTGGCCCCCAACGACGCGGCCGCCACCCCAGTCAGCGCCGCCTCTCCTGCGGCGGGTTCGCGTGCGACGGGCTCGACATCCTCATCGCCCATCGCCCATCACCGCACCCGCCCCGGCCGCTGCCGCTGGCCCGGCTGCCGCCCCGTCTCTCGGTGTGACGACCCGTGCTCGGGCCGGTGTCCACCGGCCGAGCACGCGCTATACTTCGGACGAGTATGTGTGCGCTGCCTCGACATCGACACCGTCCCCCATCCCCTCCTCCGCTCGCGCTGCCCTTCGGGATCCCCACTGGCTCGCGGTGAAGCGGGAGGAGTTCGACGCATTGCAGCGCAACCGCACGTGGCACCTTGTTCCGCGACCCCCTCATGCCAACGTCATCATTGGCAAGTGGGTGTTTCGCCACAAGACCCGCCCGGATGGTTCTCTTGAGCGCTACAAGGCTCGGTGGGTGGTTCGCGGATTTCGGCAACGTGCGGGCGTTGACTTCACCGACACCTTCGCTCCGGTTGTTAAACCGGGCACGATTCGCACGGTGCTTCAGTTGGCGGTCTCGCGCGCTTGGCCTGTGCATCAGTTGGATGTCTCCAACGCCTTCTTGCATGGCCATCTTGCCGAGCAGGTGTTCTGTCAGCAGCCCACTGGCTTCGTTGACGCCGAGCATCCGGACTACGTGTGCTTGCTCTCCCATTCTCTTTACGGGTTGAAGCAGGCGCCACGGGCATGGTACCAGCGTATCGTCGCCTTCCTGCAGTCTCTTGGCTTTCGGTCCACTAGCTCCAATGCTTCACTCTTTGTGTATCATCAGGGAGCTGACACTGCATATCTGCTGCTCTACATCGACGACATCATTCTCACGGCGTCCGCCCCCCGAGCTCCTTCAGCGGCTCACGACTCGTCTTCGTGATGAGTTTGCCCTCAAGGACTTGGGGCCTCTGCATTACTTCCTCGGCATCGAGGTGGTCCGCCGAGCTGACGGTTTCTTTCTGCATCAGCAGAAGTACGCCCACGAGCTTCTTGAGCATGCCGGTATGCTTAACTGCAAGCCGGCTGCCACTCCTGTCGACACAAAGGCCAAGATTTCTGCCTTGGAAGGGTCTCCCACGTCCGATGCAGCGTTTTATCGCTCCATTGTTGGTGTCTTGCAGTACCTGACGCTGACACGCCCGGACCTGCAGTATGTTGTTCAGCAGGTGTGCCTCCACATGCACTCCCCGCGTGACTCTCATTGGGCCTTGGTGAAGCGTATCCTCCGTTACATACGCGGCACTATGTCCTTGGGACTCACACTGACAGCCTCCACCTCCACCGACCTTGTCGC
This sequence comes from Thinopyrum elongatum, assembly GCA_011799875.1. NCBI lineage: Eukaryota > Viridiplantae > Streptophyta > Magnoliopsida > Poales > Poaceae > Thinopyrum > Thinopyrum elongatum. The sequence goes on along the minus strand of CM022301.1, from coordinate 248,306,024 downwards.
CTACTCTGATGCAGACTGGGCAGGCTGCCCCGACACCCGTAGCTCTACTTCAGGCTATTGCGTCTACCTTGGGCCCTCGCTGATCTCTTGGTCGTCCAAGCGACAGCCCATGGTCTCCCGCTTGAGTGTCGAGGCCGAGTATCGGGCAGTGGCTAATGCCGTTGCGGAATGCTCTTGGCTTCGTCAGCTGCTCCAGGAGGCTTCGTCAGCTGCTCCAGGAATTGCTTTGTGATGTTCACAAGGCCACGTTTGTCTACTGCGATAACTTCAGCGCGGTCTACCTCTCCGCCAACCTGGTGCATCATCGTCGCACGAAGCATATTGAGCTCGATATTCACTTCGTTTGTGAGCAGGTAGCACTTGGCCGTGCTCGGGTTCTCCACGTTCCGACGACGCAACAGTTTGCTGATGTGATGACTAAGGGATTGCCTACTCCCATCTTTGAGGAGTTCCGGTCCAGTCTCTACGTCTCCGGCGCCGCTTCGACTGCGTGTGGGGAGGGGGGGGTGTTGAACATATGTATATCCTGACCCACCTCCTAGTCTTTGTATAGTTGAGGTTGAGGCCCACATTGTACTTTTTATATACGTGCACCTGCACCCGATCAATACCATCGTGAGTTGCATTGCCAAACCCTTCTCTGACAGTGAGGGACGACGACGGCGAGGAGGTGGCGGAGACAGACCGCAAGGAACTCCAACAGAGTCCGCCGGGGGGAGCACACACATCTCACGTCAGGGCACGGTCTCTAGAGGGATGCTCCACCATGTTCACTAGGCTGTGACCTCTGTCAGGGCACGGTCGTATCAGCAGTCCTACTGTTCACTAGGCTGTGACCTCTGCTCGCCATGTCTCTTCTCTGTGTGGTTGGGCTAACGACACCGAAATTCAGAGAGAGCACTGCATATTCAGGTGAGCCTAAATCCAAAAGCGATGATGATGCTGTTAAGGGCTATGTAAGTGCAAGATGCACATGCTTTGACAAGCAGTTTATTTTTCTGGATAATTTGTATCTGAAGGACAACATGTTTGGTTTGTAAGGATATTCAATGTTTTCATTTTGACGTAGGCTTTTTCTGAAACAATGTATTATCTTTGTATGGGATTTGCAACTTTTTTTTCTTCAAACAATATGTATTACATGTCATATAGGTAATCTCACCACCTCCAACAAAGAGGTCAATACAACAACCTGTCCACCCATAATCCTCTCAATAAAACACCTACATGGCTGTCACCGACCACTTTTCATCTTTGCAAACAAACAATAAAACGTGGCAATCCCTAACCGGTTGGAGGGGGATATCCTCAACCAACCCACCCTCGCCCTCCAACCAAAAGCCACCTAAATTGATGTTTGTCATGAAGCTCAAACTATGCACCGTGTGTTTCCATTTTACCAGCTTTTTTTTGCGGGTATCCATTTTACTAGCCTAAAGAGGTTGGGAAATCTGCACTGATATGTGTTTCAAATTTTGTGTGATTTATGCATTTCAAGTCGTGCCTTCAATGGTTAAACAAATTTACGGGAGGCAGTGTGTGTGCCGCAACTGCTGAATTGTTGTGCCTCTGCTAAACTGATGTGTGCATGTATGTTGTTGCTAAGTTGTTGTGCCGATGGTAAACTAATTTTTTGCCACTCGTGTTGTTGCAGAGTGTTCCGGTGGCCGATCCCAGTGATCCAGCATATTACAAGCAGCCACTCGTGTCATCATTGTGCACGGTCCGTCACAATGAAATTTTGAAAGTGAGTTGCCGAGTTGCGCTCTCCATCCTCACGTGTGCTCTCCATCCTCACGTGTGTAGATGTGCTGCTATGGCGTCCTCCTTTTGATCATTCCTAACAAATTCTGAACGGTCTTTTGTTTGTATGCTCAAGATAGATTCCTAGAAAACTAGGAAAGTTATGCTTGATGAGAATGATTACCTGTGGATGGGGTAATAAATGATACTCCCTCCGTCCCGTAATTCTTGTCGCGGACGCAGTTCATTGATGATTTTGCAAAAAAAGCCCTCATAGTTTCAAAACGGTCTGAAACAAGTCCCTCCGCCCCCGTCTTCTTCCTCCGTCGTCGCCCGGGGCCGGCGCCGCCCAGCTGCGCGATTCGCCGCACAGCAGGAAGTGCTCCGCCGCCGTCGCCACGTACCTACTCCACCTCCGCCGCCGTCGTCACCAAGTACCTGCTCCTCCGCCGCCGACCAGACCTGCGCTGCCGCGATCCCCTCCCGCCGCGATTACCTGCGGGCGTCGTCGGAACCTCCCGGCACGTCCTCTTCGAGCTCCCGCGCATCCTCCTCAAGCTCACGCGCGTCGTCCTTGAGCTCTCGCGCATCCTCCTCGAGCCCCGCGCGTGCGCCACCGCAATTCCTCCCGGCCGTAATTCCTCACGGGCATCGTCGGAACCTGCCTCCATGATCAGGTGGACCAGGAGCTCGCACGCTTCCTCCTTGATCTCCCGCGCGTCCTCCTCAATCTCCCTCGCGAGCCCGTGCTGCTCCTTCTCCCCTGCCCGCGCGCCCATGCGTCTGCTTCTACCCTGCCGCCGGTGGAGCTCCTCTGCCCGTATTGCTGCTGCTCGTCTGCCTGTACTACTGCTGCTCGTTTGCCCATACTGCTGCTGCTCCTCTGCACTGCTGCTTGTGCTGCCATAGGAAGAAGAAGGTATTGTACGGAGTTGCTCCTCTGCTCCTTGTGCTCTGAACAATGTTAACTGAAAAAAATCAGTAGATGCAGAGCAATTATGATCTGAACAAACACTGTCTCTAGAACTGTTACCACATCAGATTTTAATGTTGACAATCTGCTGATAATTCAGTCAGTCAGTGGAGTAGATGCATAATTCAGTGGATGCATGATCTGTTGATAATCTGTTGTTAATAAAGAAACATATTTCTACCTTCTCCATAAGTGAAACACACAAACTGGCCAAACAGGGAAAGCTTGGCACAAGTGGCTTCAGAGTCGCTCGTGGTGTCAGCATTATATGCAAATCCAAAATTTGATAATAGCAATATGATCACGTTAGAGGTTTGTATAATGAAAAGCACCTAAACACATTATCTGTATAATGCAGCCAGGGACAAAACTGACCTGAAAATTGGGTTAGGTAAAACTGAAAATTCGGTTAGGAAAATTGGCTCTAATAATAAAAGAATATGAGGCTTGTATGGTTTGTATGGTGGCTCCAGTAATAAAACTGTAGATATCTAGTGATGATGATATCTAGCAAAACTAGTGGAAAAGTGTTGACAGTATTACTCCTACCAGTATTGTCAAGATTCACTAATGTAAAATTCAGTTAAACTACTGATGCTAAAGTTAAATTCAACTAAACTACTGTAACTAGAGTAAAATTCAGTTAAACTACTCTAACTAGAGAAAATGGCTTGTGGTTAGAGCAAAGTGTTTGGCTGCCATGGCAGCCTTTCTATAAATGGTGCCATGGCAGCCATTTGTAGAAATGGTGCCATGGCAGCATTTCTTGTTTGGCTGCCGTGGCAACCAAACTAGAAATGGTGCCGTGGCACCTATTTCTTGTTTGACTTGCATACTCTTTTTGTGTGTGTATATTCTTGTTATGGTACCATGGTGTACTCATCTTTTGTCATTGATGGCAGGAACACATAACTATGGATTTAAACTTGATGCCTCAAGAGGAAGAACATGAAGCTATGGATTTGAACTTGATGCCTCAAGAGGAAGAACATGAAGCTATTGATTTGAACTTGATGCCTCAAGAGGAAGAGGATGAAGGTACTGATTTGAATTGGGTCCCTGAAGGGGAAGAAGCTCAAGAGGGAGAGGATGGAACTATGGATTTGAACATGATGCCTCAAGAGGAGGAAGATGAAGCTATGAATTGGATGCCTCAAGAAGATGAAGAGGAAGAGGATGAATTTATGAATTGGATACTTCAAGAAGATGAACAAGCTCAAGGAGATGAAGAAGATCAAGAAGATGTAGCAGGTAAACAGAAAAGAAGAGAATTGTCAGATAAGGAGAGGCATGGTGTTTACTTCGCCTTGCTAGTAATCGAGCTCAGAGATGGATCTGTTCAACTAGACGACAAGCTGCTAGTCTCAACCCTGTTGAACATAAGTGTACGATCTGTTGAAAGAATCTGGGAAGACGCCAAAAAGCAGATTGCCGAGGGCAAAGAAGTAGATGTCTCAAACAAGAAGAAAAGAAGAGCTGGCCGAAAGAGAAAAGAGTTGGATCTTGCAAGGACCTCAACAATCCCACTGAATAGAAGAAGGACAATTCGATATCTGGCACGGTCTCTAGGTGTGGCCCGATCGACCCTACATAAGAGGTTCTAGTTGAATGAGCTCAACCGCATCACAAGCACTATGAAGCCTCACCTCAAGCGAGAGAACAAGATTGCGAGATTGAAATTTTGCATGTCCATGCTCGATGACAATTGGATCTCAACTTCCCGGGCTATGTTTAAGCCAATGACCAATATGGTGCACATAGATGAAAAGTGGTTTGACATGACGAGAGTGAAGAATAGTTACTATGTACTTCCAGGAGAACCTGAACCCAAGCGCGCCGTGTCAAACACTAACAGCATTGGGAAAGTAAATGTTCCTAACTGCTGTGGCCAGGCCTCGATATAACAATGAGGGGGTGCTAACATTCGATGGGAAGATCGGCATTTGGGCATTCATCGAAGAAACTGAGGCGGTGCAGACAAGTCAGAACAGAGCAAAGGGAACAGAAGTGCTGAAATCAGTGAATGTAACCAGGCCTGTGTGTAGAGATTATCTTATCAAGAAGGTTATCCCAGCAATTCAAGATAAGTGGCCTGACGATGATGAGGGAGTAACAATATTCATCCAACAGGATAACGCAAAGCCTCATGTCCTTCCCAATGATGTAGCTTTTCAAGAAGCTGTGGAACAAACTGATCTTGACATCCGATTGCTACAACAGCCCCCAAATAGCCCTGAGTTCAATTGTTTGGACCTCTGGTTCCATAACTCTCTCCAGTCCCTAACCGACTGCATGTCACCTACAAACATCCAGGAACTGGTACAGGGTGTGGAAGAGGAATTCGAGAACTATGATCCCCACAAGTTGTACAGAAGCTTTATCACATTAGAAGCAGTTATGTTTGAAGTTATGAAAGACAAAGGAGGAAATCAATATAAGTTGCCACACTTGCACAAGGATCGTATTCAGAATGCTGGCAGGGAAATAATCAGTGTATATTGTGACAGTCAGGTAGTTGTTGATACCAGGGCCATTATAGAAGAAATGGAAATTGCAATAAGAAAAGAAAAGGGAAGGAAAGAATTAGCTATAGAAGGGAAAAGAAAGAAAAGTAAAGGGAAGGGAAGAAGTAGAAATAGAAGGGAAAAGAAAGAAAAGTAAAGGGAAGGGAAGTGTATGTCTTGTGAATGTCATGTGTATGTCACATGTATTGGATTATTGTAATTATTTGAATCTATTGGATTTATTTGGAACTATTTGGATTTATTTGAATTATTTGGATTTATTTGCTACTCGTCTACCCGTACTAGTATTACTCCTACTAGTCACCTGTTGTGCAGAGGGTGACTGCACTTTTTGTTTAATCTGGACATGTGTAGGGTGCTTGCTTGCATCAGGACATCAGAAAAGAACATACTCTCTTGTCTCTCCTTGGGAGAGATTAACTTTAATTAATACATTTCTCCTGCAAAGCAAGTGCCCTGTTTTACTAACTGTCAAAAAGTCATAGTACTCCAAATTAACTTCTGCTTAGTGCTAGAGCAGATCTTCTCAGCTAAGATCCTAATTAACTTCTAAGTACCTACACAACATAAGATAGTAGTGGTGGTAATCCTCCTGCTAAATGCTAGAGCAGATCTTCTCATCTAACAAAGTAATATGAGGTTTGCATGGTTTGTATGGTGGCTGCAGTGTAAAACTGTAGATATCTACTGATGATGATATCTCCTTGGGGCCCAGTGGTTGACAATATTACTCCTGCTAGTATTTTCAAGATTCAGTGCCATGCAAATGTACTCCATAAAAAACAGAATCAAAGACATAATGTGGGAGTAGTAGTGGATATTTATTGCCCATGCTGATTATTCACTTCACAAGGTTACCTAGTACTCCATCAAAAACAGAATCAAAGATGGCATGGCATGCTTGATGTGATGTAACTAATCTTTGTGCCATAATCTTTGCCATTTTAGAAATGCACTACTTAAATTTCTAAAATGAAGCTATAGATATACAGTGTTCTGTTCTGACAGCAGCTAGGTATTGTAGATAGGATAGCTGAAGTTTCAAAACAGAGGAGAAGGAAGAAGTAGGAGTAGTCACTATAATTTCAGTTAACTGAAAACAACAACTCTGCAAGTTGAGGTTTAATTTACAGGAGTATCTTGAACTTTAAAAGTGCAGTCCTGACTTGAATATTTAAAATGCCGTTGAGACAGTACTAATTTCAGAGTTCATAGTTCATGACTGAATTTAGAGACAGTATTTTTTTTTACTAAAAACAAAATTGTGTAGAGATCGAATGCTTGCAAAATTGTTCAGTTAACTGTGCAAAATTGTTTCAGTTAACTGTGTAAAATACTCCAAACTCTAAACTAGCAGAACTAGTGCAAATATTCCAACTAGAAAATGAACAGATTTTACTCACATTCAGTGAAGTGGTTCAGAAACTAAAATTCAGTGGTACACTGACGAGCCACTCGCGGTTCAGAAACTAAAATTCGACAGAGATTTAGAAAGTTCAGAACATTTCAGTAACAGAGAAGATGGAGATGTAAACACTGACCAGCCACTCGCGGTGGCCCTGGAAGCCCTCCTGGTTGAGCTTCTTGACGACGATGACCATGCCGGTGCCGGGGCGAGCGGGCGCGAAGGTGGTCTCGTTGACCCAGCCCTTGAAGACAGACCCGAAGCCGCCCTCGCCGAGCACGCTGTCGGGCTGGAAGTTCCTGGTGGCCGTCTTGAGCTCCGTGAAGGTGAAGCTCTTGACGTTGGCCGACTGGAGGATCTCGCCCTCGCTCCGCGGCATCGGCGGCACCGTCGTCGTCGACGGCGAGGACGACACCCGGCTGCTCGACACGCTCGCGCCCCCTTTAGGTTGTTGTTGGTGGTCCGGATCCCAGTGCCTCCGTGCTCTCCGACGGCGGTTCCGACGCAGCCGGACCAAAGCGCCACGGTAGCTGGGGAAATCGAAGATTTTTTTGAGGAAGGGGGGGGGGGAGCTTGGGGAGGTGATGCGGAGCATCCTTCGACCATCCCAATGGACGTTCCATCACCACTACAAACACGAGGTGGACCAATGACAAGAGCCCGCGCACGCACCATCGAGACCGAGGTTGACTCTTTCCTCTTCGAACTTCATTCAGATTCACATGAGAGTTGGGTTCTACCTCAAATGGATACATTGTGCATTCTTAGGTCTCAAGGACATGACCGCGAGGAAGCTAGGAGGGAGACCCAAGCATCTACGGAGGAGGAGGGAGAAGAAGGATGGTCAACACGCGAAGCTACGAAGGAGGACCAAGGGTCTGGACACCCCGGGTGCCCGGCTCCTCCAACCACCGAGGCCGCGGCCTCCCTGGCTGGCCCGGGTGCCCGCCCCTCTCACCACTGGTTGCCCGGCCCCCCTGGCACGGCGCCCCTGTTCGGTCCGGGTGCCCGGCCCCTCCTCCTGGCATGACCCCGGGTGCCCGGACTTCACCCCCGGGTGCCCGGACCCCCTCCTCCCAGCGACCCCCGGGTGCCCGGTCTCTTTACCCCGGGTGCCCGGACCCCTCCACCGTGCCTGCGTGCATTTCGGGGCAAAAGACCCTTGTACCCCCGTTTCTTCCCCAATCCGTCCCTAGCTTATATATACTCCTCACCTAGCTTGTTTGGGAGGTTAGCAAAGTATTAGATAGACAAAGAGAGAGCTTTGCTCATTTCACTCCTCTTGGAGATCTAGGCCTCCTCTTGGAGAAGCTCCTCTTGGAGAAGATCCTCTTGTGGATTCAAGACCTCACCTAGTGGGAAGAACCTTACCCTTGTGCTATTTTCCTTGAATTGTTCTTGTATGCTTGTGGATCTCATGTATGCTACTCTAGTGGATGTGTTATTTGGGTTTGTTTGAGTGATTCTCCTCTTGTGTTCTTGTGTGTTCCTCACATTTCTCCCCTCCAAGTGTGAAAAGATCCCTTCTAGGGTTTCACCCTACAACATCTTGGTATCATGAGCAAGGTTGAGTCACATCTTGGAGTCCCTACCCCCCATTTGCTAGCTTGATTTTGTTGTTTTTCGTCCTAATTCGAAAATCCCCACAAAAATAGCCCCCAAAAAAAATTTCTTGCAATTTGTTAGATCTTGTGAGATTTTGTTGTTTTGGTCCATGGATTTGTTGTTTGGCAAGTGGATCTAGCCCCTACCCAATCACCCCCAACCTTCCCACTACGAAATCCACCCAATTTTGCATTTTCCATAAAATTTCCGCCCAAATCGGCCACCCCTGGGCACCCGGACTTCAACCCCCGGGCAAGTTTTGCCCAACCCTCCTGACCACCCCGGGCGCCCGCACCCCTTAACCCTGGGCACCCGGACTCCCCGGGCCACTTTTCCGCCCACCTCCCTGACCACCCCGGGCACCCGCACCCTCCCACCCCCGGGTGCCCGCACCCCCATTTTTCAGCCCAACTCCAAAAACCGTTTCGGCCATAACTAATTCATCCGGAGTCTGATTTTCGCGTTCTTTAGCTCGTTTTGTAGCTATTGACATCCTCCATCCAACAAAAATACTACCACCACGATTTGACTCCATCAAAATTTTGGCATTTTGGCATCTTTGCCTAGGCCATACACCATATCATCCGCAAAACCACCATAGCTTTCCTCAACCTAACCCATTTTGATCCATGTAGGTGTTTCAGCTACTTAGGGACGGTTGCTTCTTCATCAACCACCACCACCACTTCCGCATTGCCAACTCCAGAACCACCAATGCATTCTGCTATCACCATTTGACATTTTCCGTTTGCGATTTTGAGTTTGCGGTTTTTCCTTTTCCTAGGGTGTTTCGGCTAACTAGGAACGGTTCGACATTGACAACACCGCCGCTCAACTTCGTCAAGAATTCGTCATCGACCACCTTCACCATTTTAATACCCTAACTGTAAGCAAGAACGGTAACCTCTATATCATCTTGGTATCGTGGTATCCCATCATTGTACATTCTTCTTGCCATAGTATTGTTAACCCCGAGCCATTTTGCGTCCCTTGCCTATCGAGACTAGCCATTTGAGTATTGCCGGCAACGTTACTTGTGCACATTAGTGACCCGTACCTTCCATTACATACATACCATATCATCTTGGTATCCTCATCTTGGTATCATCATATCATCTCTTGTGTTACAAGATTGTTCCCTCATATACACAATTGCTATCTTGGTTTGTGCATTTCGCATAAGTGGCCATATAAAAAAAGAATAAGCTTTTAAGCAAAAAGAGAAAAACAAAAAGCTTGTAAGCAATAGTCATAGCATCGCCACATTGCATATCATACTACCATATTGATCATCTTGGATCATCGTGTGCGACACCCGAAACATCATACATATATAGCATACTTGAGATAGAAAGTTGATACATTTTGCATCTCATAGGTTGTGCACAAGTGTCATATTCGCCTATTGAGCAATCGTGCTAACGTCTCTCTAGAGTTGTGCAACACGAGCGTTTTTCGTGGATTTCACATTTTGAGCTCGTTCCTTGGTTGCACAACCCCGTTTATATATCCGCGTGTGTGTTTCCATGTGCCATTCTTTGCTATTGGTCTACTTGCTTTACTTGCAATTTTATGAACCTTCTCAACATTATCAATATCTTGACTAACATTTGCTTGAAATTTTGTGCCACCCATCCTAACCAAGCTCCTCCATAAGCTTTATGTGTGTAGGTGTGAGAAACAAACCCGGTACCAATTTTACTATTGTAGCATTACATTGAGTGATACTCGATACATCCTCAATCTTCGGAAAAGGTAACTTGGTATTGTTCTCTCATTTCCTAATCACCTCTACTCGAGTCTTGTGATGTATAGGCAAAGCACATCATCTTCGGTCCTTGACCGCATCGAGCGACTCGCCATCGACATACGACACTCCGAAGCAAGGAAAAGGGACTACATCAACGTCAAGTTGGACGCACACATGGATGACATCCGACACGTGTGGGCCAACTACAAGTCTTCTTCCCCTTCGTCATCTTCAAGGCGGAGACGCTCAAGTCGCAAATCTTCGGAGGGGCCACACAATGAAAGTACCACGCGGCACCGTCATCATCTTCGAGACGACCGCCAAGACGACCGCAAGCCACAGGTGTATGACGACGAAGAGCGCCATCGACTACAACGACATCGTCACCACCGAGAGGAAGCTACAACTACCACCACCACTTCGGCATCTTCGCCAAGTGTTATCAAGGCATCTTCACCTTCGGACATACGACATCTTCGCCTACTTCCCACAAGTACACCTACATCAACATCGTCAAGTCCAAGGCAACCACCCACAAGCGAGGGCGACACTTCCATCTTTGGAAGCCCCTCAAGGAGAATGGTCGAGCATGGGAAATTCCCTTCGATCATCGAGACGAGCTACGAGGTGCCACATCATATGGGCCTCATACAAGACGGCGACAAGACGGTAAAGCAAGGGCCATCCCCTTCGACCATGGCGGCGAGCACGAACCTCTTCAACAACATGAAGACGGCACCCCAATGGGACTCATACTCCGAGTCAAGCTACGAGACCGCTCATGAGACTTTCTCTTTGGTCTTGGAGAAGAGTGATGATTTGCCACTTCCTATGGCATTCATCTTCGGAGGCGTTATGGATGAGGAGGTTGAGCATGGGACTATCCCTTCAACCAAGGCGGCGATAGGAGTCGAGCATGGAGACATATGCCACCATATTGAGAGTGAGAGTGACTTCACCACTAGCCCCATATATGACAAGTTTCCCCAATTCCCATGTGAGGAGAGCCACCACCACCACCACTTGAGTGATTTGAGTGACTCCACCATATGTGACATTGAGTGCACCTACCTTGAGGGAGTGAGTGAGCCACCACCACATAGAGAGAGTGAGGTAGTTGATAGGGCATATGAGGCCATTTTGATTTCTAACAACTTAACCTCCACCTCTATTGTGTCTTCTCATTTGGTTCTAGGTCCCATATATGATGACGCACCGATCCTCGACGACTTCGTCCTTCCTTTGGACAAGACAATGGCCATGGTGGACTATGATGCACCCCCACATGGTTCCATCACGATGATGAAGTTGACCACAATTTGGTCTTTGACACCTCACCTACACCACATGAGTGGAGTGACAAAGATAACATAGGTGATGGTACTTCACTTGTCCCACTAGTGGACTATCTTGCAAATGATTGCTTGCATGATGTTGATCACCTTATGGATTCATCACATACTACATCCTCTACTTGTTTCGATATGCCACCCATTTATGATGAATATGATGTTGAGCATGTCGAATTACCTAGTTGTGATGCTATGCTCCATATGGTATCATGTGAAAATTCTATTGGTCACATTATGTTTGACAATCCATTAAACTTGTCATATGCTATGAGTGAGATCTCCCATATTGCATCATTCCAATCTCATCATAGTGACTATGCATATGCCATTAAAATAAACCCAATTTGCACATATGGCATAGATGACAAGCCCATGGTTATTGGCATTTGTTTTTCTTGTGATGATATTGATATGCTTCCTTTGCATCATTTATCTCATATGCCATGCCATGACCACCTAGCTTCGGACATGCATTGTTTGCCATGTTGTCACTTTTCTCCATATTATGCTTCCGCTATTGCTCATGAGGAGACCCCCATAGTTTCCTCTTACCCATTAGAAGATTTTGCTACATCCTATGAATTGCATGATCCCCATGATTGTGTGCACCATATGCATCCCATGAATAAAAATGCTATTGTTGTGCCACACACTTGCTATAATTTGCGTACCAATCATGTTGAGCACAATAATTATCATTGCATGATGGATGCCATGTTTCTATATCATGCTACTCATTTATTTGAGCATTGGATATTTTGTGCTAACCAACACATACATGTGTGCATCATAATGGATGATGTGTACATATATCACGCACACACAATTTTTCCCTTGCCTTTGTTTTGTGTAGGTACTCACGAATACTCGTCAACCTCACAATCCCATGAGTTGACGAAACGAGCTCTTGAGAGCAACGACCACGCAAGGACTACGCGCATTTATTTTACTTGGCTCTCACGTGGCTATGGGCTATATATAACTTGTCACCTTATGCCCATTTTGCCATGTTCACGTTGCATTCTATGCTTGTTTCTATGCCTTTGCCATGCAATTGTGACTCTTGCTTGCATTTACCCATGATTCACCATATTACTACTTCTATGTGTATTTGCATGCTTGGTGGAGATATTGTTTGTTATTGCCATGTTTGCTTTGTGCCCAATGCCTATGATGATACCTTGATCTTGCTTTGTGTTCGTGCTTGTGATATGCCATGTGCATTGCCTATGCCTACTATTTGCACACATGACATGATTGCCATGATTACCTATAGTATGTTGCATCTTTGCACTACTAGCTTGAATGACTTGATTGCCTCACACATGATGAACATTGCTCTTTCTATTGTGTTGAGTGCCACACTATATTCACTACACCCCATGCACGTTACGCTTGGATTGTCTTGCACTTGGCCCATGTGTTTAGACACTTCATTTATTTTGGTGTTGTGAATGCTTCATATGCATACCATAGACCATTTGTTGAGCGCCTTATGCACGCTTGCTATGACATTGAGGTATATGATTGTTCTCTTGTCACACATATTAGCACCTTTACCTCACCTTTGCATCATTGTTTCCATGATGCTTTTACTTGTGCCCAATGTATGTGCATACACGACATGGCACACTTCTTTATCAAACCGTATGCTATGCTTGATGACGACACTTGTTGGATGAATCACCACTTGAATGCTTGGTTTGGCACTAACGCTAACCACATTCGTTTTTCCAAGTGTTTGTTGTCCTTGCTCCTTTTGAAGGAATCACAAGACGGTGCGACATTGGGGAGTGCCCATTTCGAGCTTCAACATGATAAGTGCTTGGTGGTCGTCCACTTCTACACGGCGACGCCCTCTCTTTCCCATGGTGATGAAGATCACGATCTGTGGACGGATCTCTCCCAAGGGGATGCGGAGCATCCTTCGACCATCCCCATGGACGTTCCATCACCACTACAAACACGAGGTGGACCAATGGCAAGAGCCCGCGCACGCATGATACATCTCCATCGTATCTACTTTTCCAAACTCTTTTGCCCTTGTTTTGGACTCTAATTTGCATGATTTGAATGGAACTAACCCGGACTGACGCTGTTTTCAGTAGAATTGCCATGGTGTTATTTTTGTGCAGAAATAAAAGTTCTCGGAATGACCTGAAACTTCACGGAGAATATTTTTGAAATAAATAAAAAATATGGCGAAAGAATCAACCGAGGGGGACCCACCGCCTGTCCACAAGGGTGGGGGCGCGCCCTACCCCCTTGGGTGCGCCCCCTGGCTTGTGGGTCTCATGAAGCTCCACCGACCTCAACTCCAACTCCATATATTCATGTTCGGGGAGAAAAAAAATCAGAGAGAAGGATTCATCGCGTTTTACGATACGGAGCCGCCGCCACCTCCTGTTCTTCCTCAGGAGGGCAGATCTAGAGTCCGTTCGGGGCTCCAGAGAGGGGAAATCATCGCCATCATCATCATCATCATCAACCATCCTCCATCACCAATTTCATGATGCTCACCGCTGTGCGTGAGTAATTCCATTGTAGGCTTGCTGGACGGTGATGGGTTGGATGAGATTTATCATGTAATCGAGTTAATTTTGTTAGGGTTTGATCCCTAGTATCCACTATGTTCTAAGATTGATGTTGCTATGACTTTGCTATGCCTAATGCTTGTCACTAGGGCCCGAGTGCCATGATTTCAGATCTGAACCTATTATGTTTTCATGAATATATATGTGTTCTTGATCCTATCTTGCAAGTTATAGTCACCTACTACGTGTTATGATTCGGCAACCCCGGAGTGACAATAGTTGGGACACTTCCCGGTGATGACCGTAGTTTGAGGAGTTCATGTATTCACTAAGTGCTAATGCTTTGGTCCGGTTCTCTATTAAAAGGAGGCCTTAATATCCCTTAGTTTCCATTAGGACCCCGCTGCCACAGGAGGGTTGGACAAAAGATGTCATGCAAGTTCTTTTCCATAAGCACGTATGACTATATACGGAATACATGCCTATATTATATTGATGAATTGGAGCTAGTTCTGTGTCACCGTAGGTTATAACTGTTGCATGATGAATGCCATCCGACATAATTATCCATCATTGATCCATTGCCTACGAACTTTTCACATATTGATCTTTGCTTCGTTACTTTTCCGTTGCCACTGTTACGATTGCTACAAAACTGCTACTATTACTTTTGCCACCGTTACCATTACTTCCATACTACTTTGCTACTAAATACTTTGCTGCAGATATTAAGTCTTTCAGGTGTGGTTGAATTGACAACTCAGCTGCTAATACTTGAGAATATTCTTTGGCTCCCCTTGTGTCGAATCAATAAATTTGGGTTGAATACTCTACCCTTGAAAACTGTTGCGATCCCCTATACTTGTGGGTTATCAAGACCTTTTTCTGGTGCCGTTGCCGGGGAGCATAGCTCTATTCTCCGAGTCACTTGGGATTTATATCTGTTGATCACTATGAGGAATTTGAAAGATACCAGAACCAAGATTTTTCCCTCAACTACGAGGGGAGATAAGGAACTGCTATCTAGCTCTGCACTTGATTCACCTTCTGTTTTGAGTAAACTTGTGACACCTACACCTGCTATTGATTCTGATATGTCGCATGTTATTGATGATGCCACTTCTGCTATGCATGATGCTTATGATGATACTACTTCTTTGCTTGATAATACTGCGCCACTAGGTGAATTTCTTGATGAACAACTTGCTAGGGCTAGAGAGAATGAAATTACTGAAACTGATGATATTATTGAAACTGAAGATTATGATTCTCCCCCTAGATATGAATTACCTGTTGTACCTGATGGTTATATTATGGATGAAGAAACTGCTAGAGACTTTCTTGCTTGTAATAATAGAGATGACCTTAAGAAATTGCTAGCTAAGCTGAAAGAAAAGTCTTTGAATGCTAGAATGCAATATGATCCTAAGTTTGCTACTTCACCTATCTTTGTTACTGATAAGAATTATGAATTCTGTGTCGATCCTGAGTTAATTACTTTGGTTGAATCTGATCCTTTCTATGGTTATGAATCTGAAACTGTTGTGGCACATTTTACTAAATTGAATAATATAGCCACCCTATTCGCTCATGAGGAAAAAATCCACTATTACTATATTCTTAAATTGTTTCCTTTCTCATTAAAGGGTGATGCTAAGTTATGGTTTAATTCTCCTGCTCCTGGTTGTGTGCGTAGTCCCCAGGATATGATTTATTACTTCTCTCAAAAATATTTCCCTGCTCATAAGAAACAAGCTGCCCTACAGGAAATATTTAACTTTGTGCAATCTGAAGAAGAGAGTCTCCCACAAGCTTGGGGGAGGCTTCTCCAATTACTTAATGCTTTGCCTGATCATCCTCTCAAGAAAAATGAAATACTTGATATCTTTTATAATGGACTAACCGATGCTTCTAGGGACCACCTAGATAGTTGTGCTAGTTGTGTTTTCAGGGAACGAACTGTTGAGCAAGCTAAATTGCTATTGAATAATATATTGAGTAATGATAATGATTGGACACTTCCCGAACCAACTCCTAAGCCAACTCTGAAGAAAAGAGGTATTCTATTTCTCAGTCCTGAAGATATGCAAGAGGCAAAGAAATCTATGAAAGAAAAAGGTATTAAAGCTGAAGATGTTAAGAATTTACCACCCATTGAAGAAATACATGGTCTTGATAACCCGACACAGGTAGTAGAGGTAAACTCTCTTTATAGATTTGATGAAGGTGATATTCCTCATAATAAGTCTGCTAGTCAATGCTTGGATGAGTTTGATAATTTTATTGTTAAACAAGAAAATTTCAATGCTTATGTTAGTAGACAATTGAAACGTAATGCTCACATGCTTGATTACTTGGGTGATTATATGAGTAGAACTGTTAATGATCTTAAGCTTATTAGTAAACATGCTTCCATGATTATAACTCAAGTAGAACAAGTACTAAAGGCACAGGATGATTTGCTTAATGAGTTGAATAGTAAGAATAATGATAATGCTGTTAGAGTTATGACTAGAGGTGGTAAGATGACTCAGGAACCTTTGTATCCTGAGGGCCATCCTAAGAGAGATGAGCAAGATTCTCAGAGAATTAATACTGATGCAACTAGTCCTAGTAATAAAAAGAAAAAGAAAACTGATAGGACTTTGCATACTTCTAGTGAACCTGTTATAGATACACTTGAGAATCCAAATGATATTTCTATTTCTGATGCTGAGACACAATCTGGTGATGAACATGAACTTAGTGATAATGTTAATAATGATGTTCATGTCGATGCTCAACCTAGTAATGATAATGATGTAGAGATTGAACCTGCTGTTGATCATGATAACCCACAATCAAAGAATCAACGTTATGATAAGAGAGACTTTGTTGCTAGAAAACATGATAGAGAAAGAGAACCATGGGTTCAGAAACCCATGCCCTTTCCTCCTAAGCCATCCAAGAAAAAGGATGATGAGGATTTTGAGCGCTTTGCTGAAATGATTAGACCTATCTTCTTGCGTATGCGTTTAACTGATATGCTTAAAATGCCTCCTTATGCTAAGTATATGAAAGATATTGTTACAAATAAAAGAAAGATACCGGAGGCTGAAATTTCCACCATGCTTGCTAATTACACTTTTAAGGGTGGAATACCAAAGAAACTTGGGGATCCAGGAGTGCAAACTATACCATGCTCCATTAAAAGAAACTATGTTAAAACTGCCTTATGTGATCTTGGAGCCGGTGTTAGTGTTATGCCTTTCTCTTTATATCGTAGACTTGAATTGAATAAGTTGACACCTACTAAAATCTCTTTGCAAATGGCTGATAAATCAACTGCTATACCCATCGGTATTTGTGAGGATGTGCCTGTTGTGGTTGCAAACGTTACTATCTTAACGGACTTTGTTATTCTTGATATTCCCGAGGACGACGGTATGTCGATCATCCTTGGTAGACCCTTTTTGAATACTGCAGGGGCTGTTATTGATTGCAATAAAGGTAATGTCACTTTTCATGTTAGTGGTAATGAGCATACTATACACTTTCCGAAGAAACAACCTCAAGTTCATAGTATCAATTCTATTGAAAAAATTTCAACTATTACTATTGGAGGTTTTGAATTCCCTCTCCCTACTATCAAAAAGAAATATGATATTCTTATTGTTGGGGACATGCATATCCCCGTTGAGGTAACTTAGTGTTATTCGAAAATTCTCCGGTTTCATGTTATTCAAAAGAAGTTTGTTAATGAGACTTGATCAACCTTGTTAACGGATTCCTTTTGATGGGCATGAGATGGATGAATCTAGAAGGCACAACCTTCTGTACCCACCTATTACTTTCTGTTATTTAGAATAAATAAAGCAAAAATAGTATTTTCTGTCTGTTTTCTGAATTACCCGTGCAATAAAAAATGTCCCGAAAATAAAAGTTCTCCAAATGCCCTGAAAATTTAGTATGATTTTTCATAGTATATTTGAGAATTTCTGGCACTGAGAATGCACCAGGGGTCTGCACCAGTGGACCACAAGGGTGGAGGGCTCGCCCTACCCCCTGGGCGCGCCCCCTGCCTTGTGGGTCCCACGTAGGTCCCCTTCACTTATTCCAGTACCCATCCACTTCGTCTTCCTCCAGAAAAAATCATCCCGTGGCTCAAACCCTTATTCTTTCTCATTTTGCTGCCATTTTTGATCTCCTTGTGTAAAGCTCCATTTGCAAAACTGTTTTGGGGGATTGTTCTTCGGTATGTGACTCCTCCAATGGTCCAATTAGTTTTTGTTCTAGTGCTTTATTTATTGAAATTTTTTGCTGCTGTGGTGACCCTGTTCTTGAGCTTGCATGTCAAATTTATATGGTCCAAAGTAGTTTTGATGCATGATATAGCCTCTAGGCACTTGTAGGAGTAGTTGCTATCAATCTTGTTGAGTTTGGTTCACTTTTATTTTGAGTCACTAAAAATTTCAGAAATTTTCAGAGGAAGAAAATGACGAGGAGATTGTTGAGAGGCTCCTCAAGTAGGGGTTCTAAAGAAAAGGAAAATGAAGAGGAGGAAAAGACCAAGTACAATCTTCCTCGCACCGCGGAAGTTCGGCCGTGCGAATGGCCATGTGATGCATTCTTGGAGGCAGCCAAAATTCGTGAGGATTTTTATTATTTTGCAGAGAATACAGGCATCACCGACTTCCTCAATGATAAGTGTGATCAGTACCTCCTACTCACTAATACTTTCGTGCAAAGTTTTCACTTTCATGTTAGGAGATCACCACCCACGGTAGAGTTTTATTTATATGATGAGCATAAGGAGATGACGCTTTATGACTTTTGTGAGGTTTGTAAATTACCTTGTGAGGGCAGCGTCGATGAGCCACGTCCTAGAGATGTGGAAAGTTTTATTGATGAAGTTACCGTTGGGGAAGGAAGAAAGGTGTCGGAAGCGAGAGTGTCTAGTTTACATTTTCCTGTTTTACGCTATTACTCATTATTTCCTGGGAGATGTTTAATTGGTCGTGGGGAGAGTGGAGGTCTTAGTGCTCCTGACCTTGCTATTTTGCGCCATGCTTTACTTCGTGATAAAACTTTCAATTTGGGCGCTATGGTCGCTCGACGGTTGAGTTTAAACCATACAAAGGGTCCTATCTTTGGAGGTATCTATGCCTCCTGCCTCACTAAGCACTTTGAGATACCCATTAGGCATAATGAGAAAGAGGAGAAGTTGCTACCCACTATACACTTAGACTATGACAGTATGGTAGCACACGATTTTATTAAGAAAGACGATGACAAGAGACTCATTTATAATCTGGTATTTAGCGAGAAGACTTGTCAGATTATTACCTTGCCCGCACCTTCTTTGTTCGATATTCATTCAGGCAGGTACTTCATCTTGCCCGCGGACATTTACGCATACTGGGAGGGGACGCGATCCCCAGTTCCTGAGCTAGAGCCATCACCTGATCCATATCAGGAGTCTATTTATCAGTGGTAGCCGCAGGAGCTCATCAACCAGTGGAACCCCCAGGATCCTCCTCAGTACACCGGAGAGAACTACTTTGATCCATGGGCGTAGACCAACTTAGGCTAAAATCCTAAGCTTGGGGGAGTACGTATTTCTCACCGACATTACATTCATGTTCACACATTCATTCCAGTTGTCGGTGTTCATACTTTTTCATTGTATTATTCATGTTAGTTTACTTTATTTTTCCTGCTTTCTTCTTGTGCATTTGAAAAACTTTGAGAAAAAATAAATAGTTGTAGCTTATTTCCTTACCATGCTTAGTAGTAGTATTAAAGAAAACCCAAAAAGATTTTTCGTTCTTCTTTTGCTTGTTGGGAGCTTTCCCGTGTAAATAGTTTTTCTCGTTCCTATTTTACTTTCTTCAGAAAAACAAAAACTCCAAAAACATTTCAATGTGTTTCTTTGAAATTCTTTTTCTTTTCGTTGGGGGTCGAGAGGAGAAGACCACGATGAAAATGTTGAGTGGCTCTCATATGCATTATTGTTGATCTAGCAAAGAGCCCATATTACCTTGTCTTCTCCTTTGAATAAATGTTTGCAGATTCCAGCTTAGTCCAATGCACGTGCACTATTATTATTATTCACATCGTTCGGTCGTGCAACTGAAAGGCAATAATGACGATATATGATGAAATGATTGGGATGAGGAAAAGCTGGTATGAACTCGACCTATCTTGTTTTTGTAAATATGATTAGTTCATCGTTCCTGATTCAGCCTATTATGAATGAAACATGTTTGCAATGACAATTAGAGATTATAGTTACTCATGCCATGCTTAATTAGCTAGGAGTTTATAATGGTTTACCTTGCGTGCCAACATGCTTTTAAAATGGTTGTGATGTAGTATGATAGGATGGTATCCTCCTTTGAATGATTCGAGTGGCTTGACTTGGCACATGTTCACACATGTAGTTGAAACAAAATCAACATAGCCTCCACGATATTTATGTTCATGGTGATTTATATCCTACTCATGTTTGCACTCAATGTTGGTTACTCTCAATGCATGTTTATGACTGTTGTCGCTCTCTAGTTGGTCGCTCCACAGTCTTTTGCTAGCCTTCGCTTGCACTAAGAGGGAATACTGTTTGTGCATCCACTTTCATAAACCCAAAGTTATTCCATATGAGTCCACCATACCTTCCTATATGCGGTATTTACCTGCCGTTCCAAGTAAATTTGCATGTGCCAAACTCCAAACCTTCAAATGATAATCTGTTTTTTATGCCTGAATCGCTCATGTAGCGACTGGGGGCTGTCAGTATCTTCCATGCTAGGTGGGTTATTCTCACGATGAGTGGACTCCGCTCACCATTCACGAGAAAATGGATGGTAATCGGGATGCTCAGTCCCATGCTCAAATCAAATCAAAATAAATTAAAACAAAACTCCCCCAGGATTGCTGCTTGTATGGATGGTACCCGTTGTTTCGGACCAGTCGTGGAGTGTGCTTGTTGGTTGAGGGGGAGTAAAAAACTTTACCATTCTGTTTGGGAATCGCCTATAATGTATGTAGCATGGAAGATATCGAGATCTCTTGGTCGTTATGTTGAGAATGAAAGCATACCGCTCAAAATTATATTCATCTCTGTTTCAAAAAGCTCGAGCTCTGGCACTTCTGCAAATCCCTGCTTCCCTCTGCGAAGGGCCTATATATTTACTTTTATGCTGAGTCATCATCCTCTTATAAAAAGCACCAGTTAGAGAGCACCACTGTCATTTGTATGCTTTGATATTAATTGATATTGAGTATGACTGTGACTGGATCTCTTTTACCATGAATTACAATGTCTAGCCAGTCCTTGATCTTCAGGGGTGCTCTGCATTTATGTTTTGCGGTCTCAGAAAGGGCTAGCGAGATACCATCTTGTTATATCATATCATGATTGTTTTGGAAAAGTGTTGTCATCTGAGATTTATTATTATTACTCGCTAGTTGATTATGCCATTGATATGAGTAAATGTGAGACCTAAATGTTATTGTGAATATGGTTAGTTCATAATCTTTGCTGAAAGCTTGAATGCTGGCTATACATATTTGCAACAACAAGATCAAACAGAGTTTGTAAAAGTTTTTCTTTATCACTTTCAGTTTGTCAACTGAATTGCTTGAGGACAAGCAATGGGTTAAGCTTGGGGGAGTTGATACGTCTCCATCGTATCTACTTTTTCAAACTCTTTTGCCCTTGTTTTGGACTCTAATTTGCATGATTTGAATGGAACTAACCCGGACTGACATTGTTTTCAGCAGAATTGCCATGGTGTTATTTTTGTGCAGAAATAAAAGTTCTCGGAATGACCTGAAACTTCACGGAGAATATTTTTGGAATAAATAAAAAATATTGGCAAAATAATCAACCGAGGGGGACCCACCACCTGTCCACAAGGGTGGGGGGCGCGCCCTACCCCCTGGGCGCGCCCCCTGGCTTGTGGGTCCCATGAAGCTCCACCGACCTCAACTCCAACTCCATATATTCACGTTCGGGGAGAAAAAAATCAGAGAGAAGGATTCATCGCGTTTTACGATACGGAGCCGCCACCACCTCCTGTTCTTCCTCGGGAGGGCAGATCTGGAGTCCGTTCGGGGATTCGGAGAGGGGGAATCGTTGCCATCATCATCATCAACCATCCTCCATCACCAATTTCATGATGCTCACCGCCGTGCGTGAGTAATTCCATCGTAGGCTTGCTGGACGGTGATGGGTTGGATGAGATTTATCATGTAATCGAGTTAGTTTTGTTAGGGTTTGATCCCTAGTATCCACTATGTTCTAAGATTGATGTTGCTATGACTTTGCTATGCCTAATGCTTGTCACTAGGGCCCGAGTGCCATGATTTCAGATCTGAACCTATTATATTTTCATGAATATATATGTGTTCTTGATCCTATCTTGCAAGTTATAGTCACCTACTGCGTGTTATGATCCGGCAACCCCGGAGTGACAATAGTCGGGACACTTCCCGGTGATGACCGTAGTTTGAGGAGTTCATGTATTCACTAAGTGCTAATGCTTTGGTCCGGTTCTCTATTAAAAGGAGGCCTTAATATCCCTTAGTTTCCATTAGGACCCTGCTGCCACGGGAGGGTAGGACAAAAGATGTCATGCAAGTTCTTTTCCATAAGCACGTATGACTATATACGGAATACATGCCTACATTATATTGAAGAATTGGAGCTAGTTCTGTGTCACCCTAGGTTATAACTGTTGCATGATGAATGCCATCTGACATAATTATCCATCATTGATCCATTGCCTACGAGCTTTTCACATATTGATCTTTGCTTCGTTACTTTTCCGTTGCCACTGTTACGATTGCTACAAAACTGCTACTGTTACTTTTGCCACCGTTACTGTTACTTCCATACTACTTTGCTACTAAATACTTTGCTGCAGATATTAAGTATTTCAGGTGTGGTTGAATTGACAACTCAGCTGCTAATACTTGAGAATATTCTTTGGCTCCCCTTGTGTCGAATCAATAAATTTGGGTTGAATACTCTACCCTCGAAAACTGTTGCGATCCCCTATACTTGTGGGTTATCAACGCACCATCGAGACCGAGGTTGACTCTTTCCTCTTCGAACTTCATTCGGATTCACATGAGAGTTGGGTTCTACCTCAAATGGATACATTGTGCATTCTTAGGTCTCAAGGACATGACCGCGAGGAAGCTAGGAGGGAGACCCAAGCATCTACGGAGGAGGAGGGAGAAGAAGGACGGTCAACACGCGAAGCTACGAAGGAGGACCAAGGGTCTGGACACCCCGGGTGCCCGGCCGCCGCCTGGGCATTGCCCCTGGACACCCCGGGTGCCCGGCCCTATGGCCACCGGGTGCCCGGCCCCTCCAACCGCCAAGGCCGCGGCCTCCCTGGCTGGCCCGGGTGCCCGCCCCTCTCACCACCGGGTGCCCGACCCCCCTGGCACGGCGCCCCTATTCGGTCCAGGTGCCCGGCCACTTGGTCCCGGGTGCCCGGCCCCTCCTCCTGGCACGACCCCGGGTGCCCGGACCCCCTCCTCCCAGCGACCCCCGGGTGCCCGGTCTCTTTACCCCGGGTGCCCGGACCCCTCCACCGTGCGTGCGTGCATTTCGGGGCAAAAGACCCTTGTACCCCCGTTTCTTCCCCAATCCATCCCTAGCTTATATATACTCCTCACCTAGCTTGTTTGGGAGGTTAGCAAAGTATTAGATAGACAAAGAGAGAGCTTTGCTCATCTTCCTCCTCTTGGAGATCTAGGCCTCCTCTTGGAGAAGCTCCTCTTGGAGATCAAGGCCTCCTCTTGTAGAAGATCCTCTTGTGGATTCAAGACCTCACCTAGTGGGAAGAACCTTACCCTTGTGCTATTTTCCTTGAATTGTTCTTGTATGCTTGTGGATCTCATGTATGCTACTCTAGTGGATGTGTTATTTGGGTTTGTTTGAGTGATTCTCCTCTTGTGTTCTTGTGTGTTCCTCACTTTTCTCCCCTCCAAGTGTGAAAAGATCCCTTCTAGGGTTTCACCCTACAACAGGAGGCAGGCGAGCGGTAGCTGCGGCAGCAGAGCAGGAGGCAGCTGTGGCAGGTGAGCGGGGGAGCTGCGGCGGCAGAGAGCAGCGCAGCTGCTGCTTCTGTCGGAGGAGGACGACGAGGAGCGCGGGTTTGGTTGGGAGAAACTAGAGTTTTTTTTTTTGCAAAAATGCCCTCGCGACAAGAATTACGGGACGGAGGGAGTCTTATTTGATATGTGGATCCGATTATATTTAATTTCTTTAATGGATTAGTTTATCATTTGTTGAGGTCATATCTGCCATATTCAAGATTCCTCTCTCATGTGCCTCCATTGGAAAAGAAATATATACTATTGATTACATCTTTTATGTTGTATTATACTCCCTCCGTTCCTAAATATTTGTCTTTCTAGATATTTCAATAAGTGACTACATACGGAACAACATGAGTGAATCTACACTCTAAAACATGTCTATGTACATTCGTATGTGGTAGTCCAGTTGAAATCTCTAAAAAGACAAATATTTAGGAACCGAGGGAGTAGATCAGATTGCCCTTTGTTGAGGTGATGTCTACAATAAGATTCCTCACTATGATGGTACCATTAAAGTATTCCCTTCGTCCCAAAATAAGTGTCTCAACCTTAGTACAATTTTGTACTAAAGTTAGTACAAAGTTAAGACACTTATTTTGGGACGGAGGGAGTAGTACGGAGTGTCTTATTTTAAGAGGGGACTTGAGGTTAATTCTACAAACAAATTTGAAGTTTTTAGATCAGCTTCATTCCTTAAGTTACATTTTAGTCACATCAATGTATGTCTTCTAGCTGTTTACTGCCACTGACTTCTTTCCTGGACTGTTGCAACAAAACTATGGCCTTTAATTTTCTGAATATAATTTTTGTACATGATGTGCATCTTGGTCACCTGATGGAATGGCCAATTTATTTACAATATTGCTGCCAATGTTCTAATTTGCAAGTAGGCTAGCTGGCCGACACAATGTTATGCGCACACTTATGTCGGGGGCAACTACAATAGAATCTGGCCTTCAGGTGATTTTTTTTTTAGAAAAAGCAACTTGGTCCATTGGATTGGAGATGAATGACACATATTTGGGTAGATGGGTCTCCATGGGTCTCAGACCACTTATGTCACACTACCCATCTCCAGGCTTGCCGTGACTAAACATTGACAGCTCCTATTGTTATCTTGATTATCTTGATCCCAAATTCAAACCTAGGAATGCACTTTGCACTAAAATTAAAAGGAACTTCATAAGAATCTTGTTTTTGCTCCTCTGTGTTTTATTTGTTGAGAAATATGTGTTAGGCAAAATAGAGAAGTGTCGTGCTTACTATTCTCTGCCATATCAAATAAATATATATGCTATATTTTCTGCAATGTGCTCTTTAGTTTATCATTCACAGTGTCCCCTTATAATTTTCTCACTGTTTTTTATTTCTTTTATTACTACCTTGGCTTCAGTCTTCTGCCAACACATTCTTTCGACGGTTAGATTTGTCTTATAGTTTATTTATATTATTACCTGAAACTTTTGCAAGGGAGGAATGATGAAAGCGTATGACATCTTGATCAAACCCCGAAGAGGTGAGGAAGGAATTATAACTAAACTAGATGATACCCCGCATGTTATTGCGGGAATGTTTTGCAGTATATTTAGTGATAATTGGTTGTATAAAACATGAATATGTAGAGTAATAATATGAGAACTAAAACTAAAAAAATGATTTGTGGCGTTTGGTTATTGTATAATATAAATATCATAATAGTATGTAAATTCTCATGCATGTTTGCATGTTGAGGTGGTTTTTTATTATGCATGATTGCATGTTATGGTGGGTCTTTCTCCATGCATGTTGAATGATGAGGTGATAGACTTGCATGTTGAGAGAAATATTAATAGGGGCTAGCTATTTAGATATAGAAAATGACCTGACTAAAGGATAAGATGACAAATTATATAGACCCATGCTACAATGTTTAAGACATTTTCAATAGTTAAGAGATTCCTTAACCATAATTATGTTTGTACTAGGTGTAGTATCATTGTATGTTTTGCTTTCTAAAATACACAATTCCATTTTGTTTCCCCTATTTACAACCTCTACAATATTATATGATGAAAAAATTACATGGACAGGTGTAAAAAAGACCCAAGCTCCTGCAGTGTGAAACACAAGGGAAAAGCGGCAAAGCGCCCATCCGCTTGTAAGTCTCATAGCAAAAGCAAGGGTGGATGTTCTGCTAGCATGGTAGAAACGCGTTTCACCTTTAAGGTTGCCGGCGAATCAATCTTTGGTTGGATGGTTAGAAGGACTGTTCACCAGAGTTCAAGTCCCAGACTTGACATTGGTGCTTGCATTTTTTGAATTTATTCAAGGCCTTTCGGCGATGTGCATTTAGTGGAAGAAAATGTTCCTGTCGACTACGAAGGCGTCAGTGACGGCTTCGTCAATCTCAAGTTAATATGCTGGTTCAGTCTCTCAAAGATGCTCATGAAGATGGGGTGTACGTGTATGCATTTATCGGGATAAGTGTACGAACTTTTACGTTTGTACTGTGTTAAAAAAACTTTCAAGGTTGTCGTCCCTATGACACGAAAGCTTTACGTAATTATCTTGGTTTCTCCATACTATATCCAAAAAATCAGAATTTAATGGCGAAGTAAGGAAACCTATAACATTCTAAAAGGAAAGAAAATTTTGCATTTCGTCGGCGGCTGGTAGGCGTCATCCGCCTGTTAAAACATCAATTAGCATCCCAGTGAACAGCTGTCGGATTTTACTAGAGCCAACCGCTGGATGAAAGCCACATGTCGTCGCAACATATAGCACCGTTGCCTTCCCCCGCGCTGCTGCAACCGTTGAGGTTGGCAGCAAAATCCCCAACTCCTCTACACCCACCCGACCAGGGCGAGGACAGATCCACGGCGAGTCGCGACGCCACCGCCGACACAGCATCGCCGCCGACACAAAAAATCGCCGCCACGCAGCATCCCCTGCCGTCCGCCTTCCCTTCGCCATGGCTGCTCATCATATAGTGAGGTCTATGTTGTCAGCCGCCATGGATCGAAGCTCCGGTGCTCCATCGAGCAGTAGGCAGGCCAAATTGGCCCTGATTCTCGCCGGCGAGCCGATTCGCCGGTCTGGAGCTGCAAGGGAGCTCCGTAATCCTCCTGTCTTCTCTGCTGAAGCCTCCCGGGCAAGCTCCTCACAGGGTTGGGTAAGTTGCAAGCTCCTCACATGCATGAAGCATCAAGTTGTTTTGACTTCTGCTATGTCAACAATTATGTGTCTCTCTCTGATCACTGTCCTAAAAAAAGGCAGTATGAATTGCAGCATATCTCCTTATGTCAACTGAAACTTCCTGAAAGTGTGTACAAAAAAAACTCCTCCCAATTTCAGTTTAGAACTGCTCCTAACAAATGTGCAGGGGGAGGTCGTCTGAAAAATGCTCCTTACACTTTCAGTTTAAAAAATGCACCAAAAAAAATGTGCAGGAGGAAGTCAATTGAAGACCGTGTATAATATGCTCCTTGCAAATTTCAGTTTAAAGATTTGCAAAAACAAAAAGGCGGCGGGGGTTATCTGTATGTGTG
Organism: Thinopyrum elongatum; assembly: GCA_011799875.1. Lineage (NCBI taxonomy): Eukaryota > Viridiplantae > Streptophyta > Magnoliopsida > Poales > Poaceae > Thinopyrum > Thinopyrum elongatum. The sequence goes on along the minus strand of CM022301.1, from coordinate 248,278,515 downwards.
GTGAATGCTCCTAACAAAGTACAATCAAGTCCGAATAAAAGTCCCCAATATGTTGTGAAAAATATAAAGCACAGGTTCTATTTTGACTATGTTGCATGGTTTTAAACAGCGATCATGCTGGACAAAAGTTCCTTTACTAGAAAAAAATTAGATAGAAATGTTGCATCTAGTAGGAAAAGCTAATTTGTATTGCAAAAAAACATTATCAACTTGATTACTTTGCTTGTAGCACTGTGATCATTGTAGTAGAAAGATGTGGAAGCATTTTATTTAGTATCATGATGTGAAAACATAGAAAGATGAACACAAAATCTGATGTAATACATCTTTTATGCTAGAAGCACTACTTTCTTGCACATTATACATTCTTACTGACATTGTGGTAACTTTTTTTCTGCAACAGCAAAAATAGGCTGCTGGTGCTGGAGTTGGTGATGATGAGAGCTACATTATGGCGCAAATGTCTGCTGCAAATGGGGTCAGTATGGAAGGGATGATTAATGCTACTGATGTCCAACAGGATATGGATGATACAGATGATGATGCAATATCATCGCAACCACTTGTTGCATATGTGGGCATGACCTTTGATTCAGTTGACGATGCAAGGAAATTCTACAACACATATGCTTTCAGGCACGGGTTTGGAATCAGAACATCTGCTTCAAAAAACAGCCAGGCAAGAGGACCCACAAAGCTAATTAGCAGGACTTTCATGTGTGTTCATGCACGACCTGATGGAAGCAAAAGTGAATCTGATAGCACTACAGATAGTATTGCAACAGAGTCAAGCAACACTAGCAAACGCCCTGGACTTTGGATGAACATGGCAGACACAAGAAAAAGGAATAGGTTGCAACGTCACGATTGCAAGGCTCACATGATCGTTGGACTCCGAGATAACCGATGGGCTGTCACGTGCTTTACAGAAGACCATACACATACTCTGGTGCAACAGGAAGAGAAGGTTAGGTTTTACCGGTCTCATCGAAAGATCCCACGAGAAGACAATGATAAGGACGTTGCATGAACGCAACTTGTCAACCTCAGATTGCATGGGAATCCTTGGAGATTGTCACGGAGGTGATCAGAGGCGCCTTGGTTATGTCGAAAGAGATGTTTCAAATGCACGGTCCGAGATGCGGCAAACCATGGCATTTCAGGACATGGCCATGATAGTCGAATACTTTGAGAGGCGGCAAGCTGAAAGCCCACAATTCTTCTATGCAACACAAGTGAATAAGGAGACAAATGCAGTAGAAGCATTGTTTTGGGTGGATGAAAGGACAAGAGCACTATACCCAAAGTACAAGGACTGTGTCTTTTTTGATACAACCTTTTGCACGAACAAATATAATATGCCTTTTGCTCCGATCATTGGCATCAACAACCATCTTCAGACTATTGTCCTAGGCTGTGCATTGCTTCCAAATGAGCAAACTGAAACCTTCAAGTGGGTCTTTCGGCAATGGTTGCTTGCGATGAACAATGAGTACCCAACAAACCTTATGACCGACCAGTGCAGAGCAATGGAAACTGCAATTTCTGATGTGTTCCCTCACACAATCCATAGGTGTTGCAAGTGGCATGTACTACGGAAGGCGCGTGAGAAACTTGGGAGGATGCTTACAAGGGATTCAATTTTTGAGAAAGCTTTCTACGAATGCATCAATGAATCCGAGACAGTGGATGAATTTGAAGAAACATGGCAGCACATGCTGCATTGCTTCGAGTACACAAAGAATAGGCACTTACAAAATATGTGGGAATGCCGTCAGACATGGGCTCCTGCATACTTCAAAAATGATTTCTTCCCTTTCACAAGCACAACCGGTAGATCAGAAGGGCTGAATTCTTATTTCAAGACGTTGGTGCATCCACAAAACTCGGTTTTTACATTTGTAAGGCAGTATGAACTCCTACAAGAAATAATGCTAGACCGTGAAGATAATGCTGCTTTCACCGGAGAAACGACAACAACACCACTATGGGGACGATACAAAATAGAGCGTCAAGCTGTTAACTTCTACACACGCAGTGTCTTTGGCAAGTTCCAAGAGCAAGCAACAGCATTGACAGCTTATATAATCAACCAAGTGCCTAATCTTGAGCAGGAAGGTATCATGTTCGAGCTTTACTCAAACTTGTATGATAATCCAAAGTTGTACCATGTGCATGCTGTGATAGAAGAGGGGCCGTACTCATGTAGCTGCCATTACTTTGAGATGAATGGTGTGCTTTGCTCACACATCATAAGGGTGATGATACAGCTTAATGTGCAAGAAATTCCAAGTAGATACATGCTGGAAAGGTGGTCCGAAGCAGCTACAACAAACATGGACACCTCTGGGAGGTTCCTTGAGTTTGGACTACCAGAAACAAACACTCTCAAGTACAACTCACTGTGCAGAGATATGAATGCATTGGCAGCAGAAGCATGCTCCGTTGATCCAGCTTACAACTTACTGACAGATGTAATGAAGCAGCTCTGGCCCATAGTTGCTTCGATGAAAAAAGAGCAAATGTCAAGGGAAGATGTGGTGCAGCAGCAGCAACCCCCTCAAGCAAGTGCATCTAATGCTGTAACTGGAGCAAACCCACAATCATCAGCACTGCTACAAAATCCTGCTCGTGTGCCGAAGCAAGGTCGACCAACAGAGCGAGCAAAAAGAAAAAAGACATTGTTGGAGCAGCGAGAAGACGAGCATAAGAAGAAGCTTAAAAAAGAAAGCAAAAAAAGAAAGCAAAAAAACAGCCAAGAAAGAAAGCAAGAAAGAAGACAATGTGGAGTCGTCGAGCAAGCCAAAACCTAGGAGGAAAGTTACTTGTTCATTTTGCAGTGAAGAAGAACACACTATCAAAACCTGTGAGTCATTCCGTGAGTACAAGGTAATGATGGCTGCTAATCTTACAACAAAATGTCAGTTTTGCTCCCAGGAAGGCCACACAATGCAATCATGCATTCATTTTAAAGCTGCGATGGCAAAAGTCGAGGGACATGCTCAATAGTTAGGTTTAAAAAAACTGTAGTTGAATTCATGTATCAGCAACTTCAAAGTATACTTTCGAAAAGGGACATATTTGTACTGTGTAGAATTACTGAAATTTCTGTCAACTTTGTCTGAGGTTTTGGTTCATATTACTGCTCACTAAAAGTTGCGTATGTTCAAAAAATTTCATATTGCTGCTGCAAGAAAGTGAGGGTGAAAAAAAATATGAAGCATTCTTATTGTGTTTTGTGGTGAGTTGAGAAGGATGTATTTTAAACAATGTTACATAATTTTCAGTTATTAAAGAAAAATGAGTTTCTCAACATGTGCTGATTTCTCAAAAAGCATTGTTTTTTTTAGAATGCTTCTTTCAGCAAGCTAAATAATGCATCTAGTAGTAGGGATTCCAACAAAGCTAAAATGCTTCTAGTGCTGCCTGCTCAGTTGCAAATCTGCCAGAATGCTTCTTCCAGCAACATTTATCACAAAGCTGTTGCTCCAAAAAAAAAGAAATGTACAGAAAATGTTTCATGAACATGCTTCCTCCAGCAATTCCTTAACATTGTGGCTGATTTGTGACAAGATAAGGAAGCACATGGTAGAAAAACACACATGAAACCCAAAAATGAGAAGCATTCCATAAACTTGAAAACACACATAAAACCCAAAAATGAGAAGCATTCCATAAACTTGAAAAAGCTTGAGCACCAAACAGCAAAAAATTATATAACTTGCTTCCAACAATTCACCGCATAGTTATAGCTTCCATCAAATCTCGAAACCATATATTTATGTTTCCTTACTACAAACTACTGATAATCATTCCAGCCATGCAAAAGAGCCCAAAATCTGGTTTGCTTTACATGGAGTTTCATTTGACACACAAGATAACAGAGATGCACTACTGGCGAAATGTATTCCCAAAAATTGCAAAGTTACATCTTCAAAGCCACTACAATCGCCTTCTTCAATGCGCTATGGCCACTTCCTTCAAGCCGCTATGATCGCCTTGTGCACATCAGCAGGGCCGATCTTATTCAAAGGATGGAAAAACAGCTTCGAAGCAATGGTCTTCCGCACATCAAGCGTATTTTGCTGCATTAAAAAGGTGAAAAATGGAGAAGAAGAGAACAAACATATATCAGACACGCAACTTATGAAAAAGTACCAAAAAAGCATGATCATCAATTTTTTACCTTCTTGAAATCTTTCATCCTCTGGCCATCGAAATTTTCCAAGTACATTGTTGAAAACAATCCACAATCAAAGCTGTTTCGTGATACCATGCAGCAAAAATGGGTAGAGAAAAAGGTTCAAGGTTTTTACATTAAAGGACATGGAAAACACTACTATTATGGATGTGGGCGTATGATTAGACTCACTGAGTTGCCTGCTGTGGGTAGTCAAGCAGGGGCCATTCTGTTTTGAAAGAAGATAGATCCACTGTGAAATCTGACTCTTCAGTAGCAATCCTCTTGAAATTGATAAACTGGCAGAAATATGAAACATTAGCAAAAAAAGCAGTGGCTATGTCAAACACAAAAAGTGATGGGGAAAAAATGCTACCACCACTAAAACTTGAGACACATTCAGATTCACTACCAAAGATTTTGAGCATGTGTTCATTGGTGATATGCTTTTTTCATTTTAATTAACAATGAAAACTACAGATAAAATTATAAAAATGTGACTTGCCAGATTCCTTGCAGCAACATCCAATTTCCCGTTATCCAATGAGTCAAACATATTGAACTCCTTGTGCATGAGGTTAACAGCACAAACAATCCAGTGGCCATCGCGGACGATGGTGAAGAAAAGCTAGAAAAAGCAGTGAAGACAAGATATAGGTTAAAATGGAATAAACTTTAAAGCACCAAAAACTATAGGGAACACAGAAAATTGAGTAAAAAATGTTGGGAGCAGACTTACTAGGTCGAAACCTGAAATCTGAAAATTTTGGCACGCCCTCCTTAGCTCTCTTGCGCAAACACTCGGATCAAAAACTTCTGGGTGGACGGAGAGTTGAAGCTGCGACACATTGGACATAAGAAAGAAGATATAAGAAAAAATGATGGAGAACTTTTGCAATAGGGCATACAAAAAACTCTAGAAAACTGATGGCAATAAAAGGGAGCAACAATAGATGAACTAACGCTCATTAAAACAGAGAAAGCAAATTTCTTCTGCTTATTTGAAGACGACAACTGTTCAATGTTGAAGGATTCGATGAATAAAGACATGACTTCGGTGAAAATCTGAGCACGTGGCTTCATCGACTTCTGGAAGTTGGTGTAGGTAATGTGGAAATCACCAATCCTAATGAAAGGAGGCCTGCAACAAGAAGGATGGAAGCGAAAAAATTAGAGTGGAGCGTTTGCCAAAATGAAAATGTAATAAATATGAGCCAACAACATGATGGAAGCAAAATTCAGTAAAAGATGACACTTACTCAAGTTCCCCTCTCTTCATCTTGTACCTCTTCATGACATAGTACTGGTACATTGCTTCCATCTTTGAATCTGTCTTGATTTTCTTGTACTTTGATCCGGTCGACATTGGACTCCCTACTCTTTTCTTGCTCTTGAGCTTCTTCTCGTCCTTACTCTTCAACTTCTCCTCGTTGAGCTCGGGACTTGGTTACCTGCTGCTAACTAGAACAACTGGCACTTCTTGTGTTTTTATTGGTCCATTTGACAAAAAAAGGAAAATTTGATTTTCTATAAAATGTTGCGAGGAGAGATTTATTCAAAGATAAACTAGTAGTAGGGCATACCTGTAGCCCCACTTGAGAATGGAGCCATGGAGATTGGTGTCACATCATACACTGGAACTTGTGCTTCTGTTGAGATTGGAGCCTGAGGAGTGACATCAAAAACAGCACAAGACTTTGGTGTTGTAGCAGTGTTTTCGTTGCCATGGGGTGGAGCATTGGAGTTCCCATCTTGAATTTGGACACTAATCCACCAATCATACTCTTCAGTGCCCTCTTGGAACAGACTCATTGATGGCGCATCAATCCAATGTCCAGCCACACTAGTACGCATAGAGTGATTGCGCTGGCTGAGTTGGTGACCATGCTCAATATCTTCACCACTGGACACTTTCTCCTTTGCATTCTCAAAACAATGTGCAGAGGGCTCGCTCACAATAGGACTAGTTCGTGTGCCCATATCAACCACATCGCCGCCATTACACCCATGAGCAATGCCGCTTGCATGGTTGCTTCGATCTCCTTCAGCCGGCTCAACCACCTTGTCTGTTGTTGGCTCATCTGCAGCCTTCCTGCTAAAACTTTCTTTGGTACATCCATGATGATCTGGCTTGTCTACATCATTGCTGCGAGGGGGTAGCACATCAAAACTAACATCCGTTGCTTCCTGAGAACTTGGCGAAGCAGCGTGCACATCTTTGAGGAGCTGCCCCATTCGCTTGCAATGTATTTCTTGCAACACTTGCCCAAAAGAGCTTAGTGCCCCTTTTAACTCTGAAGAATATAGTTTTGTGTGCTTGTCGTAGATTGCAGCCAGATGTGATGGTAGCTGAAAAATGTATGGCAAAATAAAATGATGGTCGTCAGTATGGAAGCAACTTAACATATGATGGAACTAGAAAAAAGAAAAAGTGATAAAAAGGAATTTAACAAAATAAAAAAAAAAGAAAATAAATACACAAAAAAAACCTCACCTCAAGCTCTGCCCCAAATGGTGTTGGGTTCTGAAGCCAATCATCCAGTGAACCACACACATCTTCATCGGTGCTTTTGCCATCTTCCGTTGGATTGCTACCTTCTGTAGGATTCTCTTTCACAGCCACGTCATCTTGGTTATCATCAATGTAAAAGAAACAAGTATTAAAACCATGAATACACAAGCATAAAAAATACAAAAAGGGGCAGAAAAATGGGGAAGAAACAATACTGCAAAAATGGATGAGGGAAATAAACCACACAAAAAACTTACGCGACACTTCCCGAATGAAGGTTTGCCCAAAGAAAGCTTGTTCCTATCATATTCCAACACAATATCAAAGTCGGTCTGATGCACGAAGCAAGCCCTCGGAAGAGAATAGTTCAATTGGTGCTTGTTGATGGCAGCTTGAGGGAATATCAAATGGTTCATGTAAATAACCTGAATAAGAAGACAGAACATAATATGTCAGACACAAAAAAGAAAATGAAAAATGTGATTATAAAAAACACAAAACATGTTGCGATAGATAGGAAAATTCCAAAAAGAAAGAAGTATACCGCAAGCATAGGAAAGCATCCCCCAACCCAGAATGAAGAAGTATCTTGCTTTTTTATCTTGTCCTGACACTTCTTGACCTCTCTCATTGCAACACTTAAAACATGCTAATCCCAAGCAAATTCAGTAACCTTGTCCATTTCTTCGAGGCTTTTCAAGTACTCTAGGGGCACCATGTTGCCAGTACTTGGAGTTAAAACTGTTGCGAGCGCTAAGAGCACCCATGACCTCTTCGTAGTATCTCCATCATCATTCCTCGCTCGATGAAGCACATCCACTGTATGCGCAATTGGAGCCCTGCCATTCTTATGATAAATGTTGCGGAGCTCGCAATGCTTGTGTCTCTTGAAAAGCTCAACCGGTCTGTTGCCTGATGGGATATTAAAAACCTTCTTCACCATGTCTCTAGTGAACACAATGACCTTATTCCGACTCAGCCTGAAAAAAACAAAAAATATTGTACGCATTGCTTGCTATCAACATGGCCTAAGAGAGAACAGAAGGTATATGATGCAAGGAGAAAAAAAGAAAGAAAAGAAAGGAGGTGGGTGCAATACCTGAGCTCACGAGTGTCAGTGTCGATGTTCATTGTTAACCACTCCATCAGATCATGTGGTGCTGTGAAAGGGGAGATGCTTGTGAGATCACCAAAGCCAGTTTCATTTACGTAGCGCCTCTTGCTAGCATTGAGTTTTGTCTTCGCGACTTCGCGCAAGCATTTTGCTGCAAAGCGTTGGCTGAATGCAGTATCATATTCCATTCCTTCTTCCTCCGACATGAAGCTGCAAAAATCAAAATGAATAAAAAAATGTAGTGGGGTTAAAACAACATTACAGAATTACTACAGAAAGTGACGGGCATTCGGATTCCAGCATACTCAACACTTACCAAAATCATAACAATGAAGCAAAAAAAAATGATCATTCCTTTCTTGTCATTACTTCAGAGTGGATTTAGACAAAATTAGCCGCACGACAAAACCAGCTCAAGAAAAAAGTCTGAAAAATAATTACATGCAGCAAAACACTATAACATCGAAAATCTGGTCTGAATGTAGAAATAAAACAAACAATAAGACACTGAAAATACACTGACTTCCATTCTAAAAAACCTAGGCTAAACAACAAATGCAGCATAAGTGGGGTCGTCGCGGTTTAGTCTCTAAGTGTTGGGTCTGTAGCTAGTTAAGTTTCCTGATGCAGTAGATTTGGCTTAGTAGATCAAGTGTAGTTTGTATTTTCCTTGTTAATGGAAAGAGAGTTATCAGCTGCCATTAATGTGAGAAGGCAGCATCTCCGCCGAAAGCAGAGGAAGACAGTCTAGCTCTGGTCGGAAGGACGAAGACAGTAAAGCAGAGCAAGTAAAAGTTACAGGCAAGTAAAAGCAGAGCAAAAAGCAGAGGAAGCACACTTACAGCATGTATCTATATATGCATCAGTTCCAAACACTGACTTTCATTCTAAAAAACCTAGGCTAAACAAACAAATGCAGCATAAACCTATGCAGCATAAAGGAACTTGCCTGACAAGATAGCAGCATCACAATATGAGACCACTGAGAAAACTAGTCATCCAACTCTGAAAATCTCATCACCTACCTATACAAATCTCGTACCTTACCCCTAAAATCTCAACTATAAAACCTTTCTAAACCCTAGCTACAACATGGAATGATCTACACAAAAAAACCTAGGTAAAATGGGGACGAATTTGGTGACATGGAGGGAGTAACTGCTCAAACTGAAACCTCCTGAACGGACAAAGCTGATGAAATTCGACCCGGATCTACTCATCCAACGCTGTGAATTACTGGGATTAACCGCGAAATGAACCACTAAAGGGAGATCAAGCATGCAGGGGAGAAAAAGTGCTGTGAATTGAGGACCCCATACCCCTCATCCGCCGCCGCAACTAGAGGGGGGTCGCGTAGCTTGGCGCCGTGGCCGACGATGGTCGCCGCCGCCCGAACCTTCGGTTCCCTTGCCGTCCCCGCAGCATCCAGTTCCCCCGCCACTGCCACGATTCTGGATCTCGCAGTCACCTGCATCGTCGCCCAAGCTAGAGAGAGGATGAGGATGGAAAACGGTGGAAGTAGGCAGAGGGGACGAGCTGATGGGAGTCGGGGGTCGAAGCAAAAAGAACACCTGGGACGCGAGCGTCAACGCCCCTGGTAGGAACGCCTCCGCACCGTCCGATGCCGCGCGATCCGACGATGCGCGAGACGATCGCTCGGACGGCTGCGTGCATCCGGCTGTTTTAAAGCGTTTTCCAAGAGGAAACCATGGAACATATCGAGGAGCCGGATCGATCCCGTTACTTATATATAGTGGCGACCGGCGTGTCCAGCCGTCGTGCCCGCTCTTCTCTGGATCGACAAAGCACCCAGGCGGCCTGATCCAAGCATCCAGCTTCTCGCGCCGGCGATGGGCTGCGGCCACTCCTCGCCGTTGCTGCCGGTCTCGTGCACCGAGCTCCAGAGGAAGTCCACGACGCGCCTCTTCACGGTCCCGGAGTTCTCCAAGTGGGCGCGGACGCCCGCCGGCACCGCGCTTCACTTCGAGCCCTTGGTATTCCGCGGCAGACACTGGCGACTCAATGTGTACCCCGCGGGCTTCGACGACGGTGACGGCGCGGAGGTCTTCGTCGCCGTGTTCATCAACGGACCCTACGATTTCGCCGACAGCGGCACCAATGTCTCCATCGAGATCCTGGACGCGCGCGGGGAGAGCGCCGTCTTCGACGGCCGCACCGCGGGATCGGAGCACATGTTGATCGACGCCCATGACGACACAGGGTACGCCCGCGATAAGGGCTACGTCCGGTTCGTGGGGAGAAAGGAGCTGGAGGGGTCGCGGTGCATCCGCGCCGACGGCGGCTTCACGGTGAGGTGCACCGTGGCTGTCAACTTGGAGGTGACCAAGTCGATCGCAGACGCGGCCTGCTTCGCCCCGACGGTAGCCACCAGCCGCTCGTTGCCGCCCCCGCCATCGCTGCCGCGATACTGCACGTGGCGCAAGACGAAGGCCATGACGCACCTCTTCCCGGTCACGGAGTTCTCCTCGAGTTGGGCACGGATGCCGGCCGGGCACGCGCTGAACTTCAAGCGGTTCGGCTTCCGAGGCAGCAGCTGGCGCCTCATGCTCTTCCCTGCGGGGCTCGACGACGGCGGCGCGGGGGACTCCATTGCCGTCTTTGTCGCTTCGGAGATGTGGATGTTCCTCAAAGACACCAGGATGTCCATCGAGATCTTGGAGCAGGGCGGGGAGCGCGCCGTGTTGGACATCCGCACCGCCGAGTCGGAGCTGACAATGATCGAACATAAGGCGGGCGTTTCTGCCCCTGGAATGAGTACAGGAAGGGGTACGACCGGTTTGTGGGGAGGAAGGAGCTGGATGACAGTTTCACCATCAGGTGCACTCTGTCCGCCGACGAGAAGGTGGTCAAGTCGCTCACGGGCACGGCTCCGCCGACGTCCCGAGGCGACGGCACCGTGCCGCCCCCGGGGAGTCCCCGTCCACACCGCCCTCAGCCCTCCCCTTCCATCGCCTCCCACTACCGCCGCCGTCGCTGAGGACGCCGCGGGGCAAAGCCCCTGTGGTGAGGCGGCGGCGGCGCTGTCCTTGGCCGGCGGTAACGCGTGGGGGCAGCGGCGTCCATCTCCCTCCTCCAACGGCAGTGCGCAGCGGGTTGGCGGTGGCCAGGAGATCTCCGGTGGCCGTTTGGCGGATGAGATTTTGGCTGCGATGAGATCTGATCTGGGCCCGAGGGGTTTGGATCGAGATCCACTGCAGCTGCGCCTCGTCTCGACAACGGCAAGAGGAGATCCCCTCTGGGTAATCTTCGCGGCACGAGGACGTCCGGGTCTCTTGGCCCGGGCATGGTGGCGGTGGCTGCCTTCTTCACTGAAGGCGGTTGGCCAGGCTGGTAGTGACGGATCTTGGATCCCACTATTAGCACCGGCGGCGAGTTGCGGAGACATAGTCGCAGGTGAAAGCTGAGCCGACTTCGGTCATGGCGGGCGATGGCAGCGTCTACGTCGTTACCTTGATGAAGGCATCGTCGAGCAACTATCGTCAACCTGCTCGTGTCGCTCCGGGAGAAATTCTAAGATCACCTGATCGGACGATGGCGGCGCTGCGGTGTCGTGTTCCCTATTGGGGGCATCGTTTGTGGAGCGGCGCCGGATGGAAGAGGCGAAGAGGCGTGAGGTGGTGTGGCGTGCCTTCTCTCGCGTCGACGACGGCAGGTCTCGGCGGCATGGAGCAGCGGGGTCTCGCCGGTGGGCGTGTGATGATGGACGAGCACAGGATGGTGGCGTTGTCAGGCGTCGTGGTGGCGTCGACGGTAGCTAGACCGGGCAAGGTAGATGCAGCAGTACATCACTGAAGATGGATTGGTGGTAGGTGGCTGCGGCGGCCTCATACCCGGCAGGCGTCCTGGTTGAGGAGTGCGCCGGACTGGTGGGTGCCCCATACCCGGCAGGCGTCCTGGTTGGGACCTCAGGTCTTAGATGTTAGGTTTGGCTGCGAGGTCTGTTTGGTATTAGGCCCAGACTATCAGCATCCCTACATCAACTGGATAGGAGTAGCGACAAATGTTGCCTAGACGGTGGCTTTAGTCTTACTGTTGTATGACTTTGTAAGGTCTTGTGTGAATAATTAATAAAGTGGCTGCATGCATCATCCAGATGCAGAGGCCGGGGGTCCTCCTCCTTTTCTAAAAAAAAACTCAATCTCCATTAAGTTCATTCTTTACTTCGGAGTTTATTGGTTATTGGTGATCTGAAGTTGGCTGAAGCAAATCGAACCTATAAACCTTGCTAGACTACCCGGCCAACTGAGCTACTTGCGAGCGCTGAACGAGCTGGCCCGTTAGATCCTTTTACCTTCGTACGATTTTTTACGCTGGCAGTTCGTGGTTCGTTGGTCCTGTTGTACGTGGGAAGCTCCTCTCGATAGCCAATGCCAGATGGGGCTGGTTGATTGTGGGCCTGGTAAATACCTTCGTGTTGCAGTGTTTTTGGGTGAGAAAAACTTTTCACCGGAAGGATAGGAGCGTGGGAACTGGGAAGTGAAAACCTAGATCGTGAAAAATCCCCCCGCCGCCTCGTCTTCTTTCTTCCCAGCCCGCCGCTTGCGCTCCTGCTCCCTCCTTCGCTCATGCCACGCTGGGAGTGCTCGTCGCTAGGCCCTCGCCCCCGCACGCTGCCTCCTCTTCCTCTAGGACGCACCTCGCCTCACCAGCCACCACGAGTAGCAGCGTAGGGATGGAGACATATGGCAGGGGGAGCCAAGGGATGGGGTCCAAGGACAAGCCTGCGTCGCCGATGACGATGACGGAGGCGGAGGAGGAGCTTCCCATGGCCATCGCGGCGGCTGGTGAAGGAGAAGGTCGATCGGAACGTCGTGGCCCATGACGGAGAACGGGGAGGGCGGAGGTGTCGTGGAAAAGGACGCCATGGCCGGCTGTCCACCAAGAGCTCCCACATCTTCATCCACTTCCTCTCAGCCACGTGCGTGTCTCCTGCTTTTCATTTTCTTGTTCTTGCTTACCACATTGTTGCTCTGATTTCTGGAGTAATCCCCATTGATTTGATGTATTAGGTTAGTTAGGGTGGTTGTTTTTTTGGGGGGTAATTTGGGTGACGAATTTGATGCTTATATGAAATAATCCTCATTGATTTGATGTATTAGGTTAGTTAGGGTGGCTGTTTTTTTGGGGGTAATTTGGGTGACGAATTTGATGCTTATATGAAATATTTGGGGGTTTATTTTGTGAGTGGGGGGGGGGGTGTGGGAGGGAAATACTGGTAGTTAATTTATTTGCGTCAGTTAGTAGTTAGCACTGCTGGTTTAATTAGAATCTGCATCATTGAGGTCTTAGCTAATTGCTTTTCCCTTTGGTCAAGGGGAGAGCCGCCTGAGAGCATAATATTATGCTTATCCTTGTGATGTGATGCTTTTGGGATGATGATAGTATGTCCGCATCAGGTATCCGAGACGTTTAAATCTGAACGCAACACCAAGCTATCACATATTTCTTGTAAAATTTCGATGGAAGAGTCCCTTCAAGTAAGATTTTGATTGTCTTGTTCCCTTTTGCCTAACAAAACATGTATGGCTGCTACTAATTTGTAGGCTGCTAGCCTGAGCATTGCCAAACAGTACAACAAAGCATTTGCTGAACTTGCTAAAAGCAAACATGGAAGCTCTCACTAATTCATGAATTAAAGTTTGTGAAAACAGATCGCAGGTGCTTCTCTTGCCGACCAGCTAATTAGATTATGAATTTTGTTTATGTTATTGCTGATCTCAGATGTTTAATTTCTAAGTTTATTTTAAAACTACATGCTTCCTCCTTGCTTATTGGAGAAGATGTTTGTATGCTTTCTCTCGTGTGCATGCTTCTGTTGTGTCGTCAGTTTTCTTGCTTGTGTGGTTAGCGCCCAGTGTGTGCATGTGGTGCCTGTGCTTCCTAGCTAGGGGAGGGCGGGTCTAACAGTGATTCTGTAGACCACCGAAAAATAGTTGCTGCTTACTAATTGTAGGCATGGTCAGTGGCCCTCCCCCAAGCTGCGCTGCTCTTGACAGCATCGGCCCACACCGTCGTGCTCCGCACAGCTCAGCCTGGCCATGATGCTATTAGCTGTGAAATACTGAATCCGCAAGGTGTTCTACTGTGGGTGCAGTTTTTAATTGTTTTCTTGCAGGCGATGGAAGGTTAGCTGCTCTGATCAAGGAAACAACGTCAATTTGCACGGTTGTTATTCTTGTTGTTGATCGATCGTTGTTGTGGTTGAGGTATGTTATGCCCAGTGATATTCATATATGTGGTTTTGTTCGTCGCCTAGGAAATCTGAACCACATCTCGATTTTGCAGGTACATACATACATACAACATGAGTTGCCATGAAAGAAATCTTTCCATCTAGCTCCTTTACTGGTTTGTATCAGGTGATGAAGATGGCATACCTTTATTTGATTGACACAAGTATGGTTATGTTTGCAATCTTGAGGTGTGTAGTCTAAGACACAGCTTTGATGTAAGAAGTAGGCTTATACTTAAAAACAGACAAGCTGCCTCCCAGGGTCCGATGATCCAGATTAATTTTGAAATGCCAAACCGTGGAATCTAATCTAGTGTATTGGTTTCCCCCTTTTTCTATTCTCTTCGTTCTCTTCACCCGACCGATAGTGTTTGTTTGTCTACTGTCTGATGTTTTTCAGGTATTGATCGGTGTGGATTTGCAACCTCATGAGTCATGATTTCCCTTGCAGCCACGGCTTAAGTTGGCTTGGGTGTTCAGGTACCTGGTTTACTCTCTAATTTTTATTTTTGCTTCAGTTTCATACTTTCTTTTGGTCTCACTTGGGTTTGGTTGAGGTGAGGAGCTGCACATATTGCTACGAATGTTGCTTGGTGCCGTTTGGATTCATGGTTCGAGGTGTAGAATTTCATTTATGTGTGGAAAGATGGATGTGGTTCCAGATATAATTGTAGGGTTAACTGAATAATTGTCTATCTATTTCTAACCGTAGGATGCAATCAATATTGTGTTATATGCCTTTTATGCCAGATAAGAAGAGTGGTTACACATATAACCAATTCTTTTATTTTCCTGCTCATATACAATATTTATTACATTCATGTATGCTATACACTTGATTGCATCACACAAATATTTTTTGGTTTCTTTTCTAGCATAATTTGCTTGAGTCTCCTAGCGCAATTCCAAGAACGTCATGTCTCCCCTGTTCAGATGTGATTAGTATTATCAGCGATGTCTCAAAAGTTGGCCATACTTTAAATTGGTATTATCACTACTATTTCTAAATCCGACCATACTTTAAATCACTATTACCAAATGGACCATACTTACTGTTCACCAAATCTTCTCAGGTTGCTTACTTTTATTACCTGGTTTTTGTCCATTTTATGATCAATTTTTTTCTTACAATTTCTCAACACCACTTGGTTTAGAAGGGTTTGTCCTATTTGCAGCAGGCTCGTAACATTTATTTCAGCTCATACAAGTGCAGAATCGACTTGCTTCAAACAGTAGGCCATTGTTAATATATATTGTGTTATTTTGTCAAAAATTGGATTGTCTTATGGTCAATTATTCACTTAGTCAGACATAAAAATGATGAAGCGTGATGAAGGGTAGGGAAGAGACAGAGGGGGGCATTTTTTGGAGTGTTGTGATTTTCTAAATATTCTTTATTTAGCAAGAGATGTGCATATATGACAGAGTTTTGGAAACGCCGTGCGGGTCCTTACATTTGCTGTTACGGCCTCTGCCCAAACCCAAATGATTCTTTTGCAGTGTAACCACTAAGACCCAGACTATATGCAAGTATGCAACCACGTTCAATCTGTTTGTGTTATTACAGTTTAAAATTTTCTTCTGATTTATTCACATGCTAATACTTGCTCTCTAGAGAAATATGCAAATACAAATGGGCTATGATATTCATCTGGGAGGCTCCTCCCTGTAATCGATCAAGGTAAGATCTACTTTTCCTTTTAGTTAGCCTGCAACTGCTATGCTAAATAAATTCCTTCAGTATGGGTTGTATCGCTTGGTAGACATAACCTTCCGTAGACCTATTGTATTTGTTTCGGCTTGATTTGTGATGTTCTCTTCTTCCATCTCATCTAATTCATTTGTTCATACTAGGATTCTTACGAATATGATGTGAACCAGTTGGCAGTTTGCTATAAACACTTCTTATTTGATCAGCTTAGTTTTCTCTTTATAAAAATTTCTCCCGCTTTAGAATTATACCACATCACATTTCAGCAAGCATATTCATGATAATTTTACCCATAAATTGCATTTCCTTCCGCTCTCGGTAGGTGCTATGCAGTTTGTATATTTTTGTCATTTTGAGTTCATTTTGGGTGTGAGCTTGAGCTTCTTCAGGAGAGTTTGATGCTCAACATTCTTTGGTAACAACTCCATGTGGCTTACGTGAATGAGTAAGAACCTTCTGCTAGAGGGCACGTCATTGGTCTTGCCGTCTTGCGTTGTTCATGGCCTGTTCTTAGAGTTGTTTTGGCGTTTCTCCAACTTATTCATTAATATGTTAGTGGTCTAAAAATATATCTATGTTCAATAACCTGCTTTACACATATTCAGTAACAGCCCAAATAGAGTTGGTGGACTGCCCTTAATTATATATAAACCCCCAAAATGTACTGAAAATAAGAAAAATGGATGAACACGAGGAGCACATGCAGGACAACCTCAGATTAGAATCCAATGGTTGATAGAAAATAGACTGGAATTGATTAATTTTCAGCCACCTGAGCTATAGAGGGTGTCATTAAGATGACCTTGGCTGAAAATCCTACATGATTAGGTTTTAAATCCTACATGATTAGAGGATTACTTGGCTGGAAATCACAAATAAATGATATAAAACCCCAAGTCCATTGAATTAATGAATAACCAGAGTGACTTGACTCAAAACCCAACTCACGCTTTTTATAGTAGTATATAGATAAACATACCTCCCATGAACTTCTCTTACTCTACTAGAGTTTCTTTACCTCCCAGATATAAGATGTCACATGCTCCTCTTTAAACAAAAGGAGAAGAGAGAGCTGCTCCACACACTTTAATGCTGGACCATGACCTTTTTTCTCTTTCACGCATTGAAGCGGCATTTACAATGTAATTTTGGATCTCTGTTTTCTGATGCTATATACTACTCCCTCTGTTCCTAAATATAAGACGTTTTGGCAGTTCAGCTCAATTGAACTGCCAAAACTTCTTATATTTAGGAACAAAGGGAGTACTTATAAAACCTAATGAACTTGGTATTATAAAGCTACTTTGCATCACAATTAATCTAAATATTTAAAGCATTATTAGTGGAAGTTTTGAGGTCACACTGCATCCTTTTTCAAAATGATTACTCATGCTTTATGACCATAAGAAGCCTGAGTTAACTTTACTCAGGAACCGATGCATCTTTAGAAAAAGAAAAGCAAGGGTGAATTTCTTTTTCCTTTGGGTGGGAAAAGTAGTGGAAGCAGAGTAAGGACCAATGCGTCGTACATGGGGTAAAAGAGACACGAAAGGAATCATATATGATTTACAGAATGGAAAAGGCACACTGGTAGTAGCTTGGCCAACTCTCACGGGCAAACCATTCCATCCCTCTTAACTTCTTGGCATCATAAAGTTACTTTGCATCGAAGTATAATTATTGTCCATGATTGAAATCAATATTTGTTCCGTTGTTAACAAGAAGAGATCCGTTGTCTCGTGCAAATGCCTACCATGTTGATCTTTTAATGCCAATTGTCCGATTCATCTTAGCTAATTCAAGTTAACTTGGGTACAGCAGTAGATAAACGTTTATTTACAAGTCCTACTCACATGGACAGCAACAGTAGTGGGCAGGCAGTGTAAAATGCACTTGGTGTTACTTCAGTAAGAATTAGACATCAGCCTGATAGTACTCCATTTTTGCTTCTATAGCCCGGTGTGGCAAATGCTATATCATACTGATGATAGCATTTGCCAGATCAGGCTATACATTTTTGCTTCTGACAAGGAAATGAAGTTTCTTCTTTGGTCAAGCTATCGGTCCTTGTTGCGTCTGTGCTTCCTAATCAACACCTGAATAATCGATTGGTACATGGTCATACATGTTAATCTGTTATTTTCTTCTTGCCTAAGAGATATTACATGCATGTATCCTCTACAGTTTGGGCAAGCTGAAAGTAATGTTTTCTTATTTTTTTTAATCATCTGCTGGTATTTCCACGAGATATTGTATAATCCCAGAATACTTGCACAACCTATGTTACTCCGTCGTATGTTGGAGGTCAGGATGTAGCAAACTAAGTAGTACTGTCTAAAATGTGATACTTCCTTTTGCTGTACACTTCTGTATTCATGTTTGAGTTTTGGCCGGTCTTTTATATTGCGTACACTTCTACGTACATTCATGTTTGAGTTTTGGCCCTTCTTTTGTATTATTGTACACAGTACACTTACGTCAAAATTAAGTCATTTCTTATGTTCTGAACATTGTTGGTTTTGTCAATGTTGTTGTTGCCACCCACCATGAAGAGCTGCTTAGACAATGAGGTCATTTTCAATGCCGATGGCATGTGGTGGTGACTCTATCTAATGTAAATGACTGCATATCTTAGTTACCATAAGCTGGGCGATCAAAGCTATCTATATGGTGCATCTCTGCCGATGTAGCTTTGCTTATCATGAATAGATCTCATGCCTTTCTTTTGTCCTATAAACCTACCATCCAATGTAATATCTAATGCTATGTATGAGCAGCATACCAAAATATATATTCCCTTATGCTTTAAGGATTTTATGATCAGTCTCTAAATATTCTTATTTGCATGGTTTGAAAACATAGTTCGCCGTCGCCCTTTGCGCCATTGGCGCAACGGGTCATCTAGTAAGAAATGTACAACTAGGGCAACACGAGCAGCTGAGCCAAGAGCGACAGTAGGGGGTTGTCTGCCCTCCTAGAGCATCACCAATAGCTGCCCTATTTTTGGCACGAAAATAACGTGTTGTAAAAAAATTAGGGACAAAAAGAACTTTCTTTAAGCATGAGCAAGCGTCGTCTTAAAAAGCTGGCCTATAAGGCTATAATAGGGCACCCAGATCAACAAAACCAATTTTTTTGAACGAACATTCGAACTACTTCGACCATATTTCATATTTCATACATAGTTCGACCGAAGTTTAAACATGCAAACTACAAACATAGTTCAATTACGACATTCAAAGTTAAACTACGACAAGCAAAGTACGAACACTACAGATTATCCTAGTCGATAACATTGGACCCATCACTCCCGACTTTGGAATCGAGGTTGACCACATCAGAGGGTCCTGCATCCTTCTTCTTGCCCTGTGACGACGAAGGTCCTGGCTCAACGTCGTTCATGCCCTTCAACTGCATGAGATGCGTCTTCCAATAAAACTCCATCTCATCCTGCAAATACCCCGGATGTGTCCATGCAAACACCGCCATCGCCTCCTCATCGCTCCCACTCATCGACAACAATGTGGATAGCCGACTTTGATTGAGCTTGACTTGATTGTCACCGGCAGCCCACGAGCTTCGCATCCTCCCGAGACTTGATCTCCGAAAAATTTAGCCTCGAGTGCGGCATCCCGAGCCTCCACACCGCAACATCGTAGGCGCGGACAGCAATGTTGGTCGTCGGGTACGTGCCGAGCTAGTACCTCCTGTCGCTGTGCTGGAACTCGATGTTGTAGTTGCTGGAAAGCCGGGGCCGCACCCCCTTGAATCCGCCCTTGCCCTTACCCTTTGTCGGCATGGTGAGGAGCCGGCGGCGAGGAGGAGAGGCGACGCGGGTGCGGTGGCAACGCGGTGGACTTTGGTAGAAATGGGGCGGCGGCGTGATTCGTTGGTCCAGCGACTGGCTGGTGGGGTGCGGCGAGTGGATCCGGCGGTGGCGTGGTGTGGCAGATGTGAATCTATAGGCGGTGGTGCGGGTGCGCGGCTGGGTGTGTGGAAGAAGGCTGATGGGTGCGCAGCTGGGTGCCGTTTTGTTTTGCGGCAGCAACAGCAGTGTTGTATATTTGCAGCACTTCGTGTTGTATTTTAGGGCTGCCCAAATTATTTTGGGATTTTTTTGCAGTTGGGCAGTTGTTGGAGGCCTTTTTTCCTCTTCATGCCTAAAAAACGCCTTGTGCACAAAAATAGGGCAGTTATTGAAGATACTCTTAGAAGAGAGGATATTTGTAGCACACACTTCTTTTAACCGTTGTGGTCCGCTATGACTTGTGATTCGTAAAGTGGGTTAGCCTCTGCATGGTTAAGCCTTTGATTACCTCTACGTGGTTGAAGCCCTTGATTTTGGGGGGGGGGGGGGGGGGGGGGGGCTCCATGCATGTTTTTGCGAGTGATTGCATGCTCCACTCATCCCATCCCATCTTCCAAGTTTTTTATTTGACTTCTAAATTTGAATCTACTATATTTTTTGAACTAAAAGTCCAATTTTTTTTTGCATATTCGTGTTCCTTGTGACAAGGGATATTAAACAAGACCACTCTTCATTATGTTTTGACAAGTTTCAATATGTCTGACACATACATCTTCACCTTCTTCCCATAGTCCAGGTAACCGGTGAGAGGAACCGCTATTGACCTGAGGTGGAGGTTAGAGCGGGACGAGCTAGAGGTAGACATGCACATATCAGCGTGCGTCTCTATCGGTGAGAAGGGACTGGCGGATGGCAGGGGCCTGCAGATTTGGCGGTGAATGGTTGGGTCCGGCGACTTAGGGATTTTGGGGAGAAGGGGTTAGGGATTTGTGTGTGTGTGTGTGTGCGCGGGGGGGGGGGGGGGGGGGGGGGGGGGGGGGGGGGGGGGGGGGGGGGGGGGGGGGGGGGGAGGGGGGGGGGAGGGGAATTTTCATGGCTAGAGTGACTTTGTAGCACCCCCTTGCCACTTATCACAACCTGTTGAAAATATGGGGTGGGCTTTAGGCCCATCTAATAATTTCAGAAAAATCTCTAAGGGCCCATGTAGGTGTCATAACAAGGGGTGGTGGGAAGTTTAGTCCCACTCGGCTAGTGGAGAAGGAGTTGGACCTCCTTATAAGGGATTCTCTTCCACATGCTATTGGAGCTTGAGAAGAGAAGTGGTTCCCGCGTGCTCCTCCTCCGTCGCCTGCCTCACCACGACGTGACGCGGGTTGCGGGATCGAGCTGAGCCGAGCTCACACCGCCCCTGTCGTTCCCGAATCCATCCCCTTAACCGCGTACATAGTCGACGGGAGAGCAAGCCTCCGAATTAGGTTTTTGGGGTGCGACTGTTCGTCTCCGATCGACTACTTCCTCTATGTACGCATCGCCTTCGTCATCACCATGTCCAGCGACGCCGAATGTGCCGCCGCTGAGGATACCGCTGCTGTCACCGCGGCTTCTGCCTGGCCTACTGGAGGGTATAACTCATTTATCCCGCTCCTATTGATTTATGTTTTAGCCATGCTAGCGTTATACATAGATGTGTCTACAATTAGCGTAGTATGTGCTTGCATGATCGAATATTAGTATGTGTTTATTTCTGTCAATGCGATGCTAGTGATTTATTCTTGGATTAAATTAATCAAAAAATTGCCCGAATCCTTCCCTGCTACACATCTGCTCCTCCTGGCTGTTTACCAGCTCAACCTTGTCTATGGCAAGGCTGGTATATGCGGCCTTCTGCCTCGGTCGTCCTTTTTCTTGATGCTTTTGATGGTCAGATCCTTTGAAAAGGTACGCAGCTACCGTTTGATGGTTGAAATCGCATAGTAATGATGCTCCCATTAGGCCTTTTACATTGCCTTGTCGGTGTGCAATTCTTTGATTGGTCGTTTACTTGGTTTAGCCGAGAACGACACGCAGTAGGTTTTGTGCTCCTCGGCTTCCCATGGAATTTTGAGTGCAAAACTATGCACCCTAGGGGCGTAGTGCCCTTCCAGAGGGAGGCGAGCGAGGAGCGCGTACCCCTATTTAGGGTGGATAGATGGCTGTCCGAGGTCGGTCGGCGTAGCCCGTGTATGCTTCGATGAGCCGGGTGTGCTTTTCATAGCACGGGCTGCCTCCTCGGTTACCTGTACCTCGGCTGCGAAAGCCACGGTCTGCTCTTCTGTTCGGAGAGAGCGATCGGTGTTAACATTAACTGTGATGACACTGTTTGGTCCCAACATCTTTAGCTTTAGATATTCGTAGTGTGGGACTGCATTAAAACAAGCAAATGTGGTGCGCCCGAGCAGTGTGTGGTAGCCGCTTCGAAAGGGGATGATATCGAAGATAAACTCTTCGCTCCGGAAGTTTTCGGGTGACCCGACGACTACTTCCAGTGTGATTGTTCCCGTGCAGCGAGCTTCGACACCAGGTATGACACCTTTAAAGGTGGTGGTGCTAGGCTTGATCCGATATGAGTCAATGCCCATCTTTCTGATAGTATCCGCATAGATAAGGTTGAGGCGTATCCGCATAGATCAGGTTGAGGCTGCTGCCTTCGTCCATGAGGACGCGTGTTAAGTGGAATCCGTCGATGATGGGGTCTAGGACCAAAGCTACTGATCCTTGATGTGTCTTGGGTGCTAGCCCTGCCCCTCTATTTATATGTTGAGCCCTGGGGTCGAAACTTGGAGTAAAAGCCTCCTCAAAGTCAGTTTTGCCCGAAAGGAAAGAGTCCTACTCGGACTCTAGGACCAGACGCCAGGGTTCCCGGTGTCTGGACCCAGATGCCAGGGTGGCCCCCGGCCTCCGCAAAACTTCCTTTTGCACTTTCCAAAAGCCTCGTGGGCTTTACCCCTTGGCCCAAAGTGTTCTCGTACCCTAACATTTCGGGAAACATCCGAAACCCCTTCCGGGGAATTCCGGAACCTTTCCGAAAGCCAAACACTATTATCCCATATATCAATCTTTACCTCCAGACCATTCCGGAGCTCCTCGTCATGTCCGTGATCTCATCCGGGACTCCGAACAACATTCGGTCACCAACATACATAACTCATATAATACTATATCATCAACGAACGTTAAGCGTGCGGACCCTACGGGTTCGAGAACTATGTAGACATGACCGAGACACCTCTCTATTCAATAACCAATAGCGGAGCTTGGATGCCCATATTGGTTCCTACATATTCTACGAAGATCTTTATCGGTCGAACCTTTATGACAACATACGTAATTCCCTTTGTCCATCGGTATGTTACTTGCCCAAGATTCGATCGTCGGTATCTCTATACCTAGTTCAATCTCGTTACCCGGCAAGTCTCTTTACTCGTTCCATAATATATCATCTCGTAACTAACTCATTAGTCATTTTCTTGCAAGGCTTCTTATGATGTGTATTACCGAGAGGGCCCAGAGATACCTCTCCGATACATGGAGTGACAAATCCTAATCTTGATCTATGCCAACTCAACAAAGACCTTCGGAGATACCTGTAGAGCATCTTTATGATCACCCAGTTATGTTGTGACGTTTGATAGCACACAAGGTATTCCTCTGGTATCCGGCAGTTGCATAATCTCATAGTCGAAGGAATATGTATTTGACATTAAGAAAGCAATAGCAATAAACTGAACGATCATATGCTAAGCTAACGGATGGGTCTTGTCCATCACATCATTCTCCTAATGATGTGATCTCGTTATCAAATGACAACTCATGTCTATGGTTAGGAAACCTTAACCATCTTTGATCAACGAGCTAGTCTAGTAGAGGCTCACTAGGGACACGGTATTTTTTTATGTATCCACACATGTATTTAAGTTTCCAGTCAATACAATTCTAGGATGAATAATAAACCTTTATCATGATTAAGGAAATATAATAATAACCATTTTATTATTGCCTCTAGGGCATATTTCCATCAGTCTCCCACTTGCACTAGAGTCAATAATCTAGTTCACATCGTCATGTGATTAACACCCATAGTTCACATCGCCATGTGACTAACACCCAAAGAGTTTACTAGAGTGTGATCATGTTTTGCGTGTGAGAGAGGTTTTAGTCAACGGGTCTGCAACATTCAGATCCGTGTGTACTTTGCAAATATCTATGTATACAATGCTCTGCATACAACTACTCTAGCTAACTGTTCCCACGTTCAATACATATCTAGATTGAGACTCAGAGTCATCTGGATCAGTGTTAAAGCTTGCATCGATGTAACCCTTTACGACAAACCCTTTATCACCTCCATAACCGAGAAACATTTCCTTAGTCCTCTTTAGATACCTAAGGATAATTTTGACCGTTGTCCAGTGATCTACTCCTGGATCACTATTGTACCCCCTTGCCAAACTCATGGCAAGGTACACAACAGGTTTGGTACACAGCATGGCATACTTTATAGAACCTATGGCTGAGGCATAGGGAATGACTTTCATTCTCTCTCTAGCTTCTGCCGTGGTCGGGTTTTGAGTCTTACTCAACTTCACACTTTGCAACACAGGCAAGAACCCTTTCATTGACTGATCTATTTTGAACTTCTTCAAAACTTTTGCCAAGGTATGTGCTTTGTGAAAGTCCTATTAAGTGTCTCGATCTATCCCTATAGATCTTGATGCCCAATATATAAGCAACTTCACCGAGGTCTTTCATTGAAAAATTCTTATTCAAGTATCCTTTTATGCTATCCAGAAATTCTATATCATTTCCAATCAACAATATGTCATCCACATATAATATCAGAAATGCTACAGAGCTCCCACTCACTTTCTTGTAAATACAAGCTTCACCATAAGTCTGTATAAAACCATATGCTTTGATCACCTCATCAAAGCATATATTCCAACTCCGAGATGCTTGCACCAGTCCATAAATGGATCGCTGGAGCTTGCACACTTTATTAGCACCTTTAGGATCGACAAAACCTTCTGGTTGCATCGTATACAACTCTTCTTTAAGATATCCATTAAGGAATGCAGTTTTGACATCCATTTGCCAGATTTCATAATTATAAAATGCGGCAATTGCTAACATGATTCGGTCGGACTTAAGCATCGCTACGGGTGAGAAAGTCTCATCGTAGTCAACCCCTTGAACTTATCAAAAACCTTTTGTGACAAGTGATGACCCACAAGTATAGGGGATCTATCATAGTCCTTTCGATAAGTAAGAGTGTCGAACCCAACGAGGAGCAGAAAGAAATGACAAGCGGTTTTCAGCAAGGTATTCTCTACAAGCACTGAAACTATCGGTAATAGATAGTTTTGTGATAAGATAATTCGTAATGGGTAACAAGTAACAAGTGTAACTAAGGTGCAACAAGGTGGCCCAATCCTTTTTGTAGCGAAGGACAAGCCTGGACGAACTCTTATATAAAGCAAAGCGCTCCCAAGGACACATGGGAATTATTGTCAAGCTAGTTTTCATCATGCTCATATGATTCACGTTTGTTACTTTGATAATTTGATATGTGGGTGGACCGGTGCTTGGGTGCTGCCCTTACTTGGACAAGCCTCCCACTTATGATTAACCCCTCTCGCAAGCATCCGCAACTACGAAAGATGGATTAAGATAAATCTAACCATAACATGAAACATGTGGATCCAAATCAGCCCCTTACGAAGCAACTCATAAACTAGGGTTTAAGCTTCTGTCACTCTAGCAACCCATCATCTACTTATTACTTCCCAATGCCTTCCCCTAGGCCCAAACAATGGTGAAGTGTCATGTAGTCGCTTGATGGGACATTGGGGAAGGCAAGGTGAACATCGACTTGGGTACCTTGGGCCCGGTGGCTACTGTCGGCGTTCTGGGAACCAGGGTACCCAGACTTGCCTGCCTGCGGGCCACGGCGTGGCTCCATCGATGGCCTGGTACGGCCCACCTACAAGACCATCAGGACAAGACCCTCGCGAGGGGCCAAGCCTCACGAGGCGGACGACACCGAGACCTCCTGAGGGAGTGGCCTCCCTAGGCGGCCTCCTGAGGAGCGCATATTTCTATGCAGGTACCCAGCCTCATGAGGCTACCATGACGCAAGCCATGACGACCAAGGTAGGTGGGCGCCAGCGGGCGCAGAGGAGAAAATTTCCTCTTTGGTGCTAAGGAGGCAAGGACAGGCATGGGTTCCCGAGGAATCTGGCAAAGGTTTCCATTCTGGTGCAACAAGACCAAGACCGCCAGGATGGATGTCATCGCTGAGCCACCACTGCGTCACGACCAGAAGCTTTGCAGGAGCAGACCACCTTTCGTCAGGATAAGATGTACTACATGTCCCCTTTCAAATTGGCCACTGTGGGATCCCTTCCCGCCTACGTTTTGGGGGAAGAGGACCGAGGCCTCTACAAGTATAGGTTAGCCACCACCGTAGAAGGGGATCAGATCCTTTCCACCCTCACCAGCATAGCCCTCGCGAGGTTGTTCATCCCTTATACTAGTTCATCCTCAGCCCCTTGTGAGGCCAATCCACCACAAAGCAGGAGTAGGGTCTTACACCGCAAGGTGGCCCGAACCTGGGTAAACTGCCGTGTTCATCTTCTCCCTTGTTCGTGCGCATTGAGCTAGGCTGTGGGGCGACGAGCAGATAGGCTGGATAGGTCGAGTTCTTCGCACACGCCACAGAGTTCGAACCTTTCTTGGGTCTGCGGAGCCCTAAATCCGACATTTGGCGCGCCACGTAGGGGTGTGTCGAAGCCTCTCTTCCATCGTTCGCTCCACCGTCGTTCCATTGTTCCTATGGCCGACGCTCGCCGTGTTCGTGCCGAGCGCCAGGCCGCTCGTGTCGCTCAGACGGCACCCATGGGCAACGGCGCTCCTCGCCACTCCACCTCCCCGGTGGCTAACGCCACCACTGACCCTGCTGCCCGCGAACAATAGGATTCATCACTGCCACCGTCTGTGCGACGCGATGGCGGTACCGCAACTCCATCACCCACTCCAGCCACGGCGTCGTCTTCTCATGCTCGTCACGGGCCGGCGAACACGCAGGCTGCGCTGCTCATGGCGCGTGAGCTTCTGCGTTACCGTCCGGCCAACGACCTCTACGACGACTGGCTCGGCCGCATCGCCGAGCTCGTCAACACCACCGGAAAGGCCCCTGCACCGTCCCGTTTGCCTCATCCCCCACCGTCCCTGGCGGGTGACGTGGCTCACGGCGCGCCCCCTCCTCCTCCTCTGCACGACACGGACCCTGAGCCCAGGCGTGAGGCACCCCAATGTGACCCGCCGCACAGGGCGCCGGCGCACGATGAAGCAAGCTGCCAGGTGGTGCAGCGGCCCCAAGGAGCGCGCGCGCTCCCACCGCCGCCGTGTCAAGACCGCGTGCCACCAGAGGTGGTGGCACGCGGGCGCCAAGATCAAGCTCCCCCCATGCAACCGGCCCCTGTGAGTGCGGCAGGTTGCCGTGCTTTCACCCCGGAGCTGCACCGCGTCATTTGTCCCGGCAAGTTCAAGCCGGATCTGCCTCCACGCTACGATAGCACCCCCGACCCTGCGGAATTTCTCCAGCTCTACGAGCTGAGCATCGAGGCGGCGAACGGCAACGACAAGGTCATGGCGAACTGGTTCCCCATGGCCCTCAAGGATGGCACACGTTCTTGGCTCCTGAACCTCCCGGTGGGGTCGATCTCCTCCTGGGACGAGCTACGCGAGCGCTTCATCGCTAACTTCCAGGGCACTCACGACCGCGCTCCAGTGGCAGGTGACCTGCGGCGCATAAAGCAGGAGCCGGGCGAAACCTTGCACAAGTACATAGAGCGCTTCACCAATGTCTGCCTCAAGATCCCAAAGGTGTCAGACGAGGCCATCATTTCGGTGTTCTCTGAGGGCGTCCGGGATGTCAAGATGAAGGAGGAGCTTGCCATACATGAGGACTTGTGTTCGGCTCTGGAGATGTTCAACATGGCCGCCAGGTGCGCGAGGGCAGAGGAAGGTCGCCTCTCCCTCCTGGAGCTTCCGGAGGTCGATCCTAAAGACAAGAAGGCCAAGGCTAAGGAGGTAAAGCGCAAGGGCCCCGCTGTGCTTGCGACTGAACCTGAGATGAAGCGTGGCTGTGACCACGGCGAATCCTCCAGGGGCAACCACCCGTTCTGCGTCTTCCACAATGTCCACAACCACAACACCAACGACTGCCAGGAGCTCAGGGCAATCCGCGATGGGCGCCTTGGCCGCCGTCCCGAGCGCAGCGATCGTGGCTACGGCCACGGAGGAGGCCGCGGTGGTGGCCACTGGGACAAGCGCGACCCCCACCAGGACTGGCGCGACCAACCCCATGAGGACCACCGGCTGGGCCAGCCTTGTGATGGCCCCTGGCGACACCAGCCTCGCGAGGACCGTCCTTAGGGCAATGCCGGCCTCCCACCGCTGCCGCCGCCGCCAAGGAGAAACAACGACAACCGCCAAGATGATGGGGCTGGGGGCTTCCAAGAGCCTCGTGCGATCGCCTGCATCCTGGGTGGGGCTCAGGCTCCCGCCTCCCGCCGCATCTTCAAGCGGTTCGCTCGTGAGGTGAACGCGGCTCTCCCCAAGCTCGAGGCGTCGCGTCCCCTCAGGTGGTCTAAGCACGCCATCACCTTCGACTCCATGGACCAGCTCAAGTGCTCAGCCACCGCCGGCGCGCTCCCGATGCTCTGCATGCCAACCATCAGCAACGTCCTCGTCACCAAAACTCTCATTGATGGTGGCGCGGGGCTCAACATTCTTTTCGTTGAGACATTTGAGACGCTCCAAGTGCCCTATGACCAGCTTCTGCCTACCAAGCCTTTCTCAGGGGTGACCGATGGCTCCTACATTCCCATAGGGCAGATCCGCCTCCCTGTAACCTTCGGCAAGCGCGACAACTACCACACCGAGCTCATCGACTTCAACGTTACCCACATCAGCCTCCCATACAATGCCATCCTCGGGTATCCGGCCCTCGCCAAGTTCATGGCAGCAACTCACCATGGCTACAATGTCCTCAAAATGCCAGGAAGCGGCGGTATCATCATGGTCGCCTGTGACGAAAAGGATGCAGTGTGCTCCCTCGAGCGTGCCTACCAGGTCGCTGCGGTTGAGAACCCTGACGACGAGGGCACCATCCTGCCTCCTGAGGCCGTCTCCAAGAAGAAGAAGCAGCTCCTCCCCAAGGGCCGTCAGGAAGCTGTGGCACCTGTTGGTCATGCCTCGAGTCCCACGCCCGCTGCTGGGGTGCCTTCCCCTCTCGCATAGGAAGGCGTGCCCGGCGCCCCCCCTCAGGACGGGCTCGGGGGCTCTCATCTGGAGGGCCTCTAACCTGACCAGCGCGACTAGGGAGGCGTTCGGGCACCACGTGGAGGCGTGCTTCGACGCGCGCCTCCATGAGCAAGGCGCAAGGCGCAAGGCGCCAGGCGCTCAGGAGTTCATCACCAAGGCAATTGAGGAGCTTCAGGAGGCGCGAGCCATGCGTGGCGGGCATTGCCCCGCACCACCAGGTGCAGCCGCAGCCCCTGACATGGGCGGCGAGCTGCGCGTCTGCGTCAACATCCCAGGTCTCAACAGGGCCGCTTTGCAGGACCTCTTCTGGCCGTCTCGTGTCGGCCGGAGTGGGGGCTACCCCTGCAACTACGTCTGCATGCCGTTTGGTCTGCTGAGCGTGGCCGCCTCGTACCAGCGCCTCGCGCAGCATGCGTGGGCGGCTCACGAGGCAAGGCGACAGGCGGTCCTGGCAGAGGAGGTGCCGGACCCTCGCGAGCCCCCCGGACCTCCAGAGCCTCCCGGGCCTCAGGAGCCGGTTGGCTCGTGAGGAGCGACCTCTGCAGCATGCGTCTTCAGCTACTCCAACGCCTCTACAATGATGGTGCCAGGTGACTTTTTGGTTTGTTCAACTGAGGGTGCCCCTCGGGCTGCATTATCCTCAGGCTGCTAGGGCCTGGCCCCGCAGCTGTATCGTTTTTGTGCATGTATCAGAACTGGCTTTGCCTTTTATGAATTTCCTAAAATATTGCAACCTGCATGTCCGGTGCTTCGCCACCATGAATGTTGTGCGCCCTCACAAGCCCGCCCGCGACGGCCTCATGATTAAGGACTGGCACGATGTCTGTGCTCGGGTCCGTCCTTGCAGTGTCGCTAAACCCAAGTGGCCGAGCTCTGTCTCGTGGGCCAGCTCCTGTGCACATCACCTCCCGTGGTCCTTGGTGCCTTGTTCTCGCATGAGCTAATCGAGAGTGGATGAGTCAGGGCGCGCGACCCGGTGCCTCGCAGCCGCGGGAGCCGCGCACCGGTTGTCTTTCTTTAGGATTGTTGCATGAGAAGACTAGGCACGGTGTCTGTGCTCGGGTCCGTCCCTGCAGCGTTGATAAACCCAACGGCTGAGCTCTGTCTGGCGGACCGGCCCCATTCACATCACCTCCTAGGGTCGTTGGTGTTTGGCCTTCTCATGCGATGCTCTCCGGAGATTCACTCGGTGCAGGCCACCTCAACATCTCACAGGTTTCTTACGAGCGCCCCGCGCTAAAAATTCAGGCGCAACCCGCCTTGAGGTAGGGCCTCATGAGTCCCGCGCTGGCTCATGAGTGCCCATATACACCTCCTCCAGCTCTGCCGTGCTAGCCACGAGTACGAACGGGGCTGTACACGCCCCGGAGTCTCCCCCTGAGGGAACTCCCACCCACGCACCAGTGGAAGCCCCATGCTCCGGGCTGGCGGATGACACGGTCAAAGAGCGACTATGCCCACGCACCAGTGGAAGCCCCATGCTCTGTGCTAGCGGACGACATGGTCGAGGAGCGACTATGCCCACGCACCAGTGGAAGCCCCATGCTCCGCGCTGGCGGACGACACGGTCGAGGAGCGGCTATGCTCACACTAAAGTGGAAGCACCATGCTCCGCGCTGGTGAATAAACAACTGAGGGCACCCTTGTGGCTGCAACAACCTCAGGATGACCTATAGGCTTGCTGTACGGTCCCACCGCGCAGCTTTCCCCATGGGAGGACCGCACTAGGGGGCTGGACACGGGGGCTTTGCTCAGGCCACGCCTGGCATACGCCACCCTACCAGGTACAGGCACCTGGTCTTCTCGCATCCCCCAGACAAAAGCTCATGAGCAAAGGTATGGAGGACTCCAGATTAGCTTGGACGACTGCTTGTTTTTCCTTCATGAGGGCCGTTCTTACGTCAAGGGGGACCCCTGAGCATCGCGACTCAGGGGCCTCACTAGTCATGTAGCCCCTCGCCCCTTGGTCTCGTCCTGGTGATCCGGACGCCCCAACGGCGGTCGAGGTATGCACGCAGCTGGGCCCTGTCGACGTAGAATGCTAAGGCAAACACGAAGGAAACCAAGCACGAAAAGGAAATTGCGGAGTTCTAGTAGTTATTACAAAACACACAGTGTTTCACAAATTCAAGCATAAGGTTTACGCCTCCACGAGGCATGGTAAATGATTGCAGGAATAAAGTCAGGAGGAAGCGCCACCACCGCCTTGGCCATCGCCACCGCTCACCCTGGTCGCTGGAAGCCCGTCGTCAACGTCGCTGCCGGCGTTGTCACCTCCACCCCCGGCCTCCGCTGCTGGAGCCTCAGGGTCGAGGACGCAGAGGAACTTCTTGAGCAGGGCGTCTACATGATCCTTCATGGCTTCTGCAGCAGCGGTGCGGGACTCAGGAGCTACCGAGTGGATCAGCGCGCCAAGGTTGAAGCTTGGGTCCTGGAGGAAAAGATGGCTGAAGACGCACGTCGCGGCTGCGGTGAAGAGCGAGCGACACTCCACCTCCAGGAAGGAGTCCACCACAGTGGCGGCACCCTTGAGCGCTTCGACAAGCTTGGGAAGGAGCCCTGCAAGGCCGTCCTCAGGGGTCGCCAGCGGCTCTTTGTACCCTTCCCCACAGATGGAACGCAACGCTTCGCGGAACCCGAGCTCGAGGGCGAGGAAGGTCACGCGGTCCGTGGCCGCCTTCTGCTCAGCGGCGACGAGGGCCTTCTCCCTGGCCTCCAGCTGGGTTGTTGCTTTGGAGACATTCCAGGTGTGGGACGCCTGGGCCTCGTTCGCCTCCGCCTTCAGTTCGGCTAGGCGGTTGTGCTCCATCGCCTGGTCGGTGGTCACCTGGGCCAGCTTGGCATCTCGGTCGGCGAGCTTTACCCCACGGGCCTTGAGGCCCTCCTCGTGTTGGCGGAGCCGTGATGCAGCCGTGGCTTGCTCCTCCTGAAGGGCCTTGAAGCTCTCCTCCGCCTCCCTGCAGCGCTTCATGACGGAAGTAGCCTCAGCCTGCGCCGCATCGCGAGATGCCTTGGCATCGGCGGCCTCATTCTTGCTCTCGGCGTTGGCGGCTTCAGCCTGGCTCCAGGCCTTCTCTATGGCTGAGTTGGCCTGGGCCCACCCCGAGATAAGCCCCAGGCGCTCCCTCACAAAGCACCTATCGGTATCTTGAAGGTCCGCCCAAAGACGACCAAGCGCAACATAGGCCTCATCCAGGGCCTCTGGCCTGACCAAGGGGCCGCAGTTTGCAAGCGCAAGGGTTGGAGGAGAAGGCGGCGTGAGCGCAGTGGGGTGCTCCGCGGCCCTGGAGGTGCTGACAAGGTCGACTTGGGTTACCGCGGGCCCAGAACCTTGCCCGGGTGGAACGGGCACAGACAGCTCCGCGACCTGCTGGCCCACAGGGACCGGCTCCTCCAGGGGTGGCACCACCACGTCCTGAGGGGCCCACTCCATCGCGAGGGGGCAAGGAACGTCCTCCCCCACCCGCGCCGGAGTCGCTGCGCCTGCGGCAAGAGACGGCGTCTCCGGAGCCCGAGCTTCCTCCTTCCTCTTCTTCACCACGATGCCCACCCTAGTCATCAGGGCGGGAGCGCTGTGAGCACGGCGCAAAGGTACGCTAAATGGAAACAAGGTAAGGCACTTACTCGTTGGGGTCGATGTACGCCCTCTTCCTGACCGGGGCTGGGACACCCCCACTCTTCTTGGGCGCGACTTTCGTTGCGCCCGGGGAGTGAGCGGGGCATTCCGCGGCCAGCCTCGGCACGGCGCCGCCGCTCGGCGCAGCAGAGACGTCGCCCTGAGGAGGTGCCGCCCCGCTCTTCTTCATTGTCGCCTGGCTCGGCCTTCGCAGGGCCCGGGGGGTGGCACCGGACCTCGTGACGACCCCGGTGGAGCGTGGGGATTCCACGGCCGAGGGCTCGACGGCGTCGTCGTCATCTGCGAGGCCGCGGAGGAGCTCACTCTGGGATGAGGGTGAGATCTTCGCCACGTCGTCCTCGGTCGCCGCCGAGTCCTCCTCGCCCTCCTCGCCGGCGTTGTCACCAGAAGACACCAGCACCGGGGAGCTCGGGCGGCATGAGCCCTAGCTCGTTGAAGACAGGCATGGCGGCGACCAGCACCTCCCTGTCGGCACGACAATACAGCAGTGCGTAGGCCTCCGGGAGGTCTCCCAGTTCGCCCTCGAGCAGGGTGTTCATGGCCTTGTCCAGCTCCTCGCCCGTCAAGCTCCCTGAGCGTAGCCGGATGTCATCCGCTGCGCCCTAGAACTCCCACATGGGGCACGTGTGCGCCTGGAGTGGGGCCAGGCGCTGTGTCAGGAACTCCTTGATGAGCATGCCTCCCGTCAGCGCCTTGGCCTCCATGTCTGTGGTCATCTTCCTCAAGACAGGCACCGCCCGGGGGTCGGAGAACTTCTCGTGACCCCACCTATCGAGCTTCTCCGACAGTTGGGTTGGCAATTCCAGCCTTGCGTTGAGGCCCTTGGCGTCCATGAAGACCCATGTGCGCTGAAAGTTTTCCACCTTCTTCCCGGCCCTCATGAGCACGTTGTTCTTGTGGACCGCGGCGAAGGATACGCAGCCAGAGCGCTAGGCCGGATCGTGCAGCTGCAAGTAGAAGAAGTGCCGGAGGAGCGGAACGGAGGGCCTCATGCCCACAAATGCCTCACAATAAAAGGCAAAGATGGACAGGAGGAGGATGGAGTTGGGCTGAAGATGCAGGGCCTGAATCTGGTAGTGGTCGAGGACGGTGGTGAAGAACCCGAAGAAAGGCGGGATGAGCCTCGCGAAGACGCTATGGAGGAAGAAGGGATAGAACATCTGCGCCAAGGTCCTTTGCTCGGCGGAGCCGGCCAGGAGAATAGTCTCGTTCCACTCATTGTCGTCGCTCGCCGTCAGTGGGAGCGCAGCGGCAAGGTGCTTCTCCTTGGTGATGGAAGACATGCCGAGGGCCGGCGCAAGAGAGGAGGAGGAGCTCGCGGCCCTCCCGGACACCATTCACGAGATCTTGGAGGAAGAGGTGTAGAAGGAAGGAGGAACACGACCGGATCTGGAGATGCTCTCAGCTGGGAGGAAAGGGGATCTGGAGCGAGGCGTGGAGAAGGCAATGATGGCTCGATAGCGGGCGCCAGTCTTTTGTTAGCCTGAGCAGTTGCCGAGGCGGCGTGGGGAAGCGGAGACGCCCACGTCCCATCAAGCACCACGTGTCAGCCTGGCCTGCAGGCGATTGGGGCCCGTGGCGCTTCGCCCTTGCCCCTTGGCTTCGCATCGAAGCCAAGTCCGAGCGCACCTTGGGCCCGGGGGCTACTGTCGGCGTTCTGGGAACTAGGGTACCCAAACTTGCCTGCCTGCAGGCCATGGCATGGCTCCATCGACGGCCTGGTATGGCTCACCTACAAGACCATCAGGACAAGACCCTCATGAGGGGCCAAGCCTCGCGAGGCGGATGACACTGAGACCTCTCGAGGGAGCGGCCTCCCCAGGCGGCCTCCTGAGGAGCGGAGATTTCGATGCAGGTACCCAACCTCATGAGGCTACCATGACGCTAGCCATGACGACCAAGGCATGCGGGCGCCAGCGGGCGCAGAGGAGGCAGTTTCCTCTTTGGTGCTAAGGAGGCAAGGACAGGCGTGGGTTCTCGAGGAATATGTCAAAGGTTTCCATTATGGTGCAACAAGACCAAGACCGCCAGGACGGCAAGACAGATGTCATCACCGAGCCACCGCCACATCATGACCAGAAGCTTTGCATGAGAAGACCACCTTTCATCAGGATAAGATGTACTACATGTCCCCTTTCAAATTGTCCACTGTGGGATCCCTTCCCGCCTACGTTTTGGGGGAAGAGGACCGAGGCCACTATAAGTATAGGTTAGCCACCACCGTAGAAGGGGACCGGATCCTTTCCACCCTCACCAGCATAGCCCTCGCGAGGTTGTTCATCCCTTGTAATAGCTCATCCTTAGCCCCTTGTGAGGCCAATCCACCACAAAGCAGGAGTAGGGTCTTACACCGCAAGGTGGCCCAAACCTGGGTAAACTGCCGTGTTCATCTTCTCCCTTGTTCATGTGCATCGAGCTAGGTTGTGGGGCGACGAGCGGGTAGGCTGGATAGGTCGAGTTCTTCACACACGCTCCAGAGTTCGAACCTTTCTTGGGTCTGCGGAGCCCTGAATCCGACAAGGCCCTTCGCAGAGGGAAGCAGAGGTTGTCTTGCGCTTTTATGGTTGGATGCACAAAATCTTAATGCAAAAGAACGTCACTTTATATTGCCGCTTGTGATAAAGAACTTTATTATGAAGTCCGTCGCTTTTATTTCTTCCATATCACAAGTTCGTATAAAGCTTATTTTCTTGGCACTAATAGATCATACATATTTAGAGAGCAATTTTTATTGCTTGTACCGATGACAACTTACTTGAAGGATCTTACTCAATCCATAGGTAGGTATGGTCGACTCTCATGGCAAAACTGTTTTAAAGGATGTTTGGATGCACAAGTAGTATCTCTACTTGGTGCAAAAAAGATTTGGCTAGCAAGGGGTGAGAAG
This sequence comes from Thinopyrum elongatum, assembly GCA_011799875.1. Lineage (NCBI taxonomy): Eukaryota > Viridiplantae > Streptophyta > Magnoliopsida > Poales > Poaceae > Thinopyrum > Thinopyrum elongatum. The sequence continues at coordinate 248,243,047 of CM022301.1, read as the reverse complement.
CAAGCTCAATATGTTGGAGGATCCATAATAATATAACTTCTATTCAGATATAAAGAAACATAACCCATTATGTTGTCTTCCTTGTCCAACATCAACCTTTTAGCATATAATATTTTAATGAGTGCTCACAATCACAAAAGATGTCCAAGATAGTGTATTTATATGTGAGACCTCTCTTTCTTTATTACTTCCTATTAATTGCAACAATGACCAAAACTATGTTTGTCAACTATCAATAAGTTTCATGCGACATACTTCTTATATGTGAAGTCGTCACTTCCCATAAGATCATTATATACTCTTTTATTTCTTTTTCTCATGATCATAGCAAGAAAGCAAAGCCCTCAACTCAAAACTAATCTTTATTATATATCTCTCGGGCTCGATTACATAGAGGGAACATAAAGCAAAGCTCAAGGCTAGATCATACTAAAAACTTTATTCTACTAGATCAAAATATAACCAAAATGATCGAACTAAGAAAAACAATAAAGATAATGGTGTGATGGTGATACAATACCAGGGCACCTCCCCCAAGCTTGGCAGTTGCCAAGGGGAGTGCCCATACCCATGTATTTAGATCTCTTTCTTCGAAGGTGGTGATGATGGAGTTTCGGTTAGCTTGATTAAGCTACCCTTCAGATCCTGCAATTCTCGAAGTACACGTTGAAGCATAATTGCATTATTCTGAATCTCCTCTAAAAGATGCTTGTTTTCTGGCCACCATGAGCTTTTCCCTACACCACTTTCACTTGGACGGGATATATCCCAATTGGAGGGTATGTGTGTGCGAGGTGTATTCTCCACTCCATAATTATGAACCAAATTATGAAAGTTGTTCCGATGTAACCTGTGTAAGGGCCTCCTGGAAGGAAGTCCTTCTTGTATCTGTTGGCCTTCATGGTTGCTTGTAGTCCCTACGGCTTGATGGGGATTGGGAATAGTGGAGATGCCAGCCAGAGTGCCTCTCTCCGAAGCCGGAGGGTGGACCTCAAGCGAATCCCCTTGATCTTCTTCCATCGTGGCTTCCTCGGTCTCCACCCTTCTGAGTTCCATCTGCATCAACCAAGCATCGTCGTCCACATTGTTGGAGGAGGAGGAAGACATGATGCCTGGCCTTGAAAACTCTGGCAGAAAATAGCTCAAAACGAAAACATGAGATATTGCCGTGATACGGTGGTCAAAACCTTCGGGAGATTATATAATGAATTTTTACCGAAAAAAGAAGTGTTCCACAAGAAAACGGAGTCCGGCGGGCACACGAGGTGGCCACAAGCCAAAGAGGCGCCCCTAGGGGGGGTAGGGCGTGCCCCCCAGGCTTGTCGCCTCCTCGTGCACTCTTAGGACTACTTTTAATTTTCCTAATTTTTTAAATATTCCAAAACGGAGAAAAATTGCCATTGAAAAAGTTTTGGAGTCGGTTTACTTACCGTACCACATACCTATTCCTTTTCGGAGTCTGAAATGCTCTGGTAGGTCTCCCTTATGTACTCCTCCGGTGTTATGGTATTAATAATATTTGTCTCAACATTTATGGGAGTACCTAAGATATAATGTTTGATTCTTTGCCCATTTACCACCTTCGGGTTATTGCCTTCGGCGTTGTTGATTTTGATGGCACCGGAATGATAAACTTCCTCGACAATGTAAGGCCCTTTCCATTTAGAGAGAAGTTTTCCTGCAAAAAATCTTAAACGAGAATTGTATAGCAAGACATGGTCACCTACATTGAATTCACACTTTTGTATTGTTTTGTCATGCCACCTTTTAACTTTTTCTTTAAACAACTTGGCATTCTCATAGGCTTGGGTTCTCCATTCATCAAGTGAGCTAATGTCAAATAACCTCTTTTCACCGGCAAGTTTGAAATCATAGTTGAGCTCTTTAATTGCCCAATAAGCTTTATGTTCTAGTTCAAGAGGTAAGTGACATGCTTTTCCATAAACCATTTTATATGGAGACATACCCATAGGGTTTTTATAAGAAGTTCTATAAGCCCATAATGCATCATCAAGTTTCTTAGACCAATTCTTTCTAGATCTATTAACAGTCTTTTGTAAGATCAATTTAATTTCTCTATTGCTTAATTCTACCTGACCACTAGACTGAGGATGATACGGAGATGCAATTCTATGGTTGACATCATATTTAGCAAGCAATTTACGGAAAGCACCATGAATAAAGTGTGAACCACCATCAATCATTAAATATCTAGGGACTCCAAACCTCGAAAAAATAACTTCTTTAAGCATTTTAATGGAAGTGTTATGATCAGCACTACTAGTTGGAATAGCTTCTACCCACTTAGTAACATAATCAACAGCAACCAAAATATGTGTATACCCATTGGAGGAAGGAAAAGGTCCCATATAATCAAAGCCCCAAACATCAAATGGTTCAATAACCAGTGAATAATTCATAGGCATTTCCTGACGTCTACTAATATTGCCAATTCTTTGACATTCATCACAAGACAAGACATACTTATGAGCATCCCTGAAGAGAGTAGGCCAATAAAAACCAGATTGTAATACCTTGTGTGCAGTTCTATTTCCAGCATGGTGTCCTCCGTAGGCCTCAGAGTGACACTTATGCAGGATCTGTTCCTGTTCATGCTCAGGTACACAATGTCTAATAACACCATCTACTCCTTCTTTATAAAGGTGTGGGTCATCCCAAAAGTAATGTCTTAAATCATAGAAAAACTTTTTCTTTTGCTGGTATGTGAAACTAGGTGGTATAAATTTAGCAATAATATAATTAGCATAATCAGCATACCAAGGAGTACTACGAGAAGCATTTATGACAGCTAATTGCTCATCAGGAAAGCTATCATCAATAGGTAGTGGGGCATCAAGAACATTTTCTAACCTTGACAAGTTGTCTGCTACGGGGTTCTCAGCTCCCTTTCTATCAATAATATGCAAATCAAATTCTTGCAGTAAGAGAACCCATGTAATAAGTCTAGGTTTAGCATCTTTCTTTTCCATAAGGTATTTAATAGCAGCATGATCGGTGTGAACAGTTACCTTAGAATCAACAATATAGGGTCTAAACTTATCACAATCAAAGACAACTGCTAAAAATTCATTTTCAGTAGTAGCATAATTTCTTTGAGCACTGTCTAGAATTTTACTAGCATAATGGATAACATTCAGTTTCTTATCAACTCTTTATCCTAGAACAACACCAACAACATAATCACTAGCATCGCACATAATTTCAATGGGTAGGTTCCAATCAGGTGGTTGAACAATAGGTGGAGAAATCAAGGCTTTCTTAAGTATTTCAAATGCTTCTACGCAATCATCATAAAAAAATGGAACATCTTTTTGCAAGAGATTAGTAAGAGGCCTAGAAATTTTAGAGAAATCTTTGATAAACCTCCTATAGAAACCAACATGACCAAGGAAACTTCTTATACCTTTGATATCTTTAGGACACGGCATTTTTTCAATAGCATCAACTTTAGCTTTATCAACTTCAATACCTCTTTCATAGATTTTATGCCCCAAAACAATACCTTCATTAACCATAAAGTGGCACTTCTCCCAATTCAAGACAAGATTAGTTTCTTCACATCTCTGCAAAACTCGATCAAGGTTGCTTAAGCAATCATCAAAAGAAGTTCCGTAAACGGAGAAATCATCCATGAAAACCTCAACAATCTTTTCACAAAAGTCAGAGAATATAGCAGTCATACATCTTTGAAAGGTAGCTGGTGCATTACATAAACCAAAAGGCATACGTCTATAAGCAAAGGTACCGAAAGGGCAAGTAAAAGTAGTTTCTTGATCCACTTTTGACACAGGTATTTGAGAGAAGCCAGAATAACCATCTAGAAAGCAGAAATGTGTATGTTTGGATAGTATTTCTAGCATTTGATCAATAAAAGTTAGAGGGTAATGATCTTTTCTAGTGGCTTTGTTTAATTTTCTAAAATCAATTACCATTCTATAACCTTTGACAATTCTTTGTGGAATCAATTCATTCTTATCATTAGGAACAACGGTAATACCTCCCTTTTTAGGGACACAATGAACATGACTTACCCATCTACTATCAGTAATAGGATAAATTATACCTGCTTCCAGAAGCTTTAGTATTTCATTTCTTACCACTTCCTTCATCTTGGGATTTAACCATCGTTGGTGATCAACAACTGGTTTAGCATCTGGCACCATATTAATTTTGTGCTGACATAGAGTGGGACTAATGCCCTTAAGATCATCAAGAGTATATCCAATAGCAGCACGGTGCTTCCTCAGGGTTTTCAATAATTTCTTTTCTTCATGCTCTGAAAGGTTAGCACTAATAATAACATGATATATCTTATTTTCATCAAGATAAACATATTTCAGAGTATCTGGTAATTATTTAAGCTCAAACACGGGATCACCCTTGGGTGGAGGAGGATCCCCAAGAATCTCAACGGGCAAGTTGTGTTTCAAAATAGGCATTTGATTAAAGAATATTTCATCTAATTCCTTTCTTTCATTCATAAACATATCATTTCCATGGTCTAGCAGATATTGTTCTAAAGGATCAGTAGGAGGCACAACAATAGAAGCAATACCAATAATTTCATCTTTACTAGGCAATTCTTTGTCATGGGGTTGTCTACGAAATTTAGAGAAATTAAAGTCATGAGACACATCCCCAAAACTTACAGTAACAGTTTCTTTCTCACAATCTATCTTAGCATTAACAGTGTTCAAGAAAGGTCTACCAAATATAATGGGACAAAAATCATCTTGTGGGGAACCAAGAACAAGAAAATCAGTAGGGTATTTTATTTTCCCACACAAGACTTCAACATCTCTAACAATACCAATTGGTGATATAGTATGTCTATTAGCAAGCTTGATAGTAACATCAATATCCTCTATTTCAGCAGGTGCAATATCATTCATAATTTCTTGATATAAGGTAAAGGGAATTGCACTCACACTAGCACCCAAATCACATAAGCCATGTTAACAATGATCTCCTATTTTAACGAAAACAACAGGCATGCCAACAACAGGTCTATGTTTATATTCATCATCGGGTCTAGCAATTCTAGCAGCTTCATCATAGAAATAAATAACATGCCCATCAATATTATCGACCAAGAGATCTTTAACCATAGCAATACTAGGTTCAACTTTAATTTGTTCAGGGGGTGTAGGTGTTCTAGTATAACTCTTATGAACCACAGCTGAAGCTTTAGCATGTTCCTTTATTTTAATAGGGAAATGTGGTTTCTCAATATAAGCAGTAGGAACAATAGGATCAACATTATAAGTAATAGTTTCTTCTTCAACTTTAATAGGTTCTACTACTTTCACTTCAATGGGAGGATGATATTTAAACCACTTCTCCTTGGGGAGATCAACATGAGTAGAAAATGATTCACAGAAGGAAGCTACTATCTCAGAGTCAAGTCCATATTTAGTGCTAAATTCATGAAAAGCATCTGTATCCATAAAAGATTTAACACAATCAAATTTGAGGTTTATACCTGACTCCTTACCTTCGTCGAGTTCCCAATCTTCAGAGTTGCATTTAATTCTTTCCAATAAATCCCATTTGAATTCAATAGTCTTCTTCATAAAAGAACTAGTACAAGAAGTATCGAGCATGGATTGATCATTACGAGAAAGCCGAGCATAAAAATTCTGAATAATAATTTCTCTTGAGAGCTCATGATTGGGGCATGAATATAACATTGACTTAAGCCTCCCCCAAGCTTGAGCGATAATTTCTCCTTCACGAGGCCAAAAATTATATATATAATTCCGATCATGATGAACTAGATGCTTAGGATAAAACTTCTGATGAAATTCCAATTTCAATCGGTTGTAATTCCAAGTCCCAACATCATCGCATAGCCTATACCATGTCAATGCCTTCTCCTTCAAAGATAAAGGGAATACCTTCTTCTTGACTTCATCCTCGGGCAAACATGCAAGCTTAAATAATCCGCAAACTTCATCCACATAGATTAGATGCATATCAGGATGTAATGTTCCATCTCCTGCATAAGGATTAGCTAGCAGTTTCTCTATCATACCCGAAGGAATTTCATCATAAATATTTTCAGTAGGTCCAGTAGGTTGAGGGGCAACTCTTTGCTCTTCCGGTCGGGGTGAAGATACCCCGAACAAACCCCTCAAAGGATTATTTTCCATAGCAACAAGTGACAGTAAATTTCAGCACACTATATAAATGTTTCCTTACCAAATTCCACTTACCAAAGGCGCTTCACTCCGGCAATGGCACCATAAAAGAGTCTTGATGACCCACAATTATAGGGGATCTATCGTAGTCCTTTCGATAAGTAAGAGTGTCGAACCCAACGAGGAGCTGAAGGAAATGACAAGCGGTTTTCAGCAAGGTATTCTCTGCAAGCACTGAAATTATCGGTAAGAGATAGTTTTGTGATAAGATAATTCGTAACGGGTAACAAGTAACAAGTGTAACTAAGGTGCAGCAAGGTGGCCCAATCCTTTTTGTAGTGAAGGACAAGCCTAGACGAACTCTTATATAAAGCAAAGCGCTCCCGAGGACACATGTAAATTATTGTCAAGCTAGTTTTCATCATGCTCATATGATCCGCGTTCGTTACTTTGATAATTTGATATGTGGGTGGACCGGTGCTTGGGTGCTGCCCTTACTTGGACAAGCCTCCCACTTATGATTAACCCCTCTCACAAGCATCCGCAACTACGAAAGAAGAATTAAGATAAATCTAACCATAGCATGAAACATGTGGATCCAAATCAGCCCCTTACGAAGCAACTCATAAACTAGGGTTTAAGCTTCTGTCACTCTAGCAACCCATCATCTACTTATTACTTCCCAATGCCTTCCCCTAGGCCTAACCAATGGTGAAGTGTCATGTAGTCGACGTTCACATAACACCACTAGAGGAAAGACAACATATATCTCATCAAAATATCGAACGAATACCAAATTCACATGATTACTTATAACAAGACTTCTCCCATGTCCCCAGGAACAAACGTAAATACTCACAAAGCATATTAATGTTCATAATTAGAGGAGTAATAATTATCATTAAGGATCTGAACATATGATCTTCCACCAAATAAACCAACTAGCATAAACTACAAGGAGTAATCAACACTACTAGCAACCCACATGTACCAATCTGAGGTTTTGAGACAAAGATCGGATACAAGAGATGAACTAGGGTTTGGAGAGGAAATGGTACTGGTGAAGATGTTGATGGAGATTGACCCCCTCTCGATGAGAGCATCATTGGTGATGATGATGGCTTCGATTTCCCCCTCCGGGAGGGAAGTTTCCCCGGCAGAATAGCTCCACCGGAGCCCTAGATTGCTTATGCCCAGGTTCCGCCTCGAGACGGCGGCGCTTTGTCCCGAAAGCGCTCTTCTGATTTTTTTTCCTGGTAAAAACGCATCATATAGCAGAAGATGGGCACCGGAGGCCTGTCAGGGGGCCCACAAGCCACAGGGGCACGCCCAGGGGGTAGGGCGCCCCCCCAGGCTTGTGGCCTCCTGGTGGGTCCCCTCTGGTATTTTCTTCGCCCAATATTTTTTATATATTCCAAAATAATTCTCCGTAAATTGTCAAGACTTTTGGAGTTGTGCAGAATAGGTCTCTCAGATTTGCTTCTTTTCCAGTCCAGAATTCCAGCTGCCGGCATTCTCCCTCTTCATGTAAACCTTGTAAAAAAAGAGAGAAAAGGCATAAGTACTATACCAAAATAGGTAATAACAGCCCATAATGGAATAAATATCAATATAAAAGCATGATGCAAAATGGACGTATCAACAAGTCGAGCTTTATAGACAGTAACATTACCATGAGCATCAGTCTTCTTCTTGAAGATCCATTTATTCTCTATGGCTTGCCGATCATCGGGCAAGTCCACCAAAGTCCACACTTTGTTCTCATACATGGATCCTATCTCAGATTTCCTGGCCTCAAGCCATCTGTCGGAATCTAGGCTCATCATAGCTTCTTCATAGTTTGTAGGTTCGCCTTGGTCAAGTAACATGACTTCCAGGACAGGATTACCGTACCACTCTGGTGCGGATTGTGCTCTGGTCGACCTACGAGGTTCAGTAGTAACTTGATCTGAAGTTTTATGATCATCATCATTTGCTTCCTCTCTAGTTGGTGTAGGCATCACGGGAACGGTTTTCTATGATGTGCTACTTTCCAATTCGAGAGAAGGTACAATTACCTCATCAAGTTCTACTTTCCTCTCACTCACTTCTTTCGAGAGAAACTCCTTCTCTAGAAAGGACCCATTCTTGGCAACAAATATCTTGCCTTCGGATCTATGGTAGGAGGTGTACCCAATTGTTTCCTTAGGGTATCCTATGAAGACGCACTTCTCCGATTTGGGTTCGAGCTTATTAGGCTGAACCCTTTTGGCATAAGTGTCGCAACCCCAAACTTTAAGAAATGACAACTTAGGTTTCTTGCCGTTTCTTGCCAAACCATAGTTTATACGGTGTCGTCTCAACGGATTTAGACAGTGCCCTATTTAACATGAATACAGCTGTCTCTAATGCATAACCCCAAAATGATAGTGGTAAATCAGTAAGAGACATCATAGAACGCACCATATCTAATAAAGTACGGTTACGACGTTCAGACACACCATTACGCTGAGGTGTTCCAGGTGGCGTGAGTTGTGAAACAATTCCACATTGCTTTAAATGAAGGCCAAACTCGTAACTCAAATATTCGCCTCCGTGATTAGATCGTAGAAACTTTATTTTCTTGTTACGATGATTCTCCACTTCACTCTGAAATTCTTTGAACTTTTCAAATGTTTCAGACTTGTGTTTCATTAAGTATATATACCCATACCTACTCAAATCATTTGTGAAGGTCAAAAAATAACGATACCCGCCGCGTGCTTCAATACTCATCGGACCGCATACATCAGTATGTATTATTTCCAATAAGTCATTAGCTCACTCCATTGTTTCGTAGAACGGAGTTTTAGTCATCTTGCCCATGAGGCATGGTTCGCAAGTATCAAATGATTCATAATCAAGTGACTCCAAAAGTCCATCTGCATGGAGTTTCTTCATGCGCTTTACACCAATATGACCTAAATGGCAGTGCTACAAGTATGTTGCACTATCATTATCAACTTTGCATCTTTTGGCATCAATATTATGAATATGTGTATCACTACGATCGAGATTCAATAAACCATTTGCATCGAGTGCATGACCATAGAAGGTTTTATTCATGTAAACAGAACAACAATTATTGTCTGATTTAAATGAAAAACCGTATTGCAATAAACACAATCTAATCTTGTTCATGCTCAACGCAAACACCAAATAACATTTATTTAGGCTTAACACTAATCCCAAAGGTAGAGGGAGTGTGCGATGGTGATTGTATCAATCTTGGAATCACTTCCAACACACATCGTCACCTCGCCCTTAACTAGTCTCTGTTTATTCTGCAACTCCTGTTTCAAGTTACTAATCTTAGCAACTGAACCAGTACCAAATACCCAGGGGCTACTACGAATACTAGTAAGGTACACATCAATAACATGTATATCAAATATACCTTTGTTCACTTTGCCATCCTTCTTATCCGCCAAGTATTTTTGGCAGTTCCGCTTCTAATGACCATTCCCTTTGCAGTAAAAGCACTCAGTTTCAGGCTTAGGTCCAACTTTGGGCTTGTTCATGGGAGTGGTAACTTGCTTGCCATTCTTTCTTGAAGTTCCCTTTCTTTCCCTTTGCCCTTTTCTTGAAACTAGTGGTCTTGTTAACCATCAACACTTGATGCTCTTTCTTGATTTCTACCTTGCAGATTTCAGCATCGCGAAGAGCTCGAGAATCGTTTTCGTCATCCCTTGAATATTATAGTTTATCATGAAGTTCTAGTAGCTTGGTGATAGTGACTAGAGAACTCTGTCAATCACTATCCTATCTGGAAGATTAACTCCCACTTGATTCAAGCGATTGTAGTACCCAGACATTCTGAGCACATGCTTACTGGCTGAGCTATTCTCCTCCATCTTGGAGGCAAAGTACTTGTCAGAGGTCTCATACCTCTCGACACAGGCATGAGTTTGAAATACCAATTTCAGCTCTTGGAACATCTCATATGCACCGTGGAGTTCAAAACATTTTTGAAGTCCCGGTTCTAAGCCGTAAAGCATGGCACACTAAACTATTAAGTAGTCATCATATTGAGCTTTGCCAAACGCTCATAACATCTGCATCTTCTCCTGCAATAGGTCTGTCACCTAGCGGTGCATCAAGGACATAATTCTTCTGTGCAGCAATGAGGATAATCCTCAGATCACGGATCCAGTCCGCATCATTGCTACTATCATCTTTCAACTTATTTTTCTCTAGGAACAAAAAAAAGGGGAGATATATCGCGAGCTATTGATGTACAACATAGATATGCAAAACTATTAAGACTAAGTTCATGATAAATTAAGTTCAATTAATCAAATTACTAATGAACTCCCACTTAAATCAACATCCCTCAAGTTGTCTAAGTGATACATGATCCATATCAACCAAGTCCGATCATCACGTGAGATGGAGTAGTCTTCAATGGTGAACATCTTCATGTTGATCATATCTACTATATGACTCATGTTCGACCTTTCGGTCTCCAGTGTTCCGAGACCATGTCTGTACATGCTAGGCTCGTCAAGTTTAACCCAAGTATTCTGCATGTGCAAAACTGTCTTACACCTGTTGTATGTGAACGTAGAGTCTATCACACTCGATCATCACGAGGTGCTTAGAAACAACAAACTTTGGCAACGGTGCATACTCGGGGAGAACACTTTTATCTTGAAATTTAGTGAAGGGATCATTTTATAATGCTACCGCCGTTCTAAGCAAAATAAGATGCATAAAGGATAAACATCACATGCAATCAAAATATGTGACATGATATGGCCATCATCATCTTATGCTTTTGATCTCCATCTCCAAAGCATCGTCATGATCTCCATCGTCACCGGCTCAACACCTTGATCTCCATCGTTGCGTCGGGGTCATCTCGCCAACTATTGCTTCTACAACTATTGCTAACGCATAGCGATAAAGTAAAGCAATTACATGGCGCTTGCATTTCATACAATAAAGAGACAACCCTAAAGCTCCTGCCGGTTGTCGATATTACAAAACATGATCATCTCATACATCAACATATATCACATCACGTCTTGACCATATCACATCACAACATGCCCTGCAAAAACAAGTTAGACGTCCTCTACTTTGTTGTTGCAAGTTTTACGTGGCTGCTACGGGCTTCTAGCAAGAACCATTCTTACCTACGCAAAAACCACAATGGTGATTCATCAAGTTTGCTGTTTTAACCTTCTTCAAGAACCGGCCGTAGTCAAATTCGATTCAACCAAAGTAGGAGAAATAGACACCCGCCAGCCACCTTTATGCAAAACTAGTTGCATGTCTGTCGATGGAACCGATCTCATGTGCTTGGACATGTAAGGTTGGTCCGGGCCGCTTCTTCCCACAATACCGCCGAATCAAAATAAGATGTTGGTGGTAAGCAGTATGACTATCACCGCCCACAACTCTTTGTGTTCTACTCGTGCATATCATCTACGCATAGACCTGGCTCAGATGCCACTATTGGGGAATGTTGCATGGAAAACAAGAAATTTCTACGCACACGCAAGATCTATCCATGGAGATGCATAGCTACGAGAGGGGGAGAGCATCTTCATACCCTTGAAGATCGCTAAGCGGAAGCGTTTATCAACGCGGTTGATGTAGTCATACACCTTCACGATCCGTCCCGATCAAGTACCGAACGTACGACACCTCCGTGTTCAGCACACGTTCAGCTCGATTGCGTCCTCGCCTTCTCGATCCAGCAAGGGAGGCGAAGTAGTAGATGAGTTCCGGCAGCACGACGGCGTGGTGACGGTGTTGGTGAAGAACAATCTCCGCAGGGCTTCGCCAAGCACAACGGAAACTATGATGGAGGATAAACTAGAGGGGACGGGGTTGCCGGCACACGGCTGGTGAATCTTGATGTGTCTTGGGTGCTAGCCCTGCCCCTCTATTTATATGTTGAGCCCTGGGGTCGAAACTTGGAGTAAAAGCCTCCTCAATGTCGGTTTTGCCCGAAAGGCAAGAGTCCTACTCGGATTCTAGGACCAGACGCCAGGGTTCCTGGCGTCTGGACCCAGACGCTAGGGTCCCTGGCGTCTGGCCCCAGACGCTAGGCCTCCGCAAAACTCCCTTTTGCACTTTCCAAAAGCCTCGTGGGCTTTACCCCTTGGCCCAAAGTGTTCTCGTACCCAAAAATTTCGGGAAACATCTGAAACCCCTTCCGGTGAATTCCGGAACCTTTCCGAAAGCCAAACACTATTATCCAATATATCAATATTTACCTCCGAACCATTCCGGAGCTCCTGTCATGTCCGTGATCTCATCCGGGACTCCGAACAACATTCGTCACCAACATACATAACTCATATAATACTATATCGTCAACGAACATTAAGTGTGCGGACCCTACGGGTTCGAGAACTATGTAGACATGACCGAGACACCTCTCTGGTCAATAACCAATAGCGGAGCCTGGATGCCCATATTGGTTCCTACATATTCTACGAAGATCTTTATTGGTCAAAGCTTTATGACAACATACGTAATTCCCTTTGTCCATCGGTATGTTACTTGCCCGAGATTCGATCGTCGGTATCTCTATACCTAGTTCAATCTCGTTACCCGGCAAGTCTCTTTACTCGTTCCGTAATACATCATCTCATAACTAACTCATTAGTCATTTGCTTGCAAGGCTTCTTATGATGTGTATTACCAAGAGGGCCCAGAGATACTTCTCCGATACACGGAGTGACAAATCCTAATCTTGATCTATGCCAACTCAACAAACACCTTCGGAGATACCTTTAGAGCATCTTTATGATCACCCAGTTACGTTGTGATGTTTGATAGCACACAAGGTATTCCTCCGGTATCCGGGAGTTGCATAATCTCATAGTCGAAGGAATATGTATTTGACATTAAGAAAGCAATAGTAATAAACTGAACGATCATATGCTAAGCCAACGGATGGGTCTTGTCCATCACATCATTCTCCTAATGATGTGATCTCGTTATCAAATGACAACTCATGTCTATGGTTAGGAAACCTTAACCATCTTTGATCAACTAGTCTAGTAGAGGCTCACTAGGGACACGGTATTTGTTTATGTATCCCCACATATATTTAAGTTTCCAGTCAATACAATTCTAGCATGAATAATAAACCTTTATCATGATTAAGGAAATATAATAATAACCTTTTATTATTGCCTCTAGGGCATATTTCCATCATCATATTCATCATATATTCTTTCTTTGTAGCATGGACATTTGGACTTTAAATGATTCAAAGCAATAGTCTATAATTTGACATGAAGACATCAATACTCAAGCATATCAATAAGCAACCATGTCTTTTAAAATATCAACGCTAAAGAAAGCTATCCCTAGCCCATTATGCTCAATCATTGATCCATTCACGAAACACACTCAAATATTAGCTACATCCAATGCACAAGTATGACAATAGTGTTCCCTAGTTGGTGCTTTATAAGAGAAGATGGAGACTCAATATAAAAATAAAAAATGCATAAAAGTAAATAGATAGGCCCTTCATAGAGGGAAGCAGAGATTTGTAGAGGTGCCAGAGTTTAAAGCTTAAATTAAGAGATAAAATTGTTTTGAGAGGCATGCTTTTCCTGTCAACGGAAACGACCGAGAATTCCCAATATCTTCCATGCTAGATAAATCATAGGCGGTTCCCAAACAAAAAATAAAGTTTATTTCCTTTTCACCATTCTCACACAATCCATGGCTAGTCGTATCCACGGGTGCCTTCCATACCAACACTTTCCAAGGAATTTATTATTGACAACATATAAGTAAACTTTTCATTTCGGGACTGTGCATCCCTATTACCTGCCACACCCTCGTGCAATGACAAGTGAATAAACACTCATCTTGAGAATAACATACCTAGCATGGAAAATATTGGCCACCCCCTACCGCTTCATGAGCGGTACGGGCACACAAAAGGGAAATTCATTTTGAAAATTAGAGTTGGCAGATACAAATTTACTTGGAACGACATGGAAATACCGCAAATAGGTATGTATGGTGGACTCATTTGGCACAAATTGGGTTTAAGGAGTTGGATGCACAAGCAGTATTCCCGCTTAGTACAAATGGAGGCTAGCAAATAGATTGAGAAGCGACCAACCAAGAAACAAAAACGATCATAAACGAGCATTAAACATAACTAACATTGAATAATGCACCACAAGTAGGATATAACTTCGTTGCATAACTATTGACTTTCGTGCTTGCATAGGGAATCAAAAACCTTAACACCAATATTCTTACTAAAGCATAATTACTCACCAATATGACTCACATATTACTATCTCCATATCGCAAACTATTGCAAGGAATCAAGTTTATAATATCCAATGATCTTCATGAAAGTTTTTACTAATTATATCCCTCTTGGATATCTATCACTTTGGGACCAAATTCACATCTTGCGCAAATTATCATTACTATTCTTCAACTCTCAAAAAGATCTAGTGAAGCATGAGAGCATAAATATTTCTTCAAATTTTCCAACTCTCAAAATAATATAAGTGAAGCATGAGAGCATATTTCTTCAAAATTTTACTAACTCTCAAAATAATCTAAGTGAAGCATGAGATCATATTTCTTTAAAATTTTACTAACTCTCAAAATAATCTATGTGAAGCATGAGAGTATTTCTTCAAAATTTAAACCACCACCGTGCTCAAAAAGACATAAGTGCAGCACTAGAGCAATTCCCTAGATCAAAAAAATTTAAGTGAAGCACATAGAGCAATTCTAACAAATCATAATATCATTATGGCTCTCTCAAATAGGTGTGTCCACCAAGGATGATTGTCACAACCTAAAAATCAAAACAAGTAAAGACTCATATAATACAAGACGCTCCAAGCGAAACTCATGATATGTGATGAATAAAAATATAGCTCCAAGTAAAATTACCGATGGTCGTTAGAAGAAAGACGGGATGCCTTCCAGGGCATCCCCAAGCTTAGTTGCTTGAGAGTCCTTGAATATTACCCTGGGGTGCCATGGGCATCACCAAACTTAGGCTCTTGCCACTCCTTATTCCTTCATCCATCGTGATCTCACCCAAAACTTGAATACTTCAATCACACAAAACTTAACAAAACCTTCGTGAGATCCGTTAGTATAATAAAACAAATCACCACTTTAAGTACTGTTACAAACCCATTCATATTTTATTATTGCATTATACCTACTGTATTCTAACTTTACCATGGCTTATACCCCCCGATACAATCCATAGATTCATCAAAATAAGCACACAATGCAACGAAAACTGAATTTGTCAAAAACAGAATAGTCTGTAGAATTCTGAATATTGACTATACTTCTTTAACTCCAATAATTCTGAAGAATGAGGACGACGTGGACAATTTGTATATCAATCATGTCTAATAAAATCAGAATTTTTCCACGTTCCAGTAAAGTTTGATAAATCTTCTTCTGGACGTGAAACCTTCTATTTTCCAACAGAATTAAGTCAACTATCACCCAAACCATCCTAAAGGCTTTACTTAGCACAAACACTAATTAAAACATGAAAACACAATCATAATAGTAGCATAATTGTGTGAACACAAGGAAACAGAAAAAAATAACTATTGGGTTGTCTCGCAACAAGCTCTTTCTTTATAGCCATTAAGATAGACTTTGAGATTTCAATGATGCTCACATGAAAGATAATAATTGAAACACAAAGAGAGCATCATAAAACATGTGACAAACACATTTAAGTCTAACATACTTCCTATGCATAGGAATTTTATAAGCAAACAAATTATCAAGACAAGAAATATCTAGCATATGCAAAGGAGAGGAATAAAACATTGGCAATCTCAACATAACGAGAGGTAATTTAGTAACATGAAAATTTCTACAACCATATTTTCCTCTCTCATAATAATTACATGTAAGATCATAATCAAATTCAACAATATAGCTATCATATAAAATTTTCTCTTCATGATCCACATGCATAAAAGTTTTATAATCTTCCAAAATAGTGGGATTAACATCAACTAAAGTCATGACTTCTTCAAACCCACTTTTATCAAAAAATTCATGATATTGAACACTATCCAAATATGTGGGATTATTTTCACCTAAAGTTGACGCTCTTCAAAAACCAATTTCAATATTATTGCAACCACTATTATCACTAACATATTCATCATGAGGCTTAAATAAATTTTCAAGATCATAAGAAGAATCACCCCAATCATGCTCATTGCAATAAGTAGTGGACATAGCAAAATTAGCATCCCCAAGCTTAGGGTTTTGCATATTACTAGCACAATTGACATTAAAAGAATTTATAATAACATCATTGCAATCATGCTTTTCATTCAAGGAGCTATCGTGAATCACTTTATAAATTTCTTCTTTTAACACTTCATCACAATTTTCATATTCACGAATCTCAAGCAAAACTTCATAAAGATAATCTAGTGAACTCAATTCATTAGCAATTGGATCATCAGAATTGGATCTTTTAAAAATATTAGCAAGTGGATGAGGATCCATAAGTTTTCTGTTTCTGATTTCCAATAAACATACAATTATGCCAAACAAACAAGCAAAGCAACGAAGTAAAACATTTTTGTGTTTTTCTATAAAACATTTTAGAAGTGGGGGGATGAAAACGAGAGGCAAATGGCAAGTAAAGTAATTGCAAGGAGATGAGAGTTTATGCGTAGGTACTTGATAGATGTTGATGATGTTTCCCCGGGAACGGCACCAAAAATTCTTGCTGCTACTTGTAATCTGCGTTGGTATTTCCCTAAAGAGGAGAGGATGATGCAACATAGCAGAGGCAAGTATTTCCCTTAGTTATGAAACCAAGGTTGTCAATCCAGTAGGAGAACCAAGCAACACTATGTAAACAACACCTGCACACAAACAACAAATACTTGCAACCCAACGCGTAGAGGGGTTGTCAATCCCTCAACAGTTACGAGCAAGATTAAACGGTATAGTTTTGATTGATAGATCAAACAAAAATACAAAATAAAATAAATAAAAGAAAATTAGATCAAGGTATTTTTGGTTTTAATATGATAGGAAATAGACCCGGAGGCCATAGTTTTCACTAGAGGTTTCTCTCGAGAAAATAGCATACGGTGAGTAAACAAATTACTGTTGGGCAATTGATAGAAAAGCGAATAATTATGATGATATCCAAGGCAATGATCATGTATATAGGCATCACGTCCAATATTAGTAGACCGAAATGATTCTGCATCTACTACTATTACTCCACACATCGACCGCTATCCAACATGCATCTAGTGTATTAAGTTCATGAAAAAACGGAGTAATGCATTAAGAAAGATGACATGATGTAGACAAGATATACTCACGTATAAATAAACCCCATCTCGTTACCCTTAATAGCAATGATACATGCGGGTCATGTCTTTTTCTGTCACTGAGATTGAGCACCGCAAGATCGAACCCATCACAAAGCACCTCTTCCCATGGCAAGATAAATCAATCTAGTTGGCCAAACCAAACCAATAAATCAGAGAAGAAATATGAGGCTATAACAATCATGCATAAAAGAGTTCAAAGAAGACTCAAATAATATTCATGGATAGATCTGATTATAAACTCACAATTCATCGGATCCCAACAAACACACCGCAAAAAGAGTTACATCAAATAGATCTCCAAGAACATAGAGGAGAACATTGTATTGAAGATCAAAAAGAGAGAAGAAGCCATCTAGCTACTAACTATGGACCCATAGGTCTATGGTAAACTACTCATGCATGATCGAAGGGGCAGCAAGGATGATGAAGAACCCCTCCATGATTGTTGCCCCCTCCGGCAGAGTGCCGGAAAAGGCCTCTAGATTGGACCTCGTGGTTCTGGAACTTGCGGCGGTGGAAAAAGTGTTTCATTGACTCCCCTAGGGTTTTTGGGATTTTAGAGTATTTATAGATCCGGAGGTTGGTCAAGGCGGTTCTCATGGGCCCCACTACCCACCAAGGTGCGCTAGGGGCCTCTGGCGTGCCCTGGTGCCTAGTGGGCCCCACGGGCCTCCTCTCATGGCCTTCAGAAGGTTCCAGGGTCTCTTCTTGCCAGAAAAAAATCTCCAAAAAGTTTCGTTGCATTTGGACTTCGTTTGGTATTTATATTCTACAAAGTAAAAAAAGCAAAAACAACTACTGGCAATGGGCACTAGGTTAATAGGTTAGTCCCAAGAAATGATATAAAGTTGCTAGTAAATGTATATAAAACATCCAAGATTGATAATATTACAGCATGGAACAATAAAAAATTATAGATACGTTGGAGACATATCAGTATGCTTCGTGCCCTTCCTCTTACGAGGACTGGGTTTTCCCATTCCTCCTTTCCTGAGGGGTTTACTGGAGTTTTACGGGATCCAGCTCCACCATCTCATCCCTGGATCTATTCTGCAAATCTCGGGCTACATTGCCCTTTGCGAGATGTTTCTGGGCTGCGAGGCCCATTTTGAATTATGGAGGAAATATTTCTTCCTCGTCCCCCGCACCAGGGGAGGGACGATCTCTGAGGTCGGCGGAGCTGAGGTACGGCGTATTGCCGGGACGGGGTACCCTGTTGGGACCTCGAAGAAGGATTCCGAGGAGTGGACCTTGGAGTGGTTTTATATCAAAGACCCCCCTACTCGAAACAGCTCGGAGGGGTCTGCCCAAGCACTCGCTCGCTCCTCCGAAGAAGCGTTTCAACTAGTGACCAAAAAGCCCTTCCCAAAAGGAAGGTGCCGAAGTAAAGCGTCTGGCCGCTCAAGTGTGGTGGTTAGCTCACAGCAGGTTAACCATCATTGACGTGATGGCCGCTGTTATTACTCGGTGCGTCCAACCACTCCAGCAAAGGATGCACCCCTTATGGTGCTACAACGGGATGAGTGACGCGACCCACTACAAATGGCAGGGGCCTGCCAACCAGAAAGCCATGGCGGTCATACTGGTCGATCTCTTTAAAGGAGAGGAGCAAGAATTTGCCCGCCTGAAGTCCAAGGATGGTTACTCGAGCTATAATCCCATTGAATGGGTGAGTTCGGCTACACTTTATAGTTCGGATGTTATGTCCATTTTTTGTCTGATCGGATCTTCTAACTTTTCGAATAGAAATGGAGGCACTGGATCGAGATAGTCAGCTGCCCCCTCCATAACCGGAGAGTTATTCCCGCGACGATGACCCAAGATTTCTTGACGATCCAGAAACGTCGATCGATTTTGAAGACGGGTTTTTTTTATCAGGAGAGTCTTGATGGCTCTAAAGTGGCTCTTTTGGCCGATCACCCTGGGACACTCCCCTCCTTCATTGTAAGTGACAAAAAGACCTCTGCCCGAAAAGGGCGTTCGCCTCCCATCGTTCCGAGTACGCTGATGATGCCTACTACGCAACTTTATTCCTGTAGACTTGTGTTGGGCCTCCAAGCGCAGAGTTTTGTAGGACAGTAGCAATTTTCCCTCAAGTGGATGACCTAAGGTTTATCAATTCGTGGGAGGCATAGGATGAAGATGGTCTCTCTCAAACAACCCTGCAACCAAATAACAAAGAGTCTCTTGTGTCCCCAACACACCAAATACAATGGTAAATTGTATAGGTGCACTAGTTCGGCGAAGAGATGGTGATACAGGTGTAATATGGATAGTAGATATTGATTTTTGTAATAGTAACAATAAAAAACAGCAAGGTAGCAAGTAACAAAAGTGAGCAAAACCGGCATTACAATGCTTGAAAATGAGGCCTAGGGTTCATACTTTCGCTAGTGCAATCTCTCAACAATGCTAATATAATTGGATCATATAACCTGTGATGCCCCCGGCTCAATCATGCACTAATCATACACGCAAATGCACACGATCAAGCCTAAGGACTCACGGGAAGATATCACAACACAACTCTAAAACATAAATAAAGTCATACAAGCTTTATATTACAAGCCAGGGCCTCGAGGGCTCGAATACATAGCTCGATGGCATACAAGCGTCAGCGGAAGCATCAGATATCTGAGTAAAGATATTAAAAGAGAAACATAAAGGCCTTTAGAAAGGCGGGGCAAAATAAAACACTACGATCGAAAGGCGCAGGCCTCCTGCCTGGGACCCTCCGAACCTACTCCTGGTCATTGGCCAGCTCATAGTAGTATCCATCCTCGGGGTAGTAGTAGCGATCATCGGCGGGGGCAGCTGTCTCAGGTGCTCCGTCATCTGGTTGCATCAAAAGGGGTATATGGGGAAAAATAAAGCAATGCAACCGTGAGTACTCATCTGAAGTACTCAGCAAGGAAGGATCTACACTACATATGCAACATTATCAAAGAGTGGCTGTATATGTGGACTGGGTTGCAGAAATGCCAGAATAGAGAGGAAAACCTAGTCCTATCGAAGACTAGCATCTTCAGCGGTCTTGCAGCAATAGAAGAGAGTAGAACAGTACAATATAATGTAGCAGTATCATTAAGTCTCAACCTCACCCAGAGATCCTTTCTCGACTCCCTGCGAGGAAGCAATCCCAGAGCCATACTGTCATCAACCTCGTCCTGAGATCCCTGCTCGACTCCCTGCGAGAAGCAATCCCAGAGCCATAGTATCCAATTCTAGTTGTATCGATCGGGATACAACTCCGAGTGTCCGTTACCGAGGATCCGGCTATGCATAGATTAGTTCTTCCCTGCAGGGGTGCACCAACTTACCCACCACGCTCTCTTAACTCCGGTCAGACACACTTTTCCAGGTCATGCCCAGCCTCGGCCAAATGACAAACTGCAACCCTACCTAGAGCTCAGCAGAGAGGTCCCCGTCGGTCTACATCCTAAGCGCTCAGAGGTCTTGGACCATCGCCCTGTGCACTCCGAGTCGTTGCGTGCAGGGGAAAGCCAGGCACCAGGGGGGCGCCGGTTTGTCCCGGCCGCAATGCTGAACTGGACGTCTGACAAAGCTTTCGGCTGATGCATATGATGCAGAGTGCCCATAACTTTTCCCGCGTGATGGTTAGTGCTATCGGGCCAGAGGCCCACTCGAATCAAATATCCAAATCGTAGTGTGTTGCTAGTGCGGTAATGAGCAGAGACTCACGAAAGATGTGACCCCGTTGCCCTGTCTCGAGGACTTGCGGCAAGGGCCAAGAATGCCCGGCCACGCCTCGTATTCTCACTCGGGCACCATCCAGGAAACCCGTCTTCACATCACACGCGGGTACCCCTCAGGGTCGACCGCCTTTCCAAGTAACAATAGTACAGTCCAAGTATCCGTGTGTCCATAACATCAGGGGAATCCGAGGTATCACCGTCGTTGGATTCCTACTCGATGTATCCGTCAAGGTGAACTCGGAGGAATCACCCTCAATGGGTTCACACTTGAGGTGTTGTACGATGGCGTCGTTATCGGAAGTGGTGAAGGAGGAATCACCCTCGATGACCATGACCGAATAGCTACTCTACAGAGTTAACATCAGAAGTGCTACACGAGGTATCACCCTCGGCACTCGATAGTAACCCAGTAGCGGCGTACAACTAAGGGGGTGATGTGCGGTGCCGGGACCTGGTCTTCAATCCCATTGATCGGGTCTTCTGATAATCCAGCGGGGCAGCCGGGACATGTGGGGTCACTGATAGGTCTCTACCCAGCCTATACTAAGTAGTTTAGGATATGCAGGTAATTATCAACAGCAGGTTACAATAAACAAGCTATGCATCAGAATAGGTAAAGCAGTAGCGGCAGCAATTCTAATGCAAGCATGAGAGAGAAAGAATAGGCGATATCGGTATGCTCAAAGGGGGGGGGGTGCTTGCCTAGTTGCTCGGCGGCAAGGGCAAGGTCGTCAATGGTGGCGTCGGGCTCCGGAGCTGCGTCGGTCTTGGGGATTACGTCGGTACCGGGATATACCGAGAGAGAAGAGGGGGAGGAAATAGATAAATACACAGCAAACATATGCAACACAGAATATAGCAAGGCAATACGCGGTGCCAGGGGTGATCTAACGCAGGGATATGTGATACCGGCGAAGGGGGAAAACATCCGGGAAAGTATCCCCGGTGTTTGGCATTTTCGGACAGATGACCGGAGGGGAACGGTTCCATGTTTGGATAGCTAGGGACGTGTGATGGACGAACGGACCGCGAATTCGGATTCGTCTTGAAATTCTGAGCAACTTTCATGTACAAAGTTTTTCGATCTGAGCTACGGATTATTTTATATGATTTTCAAAGTTTTATTCATTTTCTGGAATTTAATTAATTATTTAATTTCAAATTATCCAAAACAGTAAAGGCTGACGTCAGCTTGACGTAGAGGTGACGTCAGCGGTCAACTCTGGCTGACCAGAGTCAAACCTGACATGTAGGGCCCACATGTCAGCCTCTGTTAGTTTATTAGGATTAATTGAACTAATTATTGATTAATTAGGGGTGCGGGGTCCACTGGTTAGTGAGTGATCTAACTAATTAAGCTAATTAACGATTTTATTTGTTTATAATTTAGTTAAATAGCGCGGGGCCCACATGTCAGTGGCCCACGCTGCACAGTCAGCAAGGTTGACCGAGTCAACCCTGACTGGTGGACCCGCGGGGCCCACTGGTCAGTGTCACAGGGGCGGGCCCCGCCGGTGCCAGCTCAGCGGAGCCGCCGGAGCTGCTCCGGCAAGCTCGCGCGCACGGCCGAACGCCGGCGAGCGTCGGATTTTCGCCCCAGTGCACCAAATCGGGCGATCCCGGTCACGTTCGAAAGAGCAAAGAGCGCCGCACCCAACGGTGGCAACCTCATGGGCGGAGGTGGTCGAAGCTCGCCGGAAACGAGCTGGAAGCGGCGGCCGGAGTTCGGGCCTTCTTGGAAACAAGGCTACGCGGCGTGTTTGGGCAAACTATCTACGCAAGCGAGCTCTATGGGACCCCGGGAACTCGTCGGAGCTATGCATTTGAGCAAGACGGCACGGGAGCGAGGGAATCGCTGGCAATGGCGGCAGCGAGCTACGGGCCCGAGCGGCGCCGTCGATCTAGTGCGCGTGCGAGCAAATGAAGGGGGCAGAGGGGGAGCTGGAGCTCACCGGGCGGCCACGGGAGGCCCTTGACGGATTAGTAGCGCAGGGGGAAGGCCGTAGTCGCCGGTGATCGCCGGAGATGCCGAAGTAGGAGGCGGCTCGATCTGCGGGCTACGGTGACGCCCGACTTGAACGAGGTAGCGCAGATGAGGTAGTCGAGGCAGACGCGTCTCCCGGACACGGTCGCCGGGCTCGGGAACGCCGGTGGCCACGGCGGAGCAGTGGTGCGGCGGTGGAGGCGCTTGGCAGAGGAGGGGACGAGGTAGGGAGAGGGAGAGAGTGGCGAGGGGGAGGCCAGGGGGCCAGGGCTATCCGGGAGAGAGAGGAGGGGCTGGGGGTGGTCTTATCCTCCCCAGGGCAGCGCTATCGACCGCGTGGCAGGGGGGCCGGCGCGGCGGGTGCGGGCGTGCAGACACGGCGGGAGGAGGGAGAGAAGGCGCTGCGCAGGCTGGGCCGGCCACTGTTGACCTTTGGCCCAGGCACAGTGGGCCTCTTTCTTTTCTTTATTTCTTTTTCTGTTTTCTCCTTTGTTTTCTGTTTTGTCTTTTGTTTTTATTTCAAATAACCTTTGTAAAATATGAGACTGTTCCAAATAGTAATAGTGCAAAATTAGCCACTGCTAGAAATTGGTTTGGTAAATAAATGATTTCATTTGAATTTTAATTAAATGAAATTGGATTAAATATCTCTGTTTTATTGCTGTTTGAGGCACATAATTAATTTAGTAAAAGTTGATTATAATTTTAGAATTGCCTCTGGATTATTTACAATATTATGGACATTTTAGTTTTTCAAATTTGAACAACTTTTATTTGCACTTTCATTTTGAATTTCCATTTGAATTTGAATTTGAAAAGGGACATGATCCAAACGATGTTTAGGCACTGTTGATCATGATGACATGGCATTATCAAAAGGGGATTACTGTGGCTAACCACTGGGGGTGTCACATAATCATCCCTCAACGTGCGATGAAGAATCACTCCAAAGTTCTTATCTAGCGGAGAACATAAGAAGATTTTGTTTGTAGGGTACGAAACCACCTCAAAGTTATCCTTTCCGATCGATCTATTGAGCTATCCCTATAAGTGTCACAAACAAACCAAGAGTTCGTACTAAAATAACACCATATGATACACATCAACCAACTGTAATGTCACCTAGATACTCCAATGTCACCACGAGTATCCGTGAGTTGATTATATGATATGCATCAAACAATTTCAGATTCATAATACTCAATCCAACACAAAGAATCTCAAAGAGTGCCCCAAGATTTCTACCAGAGAAATAAGGACGAAAACGTGCCTCCATTTGTACTAAGTAGGAATAATGCTTGTGCATCCAATTCCTTAAACCTAAAGTTTTGCCATATGAGTCCACCATACCTACCTATATGCGGTATTTACATGTCGTCCCAAGTAAATTTGCATGTGCCAACTCTAATTATTCAAAATAAATCTATGTTTTATGTGCCCGTACCGCTCATGTGGCAGCAGGGGGTGGCCGATATCTTCCACATTAGGTGGGTTATTCTCACAATGAGTATTTATTCACTTGTCATTGCACAAGAAAGTGGCAGATAATAGGGATGCCCAGTCCCATAATCAATCAAAAATAATAATAACAAAATTCCTTGGAAAGTGTTGGTATGGAAGGCACCCATGGATACGGCTAGCCATGGATTATGAAAGAATGGTGGAAAGGAAATGAACTTTATTTTCTGTTTGGGAACCATCTATAATGTGTCTAGCATGGAAGATGCTGGGAACTTTCGGTCGTAGCGTTGACAAGAAAAGCGTGCCTCTCAAGATAATTTTATCTCTAATTTAAGCTTTGAGCTCTGGCACCTCTGCAAATCTCTGCTTCCCTCTGTGAAGGGCACATCTATTTACTTTTATGCAATTTTTATTTTTATTTTTGAGTCTTCACCTTCTCTTATAAGCACCAACTGAGAGCACTATTGTCATACTTGTGCATTGGGTGTAGCTAATATTGAGTATGTTTCATGAATGGATCAATGATTGGGTATAATGGGCTAGGGATAACATTCTTTAGCATTGATATTTTGAAAGACATGATTGTTTGTTGGGATGCTTGAGTATTGATGTCTTTATGTCAAATTATAGACTATTGTTTTGAATCACTTATGTCTTTATATTCATGCCATGATTAGATTATATGATGAAGATTATGCTAGGTAGCATTCCACATAAAAATTTACCTTTTTTATCATTTACCTACTCGAGGACGAGTAGGAATTAAGCTTGGGATGCTGATACGTCTCCGTCGTATCTATAATTTTTTATCGTTCCATGCCAATATTATACAACTTTCACATACTTTTGGCAACACTTCATATGATTTATTGGACTAACATATTGATTCAGTGCCTAGTGCCAGTTCTTGTTTGTTGCATCTTTTTTGTTTCGCATAATATCCATATCAAACAAAGTCCAAACACGATGAAACTTTATGTAGATTTTTTTGGAATATATGTGAAATTTTGGAAGAAGAATCAACACAAGAAGGTGCTCGAGGGACCCTCTAGGCACCAGGGCGCGCCAGGGGGTCCCAGGTGCGCCCTGATGGGTACTGGGCACCTCTTATGGCAGTTGCTGCCCTTCTTTTTCTGCAAGAAAGATAATTTATGGATAAAAATCCCCTCAAAATTTCAGCCCAATCGGAGTTACGGATCTCTTGGAATTTAAGAAACGGTGAAGGGCTAGAAAATAGGAACGCGAAACAGAAGAGAACAGAGAGAGAGAGAGATCCAATCTCGGAGGGGCTCTTGCCCCTCCGCCGCCATGGAGGCCATGGACCAGAGGGTAAACCCTCCTCCCATCTAGGGGGGAGGCCAAGGAAGAAGAAGAAGGAGGGGGGGGGGGGGGGGGGCTCTCTCCCCCTCTCTCCCGGCGGCGCAGGAGCGCCACCGGTGCAATCATCGTGATGGCAATCTACACCAACAACTTCGCCGCAGTCAACACCAACTCTCTCCCCCTCTATGCAGCGGTGTAACCTCTCTATTCCCGCTGTAATTCTCTACTTAAACATGGTGCTCAACACTATATATTATTATCCAATGATATGTGGTTATCCTATGATGTTTGAGTAGATCTGTTTTGTCCTATGGGTTGATTGATGATAATGATTGGTTTGAGTTGTATATTTTATTTTGGTGTTGTGCTATGGTGCCCTCCGTGTCACGCAATCATGAGTGATCCCTGCTGTATGGTGTTGCAATACATTTATGATTCGCTTATGGTCAGTGGCTAGAGTGACAAAAGCTTACGCCCGAGTAAGGGGGTTGTTGCGTATGGGATAAAGAGGACTTGATACTTAATGCTATGGTTGGGTTTTACCTTAATGATCTTTGGTAGTTGCGGATGCTTGCTAGAGTTCCCATCATAAGTGCATATGATCCAAGTACGGAAAGTATGTTAGCTCATGCCTCTCCCGCATATAAAATTGCGATAATGATTACTGGTCTAGTTATCGATTGCCTAGGGACAAAATCTTTCTCTTGTGTTACAAAAGGCTTTCTACTACACTACTAAATTTATTATCTTGCAATTTATTCATAGTTTTATTCTTGCAACGTACTTCTAGCTTTATTCTTGTTCTAGGTAAAGCGAACATTAAGTGTGCGTAGAGTTGTATCGGTGGTCGATAGAACTTGAGAGAATATTTTTCTACCTTTAGCTCCTCGTTGGGTTCGACACTCTTATTTATCGAAAAAGCCTACAAACGATTCCCTATACTTGTGGGTTATTAGCAGGCCCCATAATATGGAGCCAAGCTCCTCCACCCAATGGAAGTCAGATTCTTTGAGGGAACGGACCAGTCGAGGTTTGATGCCGCTCATGATTAGACCATTGGCGCGTTCGACTTGTCCATTGGTCTGTGGGTGATATACCGAGGCGTAATCAAGCTTGATGCCCATGTTAGCGCACCAGTCCTTTACCTCATGGGCTGTGAAGTTGGATCCATTGTCCATTATTATATTATGGGGGACACCGTAACGGTGGACCACGTCGGTTATAAAGTCGATGACCGGTCCGGACTTAGCTGAAGTTACTGGTTTCGCCTCAATACACTTGGTGAATTTGTCGACCATGACCAGTAGATATTTCTTTTTCTTAGTCCCCTCGTTAAGTGATCCGACCATGTCCAGCCCCCAGACCGCGAAAGGCCGGGTGATCGATATCGTCTGAAGAGCCGTTGGGGGCATGTGGCTTTGATTTGCAAAGAGCTGACAACCAACACAATGTTGGACGAGTGTGTGAGCGTCTGTGCGAGCAGTGGGCCAAAAGAATCCAGATCGAAAGGCCTTGCTTACCAGGGCCCGAGCTGCTGCCTGATGGCCGCCCATGCATGCGTGTATCTCGGCCAAGAGCTGCTTCCCTTCCTCTTCGGATATGCACCGTTGGAGGACTCTGATGGTGCTTTTCTTGTATAGTTCACCCTCATGGACCTTGTAGGCCTTGGATCACCGAATTATGCATCTTGCCTCGGTCTAGTCATCGGGGAGTTCTTGGTAGAGAAGATAGGCGAGGAGAGGCTCGGTCCATGGCGCGATTACTGCCATGACTTCATGAGCCAAAGGCGTTTCTTCGAGTGTCGAGCCCCCGATAATTTGTTCGTCTGGTTTGATGATAGGAGGGATGATCTATTATGGGCCATTGGCCCTAGCGTCCTTGCCCTCATCCTGCCACACCACAGATGGCTTGAACAATCGTTCCAAAAAGAGGTTCTTAGGGATGGGGTTGCGCTTGGCGCCCATGCGGGCGAGGACGTCAGCAGCTTGATTACTGTCTCTAGAGACATGGTGGAACTCTAATCCTTCAAACCAGGCAGATATTTTGAGGACAACATTTCGATATGCTGCCATTTTTGGGTCTTTAGCATCAAATTCATCGTTGACTTGAGAGATGGCGAGGTTAGAGTCTCTCCGCACCTCGAGCCGTTGCACGCCCATTGACGTTGCCATCCAAAGTCCATGCAATAGAGCCTCGTATTCGACCGCATTGTTGGAGTCGATCTACATGATATGCAATACATACCAGATATTGTCGCCTGTGGGGGATGTAAGGATCACTCCAGCCCCCAGTCCGGCAAGCATCTTGGAGCCATCAAAGTACATCGTCCAATGTGAGTATGTTTGTATTCTCTGGGGAGCTCGGCTTCCGTCCATTCGGCGAGAAAATCAGCCAACACCTGAGATTAATAGCTCGGCGGGGTTTGTACACCATTTTGAAAGGGAGGAGCTTGATGGCCCATTTGGCAATGTGGCCAGTGGCGTTCCTGTTGTTAATTATGTCATTCAGTGGTACTTCGGATGCCACCATGACCGAACACTCTTGAAAGTAGTGTCAGAGCTTTCGGGATGCCATGAAAACTGCATAGGCTATCTTCTGGTAATGAGGATACCTAGATTTGCACGGGGTGAGCGCTTCTGATATGTAGTAGACTGGCTTCTGCACCCGGAACTTGTGACCCTCCGCCTCTCGTTCGACAACGAGGACCGCATTGACCACTTGATTGTGGCTGAGATATACAACAACATTGGTTCACCTATTCCGGGTGCTGCTAGTATAGAATTGCTGGCCAATAATGTTTTAATTTGCTCCAATGCGGCCATTGCTTCATCGGTCCACTCAAAGGTTTTGGTCCGTTTGAGCAGTCTGTAGAGCGGTAGTGCCTTTTCACCAAGGCGGGAGATAAAGCGGCTTAAAGCCGCCATGCAGCTCGCCAGTTTTTGAACGTGCTTCAGCTCCGTAGGGATCGCTAGTTGGGATAGGGCTCGGATTTTAGCTGGATTGGCCTCGATTCCTCTATGGGATATAATAAATCTGAGCAGTTTACCAGCGGGAACTCCAAAGACACATTTGTCCTGATTGAGCTGTATATCGTAAGCCCGCAGATTATCAAAGGTTTGGCGGAGGTCGTCCACCAGCTGGCTGACGTGTTTGGTCTTGATGACCACATCATCCACGTATTCCTTGACCGTCTTGCCGATTTGATTTTTCTAGGCATGTCTGAATCATGCGCTGGTATGTGGCGCCTGCATTTTTTAACCCGAATGGCCCGCAGGGGGTGATGAAGGTGGTTGCGGCTTGGTCGAACTCCTTCATTTTGATTTGATGGTATCCGGAGTAGGAATCGAGGAAGCACAATGAGTCATGTCCGGTGGTGGCATCGATGATCTGGTCTATGCGAGGTAAGGGAAAGGGATCCTTAGGGCAGGCTTTATTTACGTCTTTGAAATCGGCGCACAGCCACCAGGATTTGTCTTTCTTGGGCACCATGACCAGATTTGCCAACCACTCGGGGTGTTTGATTTCTCGGATGAATCCGGCTTCGAGTAGTTTTGCTAGTTCTTCACCCATAGCTTGATGCTTGTGTTCAGAAAATCAGCTTAGCGCCTGTTTGACTGGCTTGAAGCCCTTGATTATGTTTAGGCTATGCTCCGCTAGTCTTCGTGGGATTCCTGGCATATCTGAGGGGTGCCAGGCAAATATGTCCAAGTTTTCGCGCAAGAATGTGCGCAGTGCTTCATCAACCGCGGGGTCCAGCTGAGCTCCAATGGACTCTGTTTTGTTGGGGCCCGTTGGATGCACCTGAAATTTGACGATTTCGTCTGCTGGTTTGAAGGATGTGGATTTGAGCCTCTTACTGAGGATTACATCATCCCTATCTACCACTGAGCAGAGTGTGGTTAATTCTTCGACCGCGAGAGCCTCAGACAGTGCCTCAAGGGCAAGCGATGATGTTTTGTTTTCGGCCCTGAGAGCTCTATCCGGATCACTTATAATTGTGATCATGCCATTGGGCCCTGGCATTTTGAGCTTCATATACCTGTAATGTGGTATAACCTAAAATCTTGTGAATGCATCACGCCCCTATAGGGCGTGATAACCGCTATGAAAGGGCACAATGTGGAAGAGAAGTTCTTCGGATCTGTAGTTCTCAGGAGTGCCGAATACTACATCGAGAGTAACTCGTCCGGTGCAACATGCCTCTTTTCCGGGGATGATCCCTTGAAAGGTGGTGTGGCTTTGTTCGAAGCAAGACCTGTCGAATTACATTTTGTCCAGAGTGTCCTTGTAAATGAGATATAAGCCGCTGTCGCCATCCATTAACACCTTGTGGAGTCTGAAGTCGTCCACTATGGGATCAAGGACTAGGGCGGTAGGTGCTCGAACGGGGCGGGCCCTTGGCTCGTCTACTTCATCGAAGGTGATTGGTGTGTCTATCCATGAATTTATTACTGCCACCTGGTGAATTTGACCGAGCTCTTGAAGGGCTCTTTTCCTCTGATTTTTTTTTGAGGAAAACGTCTCGTAGATAGTCAAGATCTCTGCGTCGTTGTCCGGGGGTGTTGCTGAATGTCTGCTGGAGGGTGAGGCTCCGAGGATAGTCTCTCCACTCTTTGCGACTTGCCTAACCACCCAGCAGGCTCGAAGGCTATGGGTTGGGTTTGCATTCAGCAGGACCGAGTGTATGGGGCATGGTTTGTCTAGTAGCTCGTCTTCTGGATCCTGTGAGAGGTTGCTTCATTTTCTTGATCAGCTCGTACTCGGCTGATCGTCACGGAGGTATGCGCTTCGTTCGAGCCTTCCTAGGTTGTTTGGCATAGATTGACTTCATATGCATCTGCTGTGCCTGCTAGACGCTTTCCATGGCACAGTATTGGCGTACTAGATCTGATAGCTCGGCAAAGTTTTGAATGTGATGGCTGGCGAGGGCGTTTACGAGTCCTTCATCGTGGCAGTTATGCCGGAAGGTCGCTATGATTTCCTGGCCGCTACAGTCTGCTATCATGTTTTGACAAGGAGGAATCTAGCACAGAAGTGCTAGACCATCTCCCCTAGCTGTTGTTTGATGTACATTAGGTCCAAAATGTTGGGCTTCCCCGAATTGCTTGGAGAGTACTCGACGTGGGGGGTGGGCGGGAAAATACTTGGTATCCCAATAGGCCGTGAGTCTGGAGTTTTTGCGGCGGCGTCCTGCGCCATCACAGAGTTCAGCGCACCAGACTCAAGGTCTGGATTGTCGATCGGACATGGTTGTATAGACTCAAGGTTGTGCTTCGGATCGGAGTTCGATCCTGAATTCTTTCCGGGATGAAAGTCAGAATCCAAACAAGAGGATTGCACCTGATGATCGGGAGTCCGAACATAGTTCGTTCTTAGCCCAGGTGGTCGCGAGGGAGAGCCTTCATCAACGTCCTCTATGGTGGCAACCAGGTGTGTGATGGGCGGGACGTAAATTTCCCTGTCGTCGGGTTTAAGCTCGATCTGATCATAGACCGAGGGTTGGCCGTCGGACATCCCCATGGCTTGGATCCGGCCAAGTAACTTGTTTAATGACAAAATATCTGCCGAGTCCATATTCCTGGAGTATTCAGGATCAATCCGCAGTACTGCTGCTTCGGGGGCATTCGAGGCCACACCAGGGAAGAGTTTGGCCGAAGCGGGTATAGGGGTGTCGACCGGATCCGAGCTCGAGGCCAGATCCCGTGTGGAGGCAGCCCCTGCAGCGGAGCTACCCATGCCTGAAGACGAAACCTCGGGATTTGCAGGCCCTTCAAGCGGAGCCGAGAACTTTGTCAGAGTAAGATCTCCCCAGGAATCGGTGATGAACTCTAGGTTCCCGAACCTGATCTCCTCACCGGGGGTGAAACTTTCGGTAACATCCCCAGCATCACACTACAGTAATCAATTATGATCAGTGCCAAGTCATCTTGATTTACAAAGCTTAATCATATTGGATTAATATCTCATCTCAAATTCCTTCTCTGAATTTTATTCAAATTCAAAGTGAAATTTCAATTTGCACAAAAGTTGCTGGAAAAATGTTCATCATCTAGCAAAAATTCCAAAACAATTGTTGTTAAGGAAAACAACATCACCCTTATGCTAAAATGAGCAGTAGCATTTAAACAGTGCTATTTTAGCAATTTAAAATTGCAAATTCATTTTTTTGCAAAATACAAATTTATTCCACTGGTCTCTAAAATATTTGAGGCAATGCCTAAAATCACCAGGGATTTAATGGGACACCTTCCCTATTTTTCCTAAGTGAGATGGTAGCTCAAATAATCCTTTTCTCTCTCTGATTCATTATCTAAAAAGAAAAATAGAAAAGGCCTAAACGCTACTGTGGGGCTGGGCCTCTAGTTCTAAAGTGCCTAGCGGCCCAGCCCAGCTGTGGTCGTCGTCCTCATCGCACGCTGTCGCGCCCGCCCGCCGACACGGTGACAACAGCCTCGCTGTCGTGCATCCCGCGGTCCCCGACGCCGTTAAAGCCAGCCCCGAGCCCCTCTCGTGCTTCCCCGCAACCCTAGCGCCCTCACTCGCCCGCACGCGCCTCGCCTCTACCTTTTTCCCCCACCTCGCCCGAAGCTTGCCGTCGAGCACCGCTTGATCCCACGCCCTCCGCCGACCCCGAGCTTCGCCGAGATGTCGTGAGGCTCCGCCATCGTCTTCTCCGTCGACTATGCCCAGCCATTCAAGCCGGGAGCCACCGAGATGAGCCTGGCAACCTCTTCTTCCCCTACGGCCATCTTCGACTCCGGCGATGATTCCGACGATGGCAAGCCTCCCCGAGCCCATTTGAGCACACCTGCAGGGCCCGATGAGCAGTCGCCGTCCTTCCCCCTCTCTCCCTGCGCGTTTTCATTGCCATAGTGGTCGCGTTGGAGATACCCGAACGCTCCGCCACCCTCATCGTGACCGGTGAGGCTCCGATGATCGAATGGTCACGGGCTTTTGCCAGATGGACTCGCTGCACCGCGTAGGTCCCGCCTAGCTAGATCACGCGCTTGAACTCGCCCCGTAGACGTGTTTCCGTAGCTCGCCCGAGACACCCCACTGCCGATGATGTTGTAGCGCTCTGCTCCGGCGAACCCAGCCGTCGAGACCGCCGTAGATCGACGCGGCATCGTCTTGCTGATCGAACGCGCCCAACCGCGTCCAACATGGCGGCCCATGCGCGTTTTCCGATGACACCCGTGGTCGCGCCGCCGCGAAACGAGCTCGCCGGCATGATTCCGGGGAGTATCTGGTCGCCGTCCGACGTGGTGCCGCGGGCCCCACCCAGTGTCACTGCCAGCGGGCCCCGCCGCACGTTTGACCGCGTTGACTCCGGTCAACGCGGGCGCACAGTTCACCCATGCCACTGACAAGTGGGCCCCCCTCAGTTATTTGACTAATTAAACCGATTTAATTAAAACCTAATCTAATTAGTTAATTAGTGACACTGACATAGGCCCCACCTAGCCTAACTACTCTAATAATTAGTTAGTTAGCCCCTCTATCCATGACAGGTGGGACCCACTAGTCAGTTTGACCAGTCCACGGGTCAGCTGACTGCTGACGTCATCCCCATGTCATGCTGATGTCATATTCCTTTTCTGTTATTTCTGTTAATTTAAATAATTTCATAAAATGCTAAAATCTTTGTAAATTCATAGAAATTAAACCGTAGCTCGGATCGAAAAACTTTATATATGAAAGTTGATCAGAAAAACGAGATGAATCCGAATATGCCCTACTCATACCTGCCACACCTCTCTAACATGATGAACATGGAACTTTTCCCTCCGGTTCATCTGACCGATAATTGCCCGGAGCTGGTAAAATACCTCCGGATGTTTTCCCGCTCTGTCTGTAACGTGTAGCACTGCGTTAGGTCACCCTAACACCGCTTAGTGCCATGTCTTGCTTTGTGATTACTTTTGTTGCCGTGTATTTATTTGTTTTTCCCCCTCTTCTCTCTCGGTAGATCCCGGTACCGACGAAGCCCCGAGGACTGCTACACCAATGACCCCCTTTGCAGCAGAGCTTCCAGGCAAGCACCCCCTTTGAACATGCCCATATCGCCTATTCTTTCTCCCTCTTGCTTGAATTAGAATTTGCTACTGCTTTGAGTTATCCTATTCTGATGCATAGCCTGTTTATTGTAACCTGCTATTGGTACCTTACCTGCTTATCCTAAACTGCTTAGTATAGGCTGGATAGAGACCCACCAGAGACACCACTTTGACCCAGTTGCCCCCGCTGGATTATCAGATGACTCGATCAACGTGATCGACAACCAGGCCCCAGCACCGCACATCACCCCTTTAGTTGTACGACACTGCAGCGTTACCATCGAGTGCCAAGGGTGATACCTCTTTTAGCACTTCTGATGTTAACTCTGTAGAGTAGCTATTCGGTCGTGGTCGTCGAGGGTGATTCCTCCTTCACCACTTCTGATAACAACGCCGTCGTGCAACACCTCAAGTGTGAACCTCGAGGGTGATTCCTCCAAAGTTCACCTTGACGGATACATCGAGTAGGAATCCAATGAGGGTGATACCTCGGATTCTCTGATGTTATGGACACACGGATACTTGGACTTTACAACTGTTACTTGGAAAGGCGGGTCGACCCTGAGGGGTACCCGCGAGTGATGGGAAGTCGGGTTGACCTGGAGGGTACCCGAGAGATAAATACGAGGCGTGGCCAGGCATTCTTAGCCCTTGCCGCAAGTCCTCGAGACGGGGCGATGGGGTCACATCGATCGTGAGTCTCTGCTCGTTACCACACGCTACCAATACATTAACGATTTGGATATTTGATCTGAGTGGGCCTCTGGCCCGATAGCACTAACCATCACGCGGGAATAAGTATGGGCACTCTGCGTCGTACGTTTCTTCCGAAAGCTCTGTCAGACGTCCAATTCAGCATCGCCGCACGGCTGGGCCAGCGCCATCCTGTAGTGGTGGTACCGAGATTCGCCTTGCTCGCAACAACCCGGATTGCACAGGGCGATGGCCCAAGAACCCTGAGTGCTTAGGATATAGACCGACGGGGACCTCTCTGCTGAGCCTAGGTAGGACTACGGCGTGTCGTATGGGCCGAGGCCGGGCATGACCCAGAAAAGTGTGTCCAGCCGGAGTTAAGCGAGCGTGGTGGGTAAGTTGGTGCATCCCTGTAGGGAAGAACTAATCTATGCATAGCCGGATCCTCGGTAACGGACGCACGGAGTTGTATCCCGATCGATACAACTAGAACCTAATGATGAGATGAGATATGGATATTAGGGCTCTGGGATTGCTTTCTCGTAGGGAGTCGAGAAAGGATCTCTGGCCGAGGTTGATACTTGGATATTAGGGCTCTGGGATTGCTTTCTCGCAGGGAGTCGAGAAAGGATCTCTGGGCGAGGTTGATACTTATTACTACTATTACTTTATACTGTACCAATCTAAACTATTCTAATGCTGCAAGACCGTTGAAGATGCTAGTCTTCGATAGGACTAGACCCCCTCTCTATTCTCGCATTTCTGCAGCCTAGTCCACATATACAACTTTTCTTTGATAATGTTGCATATGTAGTGTAGATCCTTGCTTGCTGAGTACTTCGGATGAGTACTCACGGTTGCTTTGCTTCCTCTTTTTCCCCATACCCATTTGATGCAACCAGATGACGGAGTCCCGGAGCCAGCTACCCCTGTCGACGATCACTACTACTACCCCGAGGATGGCTACTACTACGAGTTGGCTGACGACCAGGAGTAGGTTCGGAGGGTCCCAGGCAGGAGGCCTGCGCCTTTTCGATCATAGCTTTTGTTTTGCACCGCCTTCTTAAATGCTTATCTGTTTCTCTTTTATATCTATACTCAGATGTCTAATGCTTCTGCTGATGCTTGTTGACATCAAGCTTATGTATTCGAGCCCTCGAGGCCCTGGCTTGTAATATAATGCTTGTATGCCTTTACTTATGTTTTAGAGTTGTGTTGTGATTGCTTCAAGTGAGTCCTTAGGCTTGATCGTGTGCATTTGCGTGTATGATTAGTGCACGATTAAGCCGGGCGCATCACAGGTTGGTATCAGAGCCGACTGCCTGTAGGAACCCCTTTCCAACTCCTTGGCCGAAGTTGAGTCTAGTATCTGAAAACCCATTTTACTAACATGGCTATGTGGCTTATGGCCCCACGTCGCCAGTTGGGTGGTACTAGGATCTTTTATTCCTCGTCTTTACTCTGGGACTCTGATTTCTCTTCTATTTGGGTTAAAGATTTTACTAACGCTGACATTAGGATCTCATAATTACTTTATCCCGGAGAGCCCCATCACTACAGATGATCCCCTGCTTCGCCAGAAGATTCTGCAGATACTCCTCGATGTTTCCCGTGAACCCTGTGCCCACTGCTTTGCAGTTCCTGACCACCGATAAACCCCTGTGGATAACTAACCATCCTTGTCATTTGTATCTTCTTTCCCAGCTGCTTTTGTTATCACAAGATACCCTGTAATACTCCCCAGTTGTTCAAATGTTCCGCAACATACTTCATAATGCTATTCGATCTTCCGAAAATCCTCTGTAGCCTATGGCTCTTAACATTCTTACCTGCTTGCAATATGGTTAATTCCATACTTGAAAATCTTTGTTGACCTCCCTTGTCTCCACCATTTTGAGTCCTTTGATTTAATCTGCTACAAATGCATGCAATCATCAGTTGATCCTTAGAAAATTATCTTTCAACTCAGACGTCATATTTGGACATAAGTTGGTTCTCGACCAATCTAAGTGCCATCGATTGTACCCTTAGGTCTATTCAAGTTACCTATCCATCTTCAATTAGAGCGTCTGCCCCTGATCCTTCGTTTTGGAAACCATAATTCTTTTGCATTTGAACACCGAATTATTTATTTGTTTCTATAATCCGATGCCCCTGTAATCTTTCTTCTTCTGGTTGAGTACCGATACTCACATCAGATCCACCGTGGACCGTCAAATTCTTTGTTGGGTTATTATCCGACAGAGTCTTTTTTTTTCAACAGCCTTGCGAGTCTTTCCTCGGATACATAATGCCTTTAAGTAAATTTTATTCTCTGCTTTGTTAACCTTGCTCTGCTTTCGAGCTTGTGTTATTTACTCCTGAAGTTGTGGTATAGGTTCCTAAGTTGTCCCGATGGGTTGAACCTATGCTTTCCCTAATCCGTGTGAACTCGAAAGTTATGCGAGTCATACTCTTCTGGTGCTTCATCAGATAAATCTTCCGTACTACAAATTTTTCGAAAACGAGGAGTGAATGAAAGGTTATGCATTGAAGAAGTGGGAGTCG
This sequence comes from Thinopyrum elongatum, assembly GCA_011799875.1. NCBI lineage: Eukaryota > Viridiplantae > Streptophyta > Magnoliopsida > Poales > Poaceae > Thinopyrum > Thinopyrum elongatum. Next base: position 248,205,733 of record CM022301.1, on the reverse strand, counting down.
ACCTTGAACCTTTGTGTTCATGCCCATGGAAACGATGTAGAACTTATCATGGAAGCTGCTCATAAAAATAATTCCTCCTTGGTATAAGTTCTTCTTGTATCTATGAATTGATCCCTTGCAATCGTGGTTCCAACCATGATTTTCTTCTTTGATCCCATTTCTCAGACAAGTTAAAATTACTTGTCTTTTGTAGATCATTTCACCTATCCAACCTCTAATTCTGATCTACCTTCAAGTATTGCCCCATGTTATCTCATGGATATCATGTCATTGCACTACCTCTCGTGATTTCTTATTGGAATGATACTCCATCACATCATTCCTAGCCCGATCGACTATATCATTATCGTGTCGATTTTTAATTATGCTACCTGGTCCTTGTGCCCGGAGCAACTTCCGACGATGAGCGAAGCTTACGTCGATCTTCCTCATCTTATCATTTTACCTCGAACAACAAGCTTGATTTCGAGCTTGTGTCGTATCCCTGATTCCAATAACCTTTCACTTCGGCATTCCTTTTGCTTGATGTCATCGCTGATCGATTACATCTTCTTGAAACCTCTCGACAAATGTGTCATGATCATCATCAACATTCAGAGCTCTTTCAGGATATCAATCGAATTCATGAGAGAAATACCATCCTTGCCTCGATGACTTGTGTTATCGTCGACAACACTCTTGTCTCCTTACCAACACATGTTCGATCATGTCTTGGTTATGCTTTGAGCTCCTTGCTATTCTTGTAATTGTTCCTCTGTATCTCTTGAGATCTTCAGACCCAACACTTACTTCAAATACCATATTAATGCTACCTCGAAGCATGACTGTGGTATTCTGAATATCAACCATAACAATGGAAGCACATTGCTAAATGTTTCTTGATCAATTATCCAAACACCGTGGTGTGGGTAATATCATGATTCTTCCCTCGCCCCTTTGTCTAAATACTTTTGAACTTGCTGTCCTAATATGTATATCATGCTCCGCTTTTCCTTGGGAAGGATATACCCTCAATTCTTGTGTGCAAACACATTTTCCTTTCCTTTGGTCTGATTAATCCTGATAACCACATTTTCCTTTCCATTGGTTTGTTTGATCTTTCTTGTGATCTATATGCTGTAAGCAATAATAATTCCCTGCTTATAAAACACCCCGATGTACAAACTTGTCAGTGAGACCCTGTTACTATTGTTGATGACATTCTGGTGACCCCGATGGACGAGAACTTTGCCTATTGGTCCGCCTCGTTTTAACGAGCAGGAAAATGGCTCTCTTCGTCCCTCGCCCTTGGTACCGATGTTGTCACCGACATAACTGACAGAGTATCCTCTGACATACCTTGCTGTCATGACCGGTAAGATGTCACCATTCTCCCTACTTATGATCGACACCCCCCCACAGTTCCACAGGATCGGAACCTGACTCTCCTGTATATCCTTGATTCTGAAGTATCCTTTGCTCCTGGCTTTGTGTGTTGTCATGAGCCACCCTCCGAGAGATGATCTATTCCCGATGCTCTGAACCCCCTTCTCACACTCCGTTCAGGTATCGATCGTTTGTCCATTCGCTTGAAACTTCCTACTGTACCTTCTTACTTTGCTCTCTATGTTTTCTTAAGTTTCAACTCGAGAGATACTTCTGCCACATTCCCTGAACTATTCTCCAGATAATTAACCCTACAAGGGTCAGTTCTCCCGAAGTTACCCTTTACTCCCTCACTTAAATCTCGGGACGAGATTTCTTGTAGCAGAGGAGATTTATAACATCCCCAGCATCACACTACAGTAATCCCTTATGATCAGTGCCAAGTCATCTTGATTTACAAAGCTTAATCATATTGGATTAATATCTCATCTCAAATTCCTTCTCTGAATTTTATTCAAATTCAAAGTGAAATTTCAATTTGCACAAAAGTTGCTAGAAAAATGTTCATCATCTAGCAAAAACTCCAAAACAATTGTTGTTAAGGAAAACAACATCACCCTTATGCTAAAATGAGCAGTAGCATTTAAACAGTGCTATTTCAGCAATTTAAAATTGCAAATTCATTTTTTTGCAAAATACAAATGAATTCCACTGGTCTCTAAAATATTTGAGGCAATGCCTAAAATCACCAGGGACTTAATGGGACACCTTACCTATTTTTCCTAAGTGAGATGGTAGCTCAAATAATCCTTTTCTCTCTCTGATTCATTATCTAGAGAGAAAAACAGAAAAGAAGAAATAGAAAAGGCCTAAACGCTACTGTGGGGCTGGGCCTCTAGTTCTATAGTGCCCAGCGACCCAGCCCAGCTGCGGTCGTCGTCCTCATCGTGTGCTGTCGCGCGCGCCCGCCGACACGACAACAGCCGCCTCGCTGTCGCGCATCCCACGGTCCCTGATGCCGTTAAAGCCTGCCCCGAGCCCCTCTCGTCCTTCCCCGCAACCCTAGCCCCCTCACTCGCCCGCACGCGCCTTGCCTCTCTCTTTTTCCCCCACCTCGCCCGAAGCTCGCCGCCGAGCACAGCTCGATCCCGCGCCCTCCGTCGACCCCGAGCTTCGGCGAGATGTCGTGAGGCTCCGCCATCATCTTCTCCATCGACTATGCCCAGCCATTCAAGCCGGGAGCCACCGAGATGAGCCCGGCGACCTCTTCTTCCCCTACGGCCATCTTCGACAGCGGCGATGATTCCGGCGATGACAAGCCTCCCCGAGCCCATTTGAGCACACCTACAGGGCCCGGTGAGCAGTCGCCGTCCTTCCCCCTATCTCCCCGCGCGTTTTCGTCGCCGTAGTGGTCGCGTTGGAGATACCCGAATGCTCCGCCACCCACATCGTCGCCGGTGAGGCTTCGATGATCGAATGGTCATGGGCTTGTGCCAGATGGACTCGCCGCACCGTGTAGGTCCCGCCTAGCTAGATCGCACGCTCGAACTCGCCCCGCAGCCGTGTTTCCATAGCTTGCCTGAGACACCCCGCCGCCGGTGACGTCGGAGCACTCTGCTCCGGCGAACCCAACCATCGAGACCGCCATAGATCGACGCGACATCGTCTTGCCGATCGAACGCGCCCAACCGCGTCCAACATGGCGGCCCGTGCATGTTTTCTGACGACACCCGAGGTCGTGCCGCCGCGAAACGAGCTTGCCGGCATGATTCCGGCGAGTCTCTGGTCGCCGTCCGATGTGCCGCCGTGGGCCCCACCCAATGTCACTACCAGCGGGCCCTGCCGCATGTTTGACCGCGTTGACTCGGGTCAACGCGAGCGCACTGTTCACCCATGCCACTGACAAGTGGGCCCCCCTCAGTTATCTGACTAATTAAACCGATTTAATTAAAACCTAATCTAATTAGTTAATTAGTGACACTAACATAGGGCCCCACCTAGCCTAACTACTCTGTTAATTAGTTAGTTAGCCCCTCTGTCCATGACAGGTGGGACCCACTGGTCAATTTGACCAGTCCACGGATCAGGTGACTGCTGACGTCATCCCCATGTCATGCTGATGTCATATTCCTTTTCTGTTATTTCTGTTAATTTAAATAATTTCAGAAAATGCTAAAATCTTTGTAAATTCATAAAAATTAAACCGTAGCTCGGATCAAAAAACTTTATATATGAAAGTTGATCAGAAAAACGAGACGAATCCGAATATGCCCTCCTCATACCCGCCACACCCCTCTAACATGATTAAAATGGAACTTTCCCCTCTGGTTCATCTGATCGATAATTGCCCGGAGCTGGTAAAATACCTCCGGATGTTTTCCCGCTCCGTCTGTAACGTGTAACACTAGGTCACCCCTAACACTGCTTAGTGCCATGTCTTGCTTTGTGATTGCTTTTGTTGTCGTGTATTTATTTGTTTCCTCCCCTTCTTCTCTCTCGGTAGATCCCGGTACCGACGAAGCCCTGAGGACTGCTACACCAATGACCTCCTTTGCAGCAGAGCTTCCGAGCAAGCACCCCCCTTTGAACATGCCTATATCGCCTATTCTTTCTCCCTCTTGCTTGCACTATAATTTGCTACTTCTTTGAGTTATTCTATTCTGATGCATAGCCTATTTATTGTAACATGCTATTGATACCTTACCTACTTATCCTAAACTGTTTAGTATAGGCTGGATAGAGACCCACCAGAGACACCACTTTGACCCAGTTGCCCCCGCTGGATTATCAGATGACTCGATCAACGGGATCGACAACCAGGCCCCGGCACCGCACATCACCCCCTTAGTTGTATGACACTGCAGCGTTACCATCGAGTGCAGAGGGTGATACCTCATTTAGCACTTTTGATGTTAACACTGTAGAGTAGCTATTCGGTCGTGGTCATCGAGGGTGATTCCTCCTTCACCACTTCTGATAACGACGCCGTCGTGCATCACCTCAAGTGTGAACCTCGAGGGTGATTCCTCCTAAGTTCACCTTGATGGATACATCGAGTAGGAATCCAACGAGGGTGATACCTCGGATTCCCTGATGTTATGGACACACGGATACTTGGACTTTACAACTGTTACTTGGAAAGGCGGGTCAACCCTGAGGGGTACCCGCGAGTGATGGGAAGTCGGGTTGACCTGGAGGGTACCCGAGAGACAAATACGAGGCGTGACCGAGCATTCTTAGCCCTTGCCGCAAGTCCTCGAGACAAGGCGATGGGGTCACATCGATCGTGAGTCTCTGCTCGTTACCGCACGCTACCAATACATTAACGATTTGGATATTTGATCTAAGTGGGCCTCTGGCCCGATAGCACTAACCATCACGCGGGAATAAGTATGGGCACTCTGCGTCGTACGTTTCTTCCAAAAGCTCTGTCAGACGTCCAGTTCAGCATCACGGCACGGCTGAGCCGACGCCATCCTGTAGTGGTGGTACCGAGATTCGCCCTGCTCGCAACGACCCGGAGTGCATAGGGCGATGGACCAAGACCCCTGAGCGCTTAGGATATAGACCGACGGGGACCTCTCTGCTGAGCCTAGGTAGGACTACGGCGTGTCGTTTGGCCGAGGCCGGGCATGACCCAGAAAAGTGTGTCCGGCCGGAGTTAAGCGAGCGTGGTGGGTAAGTTGGTGCACCCTTGCAGGGAAGAACTAATCTATGCGTAGCCGGATCCTCGGTAACGGACGCTCAGAGTTGTATCCCGATCGATACAACTAGAACCTAATGTTGAGATGAGATATAGATATTAGGGCTCTGGGATTGCTTTCTCGCAGGGAGTCGAGAAGGGATCTCTGGGTGAGGTTGATACTTATTACTACTATTACTTTATACTGTACTAATCTACACTCTTCTAGTGCTGGAAGACCGTTGAAGATGCTAGTCTTCGATAGGACTAGGCCCCCTCTCTATTCTGGCATTTCTACAGCCGAGTCCACATATACAACTTTTCTTTGATAATGTTGCATACGTAGTGTAGATCCTTGCTTGCTGAGTACTTCGGATGAGTACTCACGGTTGCTTTGCTTCCTCCTTTTCCCCATACCCGTTTGATGCAACCAGATGACGGAGCGCCGAAGCCAGCTGCCCCCGTCAACGATCACTACTACTACCCCGAGGATGGCTACTACTACGAGTTGGCTGACGACCAGGAGTAGGTTCAGAGGGTCCCAGGCAGGAGGCCTACGCCTTTTCGATCGTAGCTTTTGTTTTGCACCGCCTTCTTAAAGGCTTATCTGTTTCTCTTTTATATCTGTACTCATATATCTAACGCTTCCGCTGATGCTTGTTGACATCAAGCTTATGTATTCGAGCCCTCAAGGCCCTGGCTTGTAATATAATGCTTGTATGCCTTTACTTATGTTTTAGAGTTGTGTTGTGATTCCTTCAAGTGAGTCCTTAGGCTTGATCGTGTGCATTTGCGTGTATGATTAGTGCATGATTAAGCCGGGGGTGTCACAGGTTGGTATCAGAGCCGACTGCCTGTAGGAACCCCTTTCCAACTCCTTGGCCGAAGTTGAGTCTAGTATCTGAAAAACCGTTTTACTAACATGGCTGTGTGGCTTATGGCCCCACGTCGCCAGTTGGGTGGTACTAGCATCTTTTAGTCCTCGTCTATACTCTGGGACTCTGATTTCTCTTCTATTCAGGTTAAAGATTTTACTAACACTGACATTAGGATCTCGTAATCACTTCATCCCGGAGAGCCCCTTCACTACAGATGATCGCCTGCTTCGCCAGAAGATTCTGCAGATACTCCTCGATGTCTCCCGAGAACCCTGTGCCCACTGCTTTGCAGTTCCTGACCACGATAAAACCCCGTGGATAACTAACCATCCTTGTCATTTGTATCTTCTTTCCCAGCTGCTTTTGTTATCACAAGATATCCTGTAATACTCCCCAGTTGTTCAAGTGTTCCGCAACATACTTCATAATGCTATTCGATCTTCCGAAAATCCTCTGTAGCCTATGGCTCTTAACATTCTTACCTGCTTGCAATATGGTTAATTCCATATGTTTGATAATCTTTGTTGACCTCCCTTGTCTCCACCATTTTGAGTCCTTTGATTTAATCTGCTGCAAATGCACGCAATCATCAGTTGATCCTTAGAAAATTATCTTTCAACTCAGACGCCATATTTGGACATAAGTTGGTTCTCGACCAATCTAAGTGCCGTCGATTGTACCCTTAGGTCTATTCAAGTTACCTATCCATCTTCAATCAGAGCGTCTGCCTCTGATCCTTCATTTTGGAAATCGTAATTCTTTTGCATTTGAACACCAAATTATTTATTTGTTTCTATAATCCGATGCCCCTGTAATCTTTCTTCTTCTGGTTGAGTACCGATACTCACATCAGATCCATCGTGGACCGTCAAATTCGTTGTTGGGTTATTATCCGACAGAGTCTTTCGTTTTCAATAGCCTTGTGAGTCTTTCCTTGGATACATAATGCCTTTAGGTAAATTGTATTCTCTGCTTTGTCAACCTTGCTCTGCTTTCGAGCTTGTGTTATTTACTCCTGAAGTTGTGGTATAGGTTCCTAAGTTGTCCCGATGGGTTGAACCTATGCTTTCCCTATTCCGTGTGAACTCAAAAGTTATGCGAGTCATACTCTTCTGGTGCTTCATCAGATAAATCTTCCGCACTACAAATTCTTTGAAAACGAGGAGTGAATGAAAGGTTATGCATTGAAGAAGTGGGAGTCGACCTTGAACCTTTTTGTTCATGCCCATGGAAACGATGTAGAACTTATCATGGAAGCTGCTCGTTAAAATAATTCCCCCTTGGTATAAGTTCATCTTGTATCTGTGAATTGATCCCTTGCAATCGTGGCTCCAACCATGATTGTTCTTCTTTGATCCCATTTCTCGGACAAGTTCAAATTACTTGTCTTTTGTAGATCATTTCACCTGTCCAACCTCTAATTCTGATCTACCTTCAAGTATTTCCCTAAGTTATGTCATGGATATTGTGTCATTGCACTACCTCTCACGAATTCTTATTGGAATGATACTCCATCACATCATTCCTAGCCCGATCGGCTATATCATTATCGTGTCAATTTTTAATTATGCTACCTGGTCCTTGTGCCCGGAGCAACTTCCGACAATGAGCGAAGCTTACGTCGATCTTCCTCATCTTATCATTTTACCTTGAACAACAAGCTTGATTTCGAGCTTGTGTCATATCCGTGGTTCCAATAACCTTTCGCTTCGGCATTCCTTTTGCTTGATGTCATCGCTGACCGATTACATCTTTTTGAAACCTCTCGACAAATGTGTCATGATCATCGTCAACATTCAGAGCTCTTTCAGGATATCAATCGAATTCATGAGAGAAATACCATCCTTGCCTCGATGACTTGTGTTATCATCGACAACACTCTTGTCTCCTTTCCAACACATGTTCGATCATGTCTTGGTTATGCATTGAGCTCCTTGCTATTCTTGTAATTGTTCCTTTTTATCTCTTGAGATCTTCAGACCCAACCCTTACTTCAAACACCATATTAATGCTACCTCGAAGCATGACTGTGGTATTCTGAATATCAACCAGAACATTGGAAGCACATTGCTAAATGTTTCTTGATCAAATATCCAAACACCGTGGTGTGGGTAATATCATGATTCTTCCCTCGCCCCTTTGTCTAAATACTTTTGAACTTGCTGTCGTATCATGTATATCATGCTCCACTTTTCCTTGGGAAGGATATACCCTTAATTCTTGTGTGCAAACACATTTTCCTTTCCTTTGGTCTGATTAATCTTGATAACCACATTTTCCTTTCCATTGGTTTGTTTGATCTTTCTTGTGATCTATATGCTCTAAGCAGTAATAATTCCCTGCTTATAAAACACCCCGATGTACAACCTTGTCAGTGAGACCCTGTTACTATTGTTGATGACATTCCGGTAACCCCGATGGACGAGAACTTTGCCTATTGGTCCGCCTCATTTTAACGAGCAGGAAAATGGTTCTCTTCGTCCCTCGCCCTTGGTACCGATGTTGTCACCGACATAACTGACAGACTATCCTCTGACATACCTTGTTGTCGTGACCGGTAAGATGTCACCGTTCTTCCTACTTATGATTGACACCCCCCCATAGTTCCACAGGATCGGAACCTGACTCTCTTGTATATCCTTGATTCTGAAGTATCCTTTGCTCCTGGCTTTGTGTGTTGTCACGAGCCACCCTCCAAGAGATGATCTATTCCCGATGCTCTGAACCCCCTTCTCACACTCCGTTCAGGTATCGATCGTTTGTCCATTCGCTTGAAACTTTCTACTGTACCTTCATACTTTGCTCTCGATGTTTTCTTAAGTTTCAACTCGAGAGATACTTCTGCCACATTCCCTGAACTATTCTCCAGATAATTAACCCTACAAGGGTCAGTTCTCCCGAAGTTACCCTTTACTCCCTCACTTAAATCCCGGGACGAGATTTCTTGTAGTGGAGTAGATTTCTAACATCCCCAGCATCACACTACAGTAATCCCTTATGATCAGTACCAAGTCATCTTGATTTACAAAGCTTAATCATATTGGATTAATATCTCATCTCAAATTCCTTCTCTGAATTTTATTCAAATTCAAAGTGAAATTGCAATTTGCACAAAAGTTGCTGGAAAAATGTTCATCATCTAGCAAAAATTCCAAAACAATTGTTGTTAAGGAAAACAACATCACCCTTATGCTAAAATGAGCAGTAGCATTTAAACAGTGCTATTTCAGCAATTTAAAATTGCAAATTCACTTTTTTGCAAAATACAAATGAATTCCACTGGTCTCTAAAATATTTGAGGCAATGCCTAAAATCACCAGGGATTTAATGGGACACCTTCCCTATTTTTCCTAAGTGAGATGGTAGCTCAAATAATCCTTTTCTCTCTTTGATTCATTATCTAAAAAGAAAAACAGAAAAGTAGAAATAGAAAAGGCCTAAACGCTACTATGGGGCAGGGCCTCTAGTTCTACAGTGCCCAGCGGCCCAGCCCAGCTGCGGTCGTCATCCTCATCGCGCGTTGTCGCGCGCGCCCGCCGATAGCCGCCTCGCTGTCGCGCATCCCGCGGCCCCCGGTGCCGTTAAAGCCTGCCCCGAGCCCCTCTCGTCCTTCCCCGCAACCCTAGCCCCCTCACTCACCCACACGTGCCTCGCCTCTCCCTTTTTCCCCCACCTTGCCCGAAGCTCGCCACCGAGCACTACTCGATCCCGCGCCCTGCATCGACCCCGAGCTTCGGTGAGATGTCGTGAGGCTCCGCCATCGTCTTCTCCGTCGACTATGCCCAGCCATTCAAGCCGGGAGCCACCGAGACGAGCCCGGTGACCTCTTCTTCCCCTACGGCCATCTTCGACTCCGGCAATGATTCCGGCGATGACAAGCCTCCCCGAGCCCATTTGAGCACACCTACATGGCCCGGTGAGCAGTCGCCGTCCTTCTCCCTCTCTTCCCGCGCGTTTTCGTCTCCGTAGTGGTCGCGTTGGAGATACCCGAACGCTCCGCCACCCGCATCATCGCCGGTGAGGCTCCGATGATCGAATGGTCATGGGCTTGTGCCAGATGGACTCGCCGCACTGCGTAGGTCCCGCCTAGCTAGATCGCGCGCTCAAACTCGCCCCGCAGCCGCGTTTCCGTAGCTCACCCGAGACACCCCGCCACCGGCGACATCGTAGCACTCTGCTCCGGCGAACCCAGCCATCGAGACCGCCGTAGATCGATGTGGCATCGTCTTGCCGATCGAACGCGCCCAACCGCGTCCAACATGGCGGCCCGTGCGCGTTTTTCGACGACACCCGAGGTCACGCCGCCGTAAAACAAGCTCGCACGCGTGATTCCGGCGAGTCTCTGGTCGCCGTCCGATGTGGCGCCGCGGGCCCCACCCAGTGTCACTGCCAGCGGGCCCCGCCGCACGTTTGGCCGCGTTGACTCAGGTCAACATGAGCGCACTATTCACCCATGCCACTGACAAGTGGGGCCCCCCTCAGTTATCTGACTAATTAAACCGATTTAATTAAAACCTAATCTAATTAGTTAATTAGTGACACTGACATAGGGCCCCACCTAGCCTAACTACTCTTTTAATTAGTTAGTTAGCCCCTCTGTTCATGACAGGTGGGACCCACTGGTCAGTTTGACCAGTCCACGGGTCAGCTCATTGCTGATGTCATCCCCATGTCATGCTGACATCATATTCCTTTTCTGTTATTTCTGTTAATTTAAATAATTTTAGAAAATGCTAAAAATTTTGTAAATTCATAGAAATTAAACCGTAGCTCGGATCGAAAAACTTTATATATGAAAGTTAATCAGAAAAACGAGACGAATCCGAATATGCCTGATGTCTACTATGCAACTTGTTCTTGTAGACTTGTGTTGGGCCTCCAAGCGCAGAGTTTTGTAGGATAGTAGCAATTTTCCCTCAAGTGGATGACCTAAGGTTTATCAATCCGTGGGAGGTGTAGGATGAAGATGGTCTCTCTCAAACCAACCCTGCAACCAAATAATAAAAAGTCTATTGTGTCCCCAACACACCCAATACAATGGCAAATTGTATAGGTGCCCTAGTTCGGCGAAGAGATGGTGATAAAAGTGTAGTAATGATAGTAGATATTGATTTTTGTAATAGGAACAATAAAAAAAAGCTAGGTAGCAATTGATAAAATGGAGCACAAACGGTATTGCAGTGCTTGAAAATGAGGCCTAGGGTCCGTACTTTCACTAGTGCAACCTCTCAACAATGCTAATATAATTGGATCATATAACCATCCCTCAAAGTGCGATGAAGAATCACTCAAAAGTTCCTATCTAGCGGAGAACATAAGAATAAATTGTTTGTAGGGTACGAAACCACCTCAAAGCTATTCTTTCTGATCGATCTATCCAAGAGTTCGTACTAAAATAACACCAAAGCAAATTCAGATTCATAATGCTCAATCCAACACAAAGAACCTCAAAGAGTGCCCCAAGATTTCTATCGGAGAAACAAAGACAAGAACATGCATCAACCCCTATGCATAGATTACCCCAATGTCACCTCGGGAATCCGCGAGTTGAGTGCCAAAACATATATCAAGTGAATCAATATAATACCCCATTGTCACCACGGGTATTCGTATGCAAGACATATATCAAGTGATCTCAAATCCATAAAAGTATTCAATCCGATAAAATGAAATCTCAAAGGGAAAACTCAATTCTTCACAACAAGATAGAGAGGGAGAAAAACCATATGATCCAACTACATTAACAAAGCTCCCGATACATCAAAATCGTGCCATCAAGAACACGAGAGAGAGAGAGAGAGATTAAACACATAGCTACTGGTACAAACCCTCAGCCCCGAGGGTGGACTACTCCCTCCTCATCATGGTGGCCGCCGGGATGATGAAGATGGCCACCGGTGATGATTTCCCCCTCGGGTAGGGTGCCGGAATGGGGTCTAGATTGGTTTTTCATGGCTACAGAGGCTTGCGGCGGTGGAACTTCTGATCTAGGGTTACCCCGAGGGTTTTTGGAACATTTGACAATTTATAGGGCAAAGAGGCGGTGCGGGAGGCCACCGAGGTGGGCACAACCCACCTGGGCGCGCCTGGGCCCCCAGGCGTGCCCTGGTGGGTTGTGCCCCCCTCGGGGCACCCCCCAGGTGCTTCTCTGGCCCACTGGATGTCTTCTGGTCCATAAAAAATCCACAAAAAGTTTCGCGGTGTTTGGACTCCGTTTGATATTGATTTCCTGCAATGTAAAAAAACAAGCAAAAACAGCAACTGGCACTGGGCACTGGGTCAATAGGTTAGTCCCAAAAAAATGATATAAAGTTGCTATAAAATGATTGTAAAACATCCAAGAATGATAATATAACAGCATGAATACTTCATAAATTATAGATATGTTGGAGACGTATCAGCATCCCCAAGCTTAATTCCTACTCGTCCTCGAGTAGGTAAATGATAAAAGAAATAATTTATGAAGTGTGAATGCTAGCAAAGTGCACAAGTTTGATCAATGACAATTTCAATCACTTTTCCTAGCATCATAACAGCAATTCTTTCTTATAAAACTTTTCATGTTAAAGTAGCAACCAATTCACATGTTAAGGTTCAAACAATGAATTCTCTTGAAACTCAACAACCTATGTTCTCAGTCACCAAACAATTGCAATTCAACTTATTCAACAGAGTCTAAGTAAGAGCTCCACATACTCAACCATCATATAGTCTTCTATGATTGCTAACGCTCACCGCATACACATGAGCAAAACGTTTCAACCGGACACATAGAAAGATAGGGGCTTATAATTTTGCCTCCCAACGTATTCACCTCAAGGGTGATGTCAACAATAATAACTCATGCCACCCATATCCAACTGGACATATGTGCCTAGATCTTTCCTCACCACATGATGCTTGCCAAAGGAGAAAAAGAAAAAGGAATAGAGAGAAAAACTTTGACTCTTGCATAAAAGTAAATACATAAAAGTAGAAGATAGGCCCTTCGCAGAGGGAAGCAGAGGTTGCCATGCGCTTGTTTGTTTGTATGCTCAACCCCTTAGTGCAAAAGAACGTCACGTTATATTGCCCCTTGTGATGGCAACCTTTATTATGCAGTCTGTCACTTTTATTTCTTTATCATCACAAGTTCATACAATGCTTAATTTCCTCTTACACTAAATGATCTTACACTTTTAGAAGCAATTTTTTATTGCCTTATTGCACCGATGACAACTTACTTGAAGGATCTTACTCAATCCATAGGTATGTATGGTGGACTCTTGAAAATAAGATTTGGGTTTAAGGGTTTTTGGATGCACAAGTAGTATCTTTACTTAGTGCGGAATTTTTGGCTAGCAAAGATGGGGGGCAAGCACCACATGTTGAAGGATCTTTGACAATATAACTTCTATGTGAATATGAATAAACATAAATCATTACGTTGTCTTCCTTGTCCAACGTCAACAATTTTGGCGTATTATATTTTGATGGGGGCTCACAATCACAAAAGATTTCCAAGATAGTGTATTTGCATGTGAAAGTTCTCTTCCTTATAGTAATCATTAATGAATTGCTTGTATGACCAATATTGTGATTGTCAAGCTTCAAAAGATTTCACTTTCTAAACCCAATGTGAAGCTACCACTGGGCATGATATGAACATATAATTTCAACTTCATGATATTCAATTCATTCAACTATTTACTCATAGGATATAAGTGAAGCACAAGAGTAAATTACAAGCTACTCCAAAAATTCTGAAAAAATAGGATAACGTAGGGAATTTGTATATCTATCACCTGTAAAAATTTCAGATCAAAAGCACGTTCCAGTGAATTTTCAAAATTCCTGGACTGAGCGCAAAGGTTTCTGTTTTTGCACAGAATCAAGTCAACTATCATCCACACTATCCCAAAGGCTTTACTTGGTACTTTATTGAAATAAAAGTTATAAAACATGATTACTACAGTATCCTAATCATGTAAACACACAAAAACATGAGGGGTAAATGTTGGGTTGTCTCCCAACAAGCGCTTTTCTTTAATGGCTTTTAGCTAGGCATGATGATTTCAATGATGCTCGCATAAAAGATAGGAATTGAAACACAAAGAGAGCATCATGAATCATAAGTTCCTCTCTCATAATAATTTTCAGTAGCATCATGAATAGATTCATCAATATAACCATCACATAAAGCATTCTTTTCATGATCCACAAGCATAGAAATTTTATTACTCTCCACATAAGAAAATTTCTTCTCATTCACAATGGTGGGAGTATCATATGAAACTCGAATACTATAAATTGTTTCCACATTAAAAGAGTAATGTTCAGGAAAAGGGTAGTCATAACTATGACAAGTTTAAAAACATAATCATCACTACTTTTTAGAACATAAGTATCATCACAATAATCATCATAAGTAGCAACTTTATTCTCATCATAGATAGGAGGCATGCAACCATCATAGCAAATTTGATCATTCAAAGTAGGGGGGCTAAAAAGATCATCTTCATTAAGCATAGCATCCCCAAGCTTGGGACAAACATTAATTGCAGCAAATAAATTCTCAAACATGTCATTCTCATCAAATATAGCATCCCCAAGCTTGTGGCTTGGCATATCATAAGCATAATCACTCTCATCATTAATAGTATGAATAGAACCAACGGTATAACAATTGCTATCATCATAATTTCCCAAGTTGGTGCCAAAAAGATTTCCAAGATTATAAGAAGTATCATTATCTTCCCAATCATAATCATCACAACAAGCAATAGGCATAACAAAATCATCATCAAGTGCATCATCTTCCACAATTATTTTTGATTCATTTTCATGAGGCACAACAATAATAGGAGCAACATTATTTGGGAGAGATACCTTTTTACCTCTATTCTTTCTTCTTTTCTTCTTCTTCACCACATCATGTGTGGGTTTAATTAATTTTTTCAAGCTTCTTGTTGAAGAGATTGATTGGATAGGAAGCTCCTCCTCGTTACCTGATTAATCATAATAAACACTAGGAGGGTATTGGGAAATATTTTCCCTTTCATTAGTACTCTCTTCATATTCTATTTGTTTTCTTGTCTTTAGATAGTTGGCAATATAAGGATTCTCAATGCAATTTACCGCACAAAACATATAAATTTCCTCTAGATAAAAATCAAGAAATCTCTCGAGATTAAATTTTGGAATACCCTCAGTTATACATTTCATTTCTTCATACCCCAAAAGAAGACTAAGCTCTTTATGATGCTCAAGGGTAATCAAGTTATCACAATTTTTGGACACGATTTGATCGTGAAACAATTTGCATTGGAGATTTAAATGACCACGTTCATTACAAAGTTCTCAAGGATGGCGAAAAAAATTAAATCTTTCAGCACAATCATCAAGCCTCTCTTGCAACCTTTTCATTTCTAAATATTTATGCTTCTTACAAAATCTATCTTCCCTTCTTGGTGTGCATTTGCACTCCCAATTCACTCCGCAAAAATTGACATGCTTATAAGAATCATTTTTGTCATGACTTGTGCAATCATCATTAGCATTTTGGATATTCAAAGAATTCATACTAACAACATTGCAATCATACTCATCATTCAAATATTTTGTGCCAAACATTTTATTGACTTCTTCTTCCAACAATTGAGCACAATTTTCCGATCCATCATTTTCAAGAAAGATATTATAAAGATGATCAATAATACGATGCAACCTCAATTCCATTTTTTATGTAGTTTTCTTTTATAAACCAAACTAGTAATAAAACAAGAAACTAAAAGATTCAATTGCAAGATCTAAAGATATACCTTCAAGCACTCACCTCCCCGGCAACGGCGCCAGAAAAGAGCTTGATGTCTACTACACAACTTGTTCTTGTAGACTTGTGTTGGGCCTCCAAGCGCAGAGTTTTGTAGGACAGTAGCAATTTTCCCTCAAGTGGATGACCTAAGGTTTATCAATCCGTGGGAGGTGTAGGATGAAGATGGTCTCTCTCAAACAACCCTGCAACCAAATAATAAAAAGTCTCTTGTGTCCCCAACACACCCAATACAATGGCAAATTGTATAGGTGCACTAGTTCGACGAAGAGATGGTGACAAAAGTGTAGTAATGATAGTAGATATTGATTTTTGTAATAGGAACAATAAAAAAACAGCAAGGTAGCAATTGATAAAACGGGGCACAAACGGTATTGCAATGCTTGAAAATGAGGCCTAGGGTCCATACTTTCACTAGTGCAACCTCTCAACAATGCTAATATAATTGGACCATATAACCATCCCTCAAAGTGCGATGAAGAATCACTCCAAATTTCCTATCTAGCGGAGAATATAAGAATAAATTGTTTGTAGGGTACGAAACCACCTCAAAGCTATTCTTTCTGATAGATCTACCCAAGAGTTCGTACTAAAATAACACCAAAGGAAATTCAGATTCGTAATGCTCAATCCAACACAAAGAACCTCAAAGAGTGCCCCAAGATTTCTATCGGAGAAACAAAGACAAGAACGTGCATCAACCCCTATGCATAGATTACCCCAATGTCACCTCGGGAATCCGCGAGTTGAGTGCCAAAACATATATCAAGTGAATCAATATAATACCCCATTGTCACCACAGGTATTCATTTGCAAGACATATATCAAGTGCTCTCAAATCCATAAAAGTATTCAATCCGATAAAATGAAATCTCAAAGGGAAAACTCAATTCATCACAACAAGATAGATAGGGAGAAAAACCATATGATCCAACTACATTAACAAAGCTCCCAATACATCAAAATCGTGCCATCAAGAACACGTGAGAGAGAGAGATTAAACACATAGCTACTGGTACAAACCCTCAGCCCCGAGGGTGGACTACTCCCTCCTCATCATGGTGGCCGCCGGGATGATGAAGATGGCCACCGGTGATGATTTCCCCCTCAGGAAGGGTGCTGGAACGGGGTCTAGATTGGTTTTTCGTGGCTACAGAGGCTTGCGGCGGCGAAACTTCTGATCTAGGGTTACCCCGAGGGTTTTTGGAATATTTGACAATTTATAGGGCGAAGAGGCGGTGCGAGAGGCCACCGAGGTGGGCACAACCCACCTGGGCGTGCTTGGGCCCCCAGGCGTGCCCTGGTGGGTTGTGCCCACCTCGGGGCACCCCCCAGGTGCTTCTCTGGCCCACTGGATGTCTTCTAGTCCATAAAAAATCCACAAAAAGTTTCGTGGTGTTTGGACTCCGATTGATATTGATTTCCTGCGATGTAAAAAAACAAGCAAAAACAACAACTGGCACTGGGCACTGGGTCAATAGGTTAGTCCCAAAAAAATGATATAAATTTTCTATAAAATGATTGTAAAACATCTAAGAATCATAATATAACAGCATGAATACTTCATAAATTATAGATACGTTGGAGATGTATCAATGACCTCCTCATACCTGCCACACCCCTCTAACATGATGAACATGGAACTTTCCCCTCCGGTTCATCTGACCGATAATTGCCCAGAGCTGGTCAAATACCTCCGGATGTGTTCCCGCTCTGTCTGTAACGTGTAGCACTGCGTTAGGTCAGCCCTAACACCGCTTAGTGCCATGTCTTGCTTTGTGATTGCTTTTGTTGCCGTGTATTTATTTGTTTCCTCCCCCTCTTCTCTCTCGGTAGATCCCGGTACCGACGAAGCCCCGAGGACTACTACAACAATGACCCCCTTTGCAGCAGAGCTTCCAGGCAAGCACCCCCCCCTTTGAACATGCCTATATCGCCTATTCTTTCTCCCTCCTGCTTGCATTAGAATTTGCTACTGCTTTGAGTTATCCTATTCTGATGCATAGCCTGTTTATTGTAACCTGCTATTAGTACCTTACCTGCTTATCCTAAACTGTTTAGTATAGGCTGGATAGAGACCCACCAGAGACACCACTTTGACCCAGTTGCCCCCGCTAGATTATCAGATGACTCGATCAACATGATCGACAACCAGGCCCCGGCACCGCACATCACCCCCTTAGTTGTACGACACTGCAGCATTACCATTGAGTGCCGAGGGTGATACCTCGTTTAGCACTTCTGATGTTAACTCTGTAGAGTAGCTATTCGTTCATGGTCATCGAGGGTGATTCCTCCTTCACCACTTTCGATACCGACACCGTCGTGCAACACCTCAAGTGTGAACCTCGAGGGTGATTCCTCCTAAGTTCACCTTGATGGATACATCGAGTAGGAATCCAACAAGGGTGATACCTCGGATTCCCTGATGTTATGGACACACGGATACTTGGACTTTACAACTGTTACTTGGAAAGGCGGGTCGACCCTGAGGGGTACCCGCGAGTGATGGGAAGTCGGGTTGACCTGGAGGGTACCCGAGAGATAAATACGAGGCATGGCCGGGCATTCTTAGCCCTTGCCGCAAGTCCTTGAGATGGGGCGATGGGGTCACATCGATCGTGAGTCTCTGCTCGTTACCGCACGCTACCAATACATTAACGATTTGGATATTTGATCTGAGTGGGCCTCTGGCCCGATAGCACTAACCATCACGCGGGAATAAGTATGGGCACTCTGCGTCGTACGTTTCTTCCAAAAGCTCTGTCAGACGTCCAGTTCAGCATCGCAGCACAGCTGGGCCGGCGCCATCCTGTAGTGGTAGTACCGAGATTCACCCTGCTCGCAACGACCCGTAGTGCACAGGGCGATGGCCCAAGACCCCTGAGCGCTTAGGATATAGACCGACGGGGACCTCTCTGCTAAGCCTAGGTTGGACTATGACGTGTCGTTTGGCCGAGCCCGGGCATGACCCAGAAAAGTGTGTCTGGCCGGAGTTAAGCGAGCGTGGTGGGTAAGTTGGTGCACCCCTGCAGGGAAGAACTAATCTATGCATAGCCGGATCCTCGGTAACGGACGCTCGGAGTTGTATCCTGATCGATACAACTAGAACCTAATGATGAGATGATATATGGATATTAGGGCTCTGGGATTGCTTTCTCGCAGGGAGTCGAGAAGGGATCTCTGGCCGAGGTTGATACTTGGATATTAGGGCTCTGGGATTGCTTTCTCGCAGGTAGTCGAGAAAGGATCTCTGGGCGAGGTTGATACTTATTACTACTATTTCTTTATACTGTACTAATCTACACTCTTCTAATGCTGCAAGACCATTGAAGATGCAAGTCTTCGATAGGACTAGGCCTCCTCTCTATTCTGGTATTTCTGCAGCCCAGTCCACATATACAGCTTTTCTTTGATAATGTTGCATATGTAGTGTAGATCCTTACTTGCTGAGTACTTCGGATGAGTACTCACGGTTGCTTTGCTTCCTCTTTTTCCCCATACCCATTTGATGCAACCAGATGATGGAGCCCCGGAGCCAGCTGCCCCTGTCGACGATCACTACTACTACCCCGAGGATGGCTACTACCACGAGTTGGCTGACGACCAGGAGTAGGTTCGGAGGGTCCCAGGCAGGAGGCCTGCGCCTTTTCGATCGTAGCTTTTGTTTTGCACCGCCTTCTTAAAGGCTTATCTGTTTCTCTTTTATATCTGTACTCAGATATCTAACGCTTCCGCTGATGCTTGTTGACATCAAGCTTATGTATTCTAGCCCTCGAGGCCCTGGCTTGTAATATAATGCTTGTATGCCTTTACTTATGTTTTAGAGTTGTGTTGTGATTCCTTCAAGTGAGTCCTTAGGCTTGATCGTGTGCATTTGCGTGTATGATTAGTGCACGATTAAGCCGGGGGCGTCACACTTTTGACCTGGCCGAGATGGCCGGTTGGATCGGCGTGCAGTACGACGCTGCCGAACGTGAAAAGCTGTCCGGGGACGAAGACGTCCCCATTGTGGATGCTATCGCAGATGACTAGGCGAGCCATCGATCCTTTGGCGATCCCACAGCGGAACTCTCAATGAAAGCACCAATGTCGGTGTCAAAATCGGCGGATCTTGGGTAGGGGTCCTGAGCTGTGGATCTTGGATCAATAGGGAACAGGAAACACAAGGACAATATTTACCCAGGTTCGGGCCCTCTCAAAGAGGTAAAACCCTATGTCCTGCTTGATTGTATTGATGTGTATATGAGGATTACAGAGTTGATCTACCACGAGATCAAATGAACTAAACACTAGATGACTAGGATGATGATTCTTCTAGCCTCTACGGACCCTCTGGTTTATATAGACACCAGGGGTACCTAGGGTTACACATGGTCGGTTGCCATCAGGGAATAAACATGCCGATTCTACAATCTTGACTTGGAGGACACACCAAGGCTTCGGAGGTTTCCTTTCAGAACACGGAGTCACCTTATAGCTCGGCCTTCAAGTGATACCCACAGAGCGGCCCACCTGTCCGGCCTATGACAGCTAGACCGGCAGGCCGATGACCCCTTAGTCCTGGACTCCCTCACCCACGAGGCACCAGGGCGCGCCTAAGGGGGTGATGGTGTCGTGGTGCCTCATGGGCCCATCTTAGCCGATCTTCACGTGATTCCAACGCTGAAAATCCAATAAATAGAGAAACCCCCAGAAATAACCCCAGAACTTCGACTCCGCCGCCGCAAGCCCCTGTACCTTCGAAATACCATCTGGAGCCCTGTTCCGGCACCCTGCCGGAGGGGGAGACCATCACTGGAGGCCATTCTCATCATCCTAGCGGTCTCCATGACAAGGAGGGATTAGTTCACCCTCGGGGCCGAGGGTATGTACTAGTAGCTAGGTGTTTGATCTCTCTCTCTCTCTCTCTTGTGTTCTTGATTTGGCACGATCTTGATGTACCGCGAGCTTTGTTAATATAGATGGATCATATGGTGTTTTCCCCCTCTCTATCTTCTTGTGATGAATTGGGTTTTTACCTTTGAGGTTTCACTATTATCGGATTGAATACTTTTATGGATTTGGAACACTTGATGTATGTCTTGCATATGAATACCCGGGGTGACAATGGCGTATTATATTGATTCACTTGATGTATATTTTGGCACTCAACTCATGGATTCTCGAGGTGACATTGGGGTAATCTCTTCATAGGGGTTGATGCACGTTTTTGTCCTACTTTCTCCTGTAGAAATCTTGGGGCACTCTTTGAAGTTCTTTGTGTTGGATTGAATATTATGAATCTGAAGTTGTTTGATGCATATCGAATAATCAACTCATGGATAGTTGTGGTGACATTGGAGTATCTTGGTGAATTAGAGTTGGTTGATGCGTATCATATGGTGTTATTTTAGTACGAACTCTAGGGCTGTTTGTGACACTTATAGGAATAGCTCAAAAGATTGATCAGAAAGGATAACTTTGAGGTGGTTTCGTACCCTACAACAATTTCATCTTATGTTCTCCGCTAGATAAGAACTTTGGAGTCATTCTTTGTCGCATCGTGAGGGATTGTTATATGATTCAATTATGCTAGCACTATTGAGAGATTGCACTAGTGAAAGTATGAATCCTAGGCCTTGTTTTCAAGCATTGCAATACCATTTGTGCTTCGTTTATCACTTACTACCTTGCTATTTTTATATTTTCAGATTACAAAAACCTATATCTACTATCCATACTACACTTGTATCACCATCTCTTCGCCGAACTAGTGCACCTATATAATTTTCTATTGTATTTGGTGTGTTGGGGACACAAGAGATTTCTTGTATTTGATTGCAGGGTTGTTTGAGAGAGACCATCTTCATCCTACGCCTCCCACGGATTGATAAACCTTAGGCCATCCACTTGAGGGAAAATTGCTACTGTCCTACAAAACACTGCGCTTGGAGGCCCAACATGAGTCTACAAGAATAAGTTGTGTAGTAGACATCAAGCTCTTTTCTGGTGCTATTGCTGAGGAGGTGAGTGCTTGAAGGTATATCTTTAGATCTTGCAATTGAATCTTTTAGTTTCTTGTTTATTCACTACTTTGGTTTTATAAAAGAACACTACAAAAAAATGGAATTGAGGTTGCCTCATATCATTCATCTTTATAATATCTTTCTTGAAAATGATGGACCAAAAAATTGTGCTCAATTGATAGAAGAAGAATTCAATAAAATGTTTGGCATAAAATCTGTTAATTATAAGCATGATTGCAATGTTGCTAGTATGAATTCTTTGAATATCCAAGTTGCTAATGATATGCAAAGCCATAAGCTTGGGGATGCTATGTTTGATGAAGATGATCTTTTTAGTCCCCCATGTTTTGATGAGAAAATTTATTATGATGATAGCATGCCTCCTATTTATGATGATTACAATGATGAACATGGGTTTGGAAGAGTGTCAACTCTAGGTAGTAATGATCCCACTATTTTGGAGGGTGTTGAATCTTATTGTGATAATTGTGAGAGTGGATCTAGAGAGGTCATGACTTTATTTAATGATGATTCCACTATCTTAGAAGAGGTTTCAATTAATTATGACAAAAATGTTGGTATCTGTGATGATTATGGTGATGACATGTATGCTATAAAGAGTAATGATTACCAAGAAACTTGTCATCATGATTTTTATTTTCAATTTGATTATGTCAATCAAGTATCCCATGATAGTTATTTTGGTGAGTTTGCTCCCATTATTATGAATGAGAAGAAATTTGCTTATGTGGAGAGTAATAAAATTTCTATGCTTATGGATCATGAAAATAATGATTTATGTGATAGCTATATTGTTGAATTTATTCATGATGCTACTGAAAATTATCATGAGACAGGAAGATATGCTTATATATATATTTCAACAACATCAAGTTTTCTCTCTTTATGTTGAAACTTTTGAAGTTTTGCTTGTTTTACCTTCCTATACTAGTTGATTCTTGTTCCCATAAATTGTTTGCTCCAAAACCCCCTATGCATAGGAAGTGGGTTAGGCTTAAATGTGCTACTCATATGCTTGATGATGCTCCCATTATGTTTTGACTCTTTACTTTTATGTGAGCATCATTGGAACCATCATGCCTAGCTAAAAAGGCATTAAAGAAAAACACTTTTGGGAGACAACCCAATATTTATATATACTGTTTTTGTGTGCTCACATGATTAAGATACTGTAGTTATCATGTTTTATAGCTTTTGTTTCAGTAAAGTGCCAAGTAAAGCCTTTGGGATAGTGTGGATGATAGTTGACTTGATTCTATGAAAAAACAGAAACTTTTGCGCACACTTATGGGATTACCATAATTCACTGGAACATGCTAAAATTCTGAAATTTTTACACATGATTGATATGAAAATTTTCCACATTGTCCTAATTTTTCAAAATTTGTGTAGGTACAGAAGTATAGTCATTATTCAGATCTTCACAGACTGTTCTGTTTTTGACAGATTCTATTTTCAATGCATAGTTTGCTTGTTTTATAGTTTCTATGGCTTATATCAGTCAATATAAATATTGGAAATGATATAGTATAGTAGGAATTATGTGTAAACAATTATGAATCTTGTCTCGATAGTACCCAAGTGAATGATTTGTTTTATTATACTAACACATCTCACGAAGTTCCGTTAAGTTTTGTGTGATTGAAGTTTTCAAGTTTTGGGTGAGATATCAATATGAGGAGAACAAGGAGTGGCAAGACCCTAAGTTTTGGTATGCCCAAGGTACACCAAGGTAATATTCAAGGAATATCCAATCAACTAAGCCCAGGGATGCCCCGGAAGGCATCCCCTCTTTAGTCTTCAACACCATCGGTAACCTCACTTGGAGCTATATTTTTATTCGTCACATGATATGTGTTTTGCTTGGAGCGTCATTTTATTTTTATTAGAGTTGCTTGCTGTTATTTATAATAAAGTTTTTTTTACCTTTTATTTCAATATAAAGTGTCAAGGATAGCCTTCACCATGCTTAGTTTGCAAGTCTATATGTTGCTGTTTGAAAACAGAAAGTTTTCTATCATTGTCTGAATTCTTCAGAAAAGTAAGAACATGATAAAATATTGAAATTTTTACACAGTAAGATATGATAAAATTTCTACAGTATGGTAATTTTTTTAGAATTTTTTGAGTTAAATAAATATGGATATTCTTCCATCCTTTACAGACTGTTCTATTTAGACAGATTGCTGTTATGTTTGCATTGCTTGCATATGTTTGCTTGTTTAATGATTCTATTTGAGGATAGGAGTATTAAATGTGCAGAGGCATTTAGTATGCAATGTTAAATTATATTTTTAGTAATTTGTTACAGTAGAGAATGATATGGTTTTGCATTGATTTATACTAACTTATCTCACAAGTTCTTGTTGAGTTTTCTATGGTTAAAGTTTTTAAGATTTAAGGAAACGGTGATATGAGAGAAATTAAGGAGACAGAAGAGATCAAGCTTGGGGATGCCCAAGGCATCCCAAATTAATATTTCAAGAAGTATCAAGCATCTAAGCTTGGGGATGCCCCGGTAGGCATCCCACCTTTCTTCTTCAACAACTATCGGTTAGTCTCGGTTGAGCCTAAGTTTTTGGTTCTTCACTTGAGATGTGCTATTCTTGAAATGTCATTTTATTTTGATTTCTTTGATGTTTTAATAAAATACTTAGATCTGAAATTTTTAAATGAGAGAGAGTCCTCACATAGCTCCTATTTACTTAACTACTCATTTGATCTTCACTTATATATTTTTGGAGTAGTTTGTCGAACACTCTCATGCTTCACTTATATTATTTTGAGAGTTGATAATAGTGATGTAAATTTGCACAAGCTATGAAATTGGTCCTAATATGATGGATATTCAAGAAGAATATAATAAAAAAATCATGTAGATCACTGAATATGATAAGTTTGATTCCTTGCAATAGGTTTGCGATATGAAGATGATAATATGTGAGTTATATTAGTGAGTAATTGTGGTTTAGTAAGAATATTGGTGTTAAGGTTTGTGATTCCCTATGCATGCACATAAAGTCAATAGTTATGCAGCAAAGTTACATCCTACTTATGGTGCATTATTCAGTGTTAGTTATGTTGAATGCATGTTTATGACCGTTTTCATTTTCTGGTTGGTCACTTCTCAATCTATTTGCTAGCCTCCATTTGTACTAAGCGGGAGTGTGGCTTGTGCATCCAATTCCTTAGACCTAAATTGTGCCATATGACTCCACCATACCTACCTATATGCGGTATTTACATGCCGTTCCAACTAAATTTTCATGTGCCAACTCTAATCATTCAAAATAATTTTTCGTTTTGTGTGCCCGTACCGCTCATGAAGCGGCAGGGGATGGCCAATATCTTCCATGTTAGGCGGGTTATTCTCGCGATGAGTGTTTATTCACTTGTCATTGCATGAGAAAGTGGCAGGTAATAGGGATACTCAGTCCCATAATGAAAAAATAATAATAACAATAAATTCCTTGGAAAGTTGAAAGTTTGGAAGGCACCCATGGATACGGCTAGCCATGGATTGTGAAAGAATGGTGGAAAGGAAATGAACTTTATTTTTTGTTTGGGAACCGCATATAATGTGTCTAGCATGGAAGATGTTGGGAACTCTTGGTCGTGGTGTTGACAGGAAAAACATGCCTCTCCAAATAATTTATCTCTTAAGCTTTGAGCTCTGGCACCTCTGCAAATCTCTGCTTCCCTCTTCGAACGGCCTATCTATTTTACTTTTATGTAATTTTTATTTTATTTTGAGTCTTCACTTTCTCTTATAAGCACCAACTGGAGAGCACTATTGTCATACTTGTGCATTTGGTGTAGCTAATATTGAGTGTGTTTCCTGAATGGATCAATGATTGAGCATGACGGGCTAGGGATAACTTTCTTTAGTGTCGATATTTTGAAAGGCATGATTATTTGTTGGTATACTTGAGTATTTATATCTTTATGTCAAACTATACACTATTGCCTTGAATCATTCGAATCTCAATATTCATGCCACAAAAGAAAGAATACATGATGAATATGATTTTTTTTACCAGAGAACAGTAGGGGAAAACCCCTACTACCGATCATTTTCTATTAAATATGTAAAAATAACTTTACATACAAGTCTTAACAGGACAAATAAAGGAAAATACAAAATGAAAAAAACTTAGATACAATCTAGCCATGATAACATGCCCTCTTAGATGCTAGGTTTTGCTTTGATAGTAATATCATAGAAAGTGGTAGTAAAGTCCATCTTGCATTGATTGATGGAGCAATCAATGTTATCAAATATTTTGCTTTTCTTTGATTCCATATACTCCAGCATCCAATGGTCATGATCTCCATGAAGAAGTCCAATCTATATTTGTGCTTAGCATCAATGATCATGTTGTGAATGCTATTACCTGTGTTGAATTCCATGTTGATGCTCCACCAAAACCCTTGACTAAAAGGACATGAGAAGAAAAGGTGCATACGATCTTCAATAGGTTGATCACCACATAATGAGCATGTAGTACATTCAGGAGGGATTTGTCTTCTTATGAGCAAGTCACATGTATTAATTATATCTTGAAGCATAAGCCAGATAAAGAACTTGTGTTTGGGAATACAACAACTCTTCCATATCCATTGGAGGGGTTTAGATGCTTGATCATCTCCCATCAAGAAGTTATATACTTTCTTGGTGTTGTATGTATTGTTGTCCCAATTGAGTTTCCATATGTCCTGTTGATCAGAATCTCTAATGCTAATCAGAGATGAAGACAGTTGATGCAGTTGCTACTGAGCAATTAGAGACTGGGGTAATTGGAACATGGAGTAGTA
Organism: Thinopyrum elongatum; assembly: GCA_011799875.1. Lineage (NCBI taxonomy): Eukaryota > Viridiplantae > Streptophyta > Magnoliopsida > Poales > Poaceae > Thinopyrum > Thinopyrum elongatum. Next base: position 248,179,153 of record CM022301.1, on the reverse strand, counting down.
TGATTCCAATTTTTTTGCCTTTTGGATTGAGATCTTGTTGTCCAGAGCAAAAGAATGCAGTTCATGGAATTTGTCTGTAGCATAGCTATTATTCCATAAGTCCTCCCATAATAGAGATGTATTACCTCTGGATATGATGCAGGTGGTCATGTTCTTGTATATATCATGCAGACTTAGTATATCTCTCCACCAGAAGGATCCTTTCATTTTGGTTGCATGAGGCACTTCATTGTTTGAGTAATAGGCCTGCCAGATGAGATTGACCCAAGGCACATTTTCTTGATTATAGAATTTGTGTAACTGTTTGACTAGCATTGCAATAGTTTGAATTTTCAGATTAAGAACACCAAGTCCTCCCTGGTTCTTTGGCCTACAAATCATGCTCCAGTTTGCAAGATAGTTGCCTTTTCTCTTAATGTCATTCCCATGCCATAAGAATTTTCTTCTTGATTTGTTAACATGATCCAGAATAGTTATATGCATTTTGAAAGTGCACATGGCAAAAATGGGCATAGCTGCAATAACAGAACTGATATATGTAAGCCTGCTTGCATAGTTCATGAAATTGGCAACACCAGATAATTTTTTGTCAATCTTTGCAACAACAGGAATGAGGTCTTGGACAGATGGTTTAGTGGTGCCTAGGGGAAGTCCAAGGTATGTGAATGGCAGAGCTTCAACTTTACATCCAAAATTTGTAGCCAGTATATTCATATGCTCAGTGCTGACATTGATTGGTACTATTGATGATTTGTTGAAGTTGACTTGGAGTCCTGTGGAGTTGCTGAACATATGCAAAGATAGTTTTAAGATGCATTAGTTGATGTAAGTCTGCAGGCATGATCAGAAGAGTGTCATCAACATATTGGATGATAGGGTACTGTTGTCCATAACTATTGTCCACTGGTAGGGATAGTTCACCATTTTGCCAGGCAGCATTAATGATGGATTGTAAGAGATCAGCAACAATGACATATAACAAAGGGGGTAGTGGATCACCCTGTCTAACCCCACATTTGCATTGGATGACTTTACTAGCAACACCATTAAGTAGAACAGATGTGGATGCAGAGTGAAGTATTCTGGATACCCAGTTAATCCATCTTGGACCAAATCCTTTTGCTTTCAACATCTCCAAAATAGCAGAGTAGTCAATTTTATCAAATGCTTTCTCAAAATCCAGTTTAACAATAATGATTGGATTTTTTGATTTGTGGCATAGATGCAAGTATTCAAAAGCATAACCTAGACAATCTTGAATGTTCTTGCCCTTGATAAATCCATATTGATTCTGATGCAGTATTGGAATGATCTCTCTTTGTAGTCTGATAGCCATGAGCTTGGTAATGAATTTGAGGGGCAGGCTAACTAATGATATGGGCATGTAATCAAAGTAATAAAAGCATTATTAATGCTCTGTATGTCATAATTTCAGGAGACTACTTTTTTGGGATCAAAGTAATAAAAGCATTATGAATGCTCTGTATGTCATAGTTTCCTTCAAAGAAATCCCAAATCAGAGTATAGAAGTCTTATTTGATGATGGGCCTGCATTTTCTGATAAAATATCCATTAAATCCATCAGGTCCAGGTGCTCTGTCAGCAGGGAATTCCTTGACCACTTGTTCAATTTCATCTACAGTAAATTGATCATCTGGATGTATCAGATTGTGTAATTGAACCAAGTCATAGAGGTCAAATAGCATAATGAGATTTGTGGTTGTTCCAAGTCTCTCTTTATAAGACTGCCATATGATTGCAGCTTTTTGGTCATGGATGAGTAGATTGTGCCATCAGGCCCCTAGATGCTGGATATGTAATTCTTTCTATAATTTATGGTAGCCATGGCATGGAAGAATTTTGAATTTTCATCACCAAATTTAATTTTTCTCCTCTTGTATCTGCTCTTCCAGTAAATTCATGATGAATATGATAGGTAGCATTCCACATCAAAATTTCTATTTTTCATTTCTATTTTATCGTGATGAGTTTTATGAGAAAGAGTTGCTGTTATGATGCTAGGAAAAGTGATTGAAATCATGATTGATCAAACTTATGCACTATGCTAGCATTCACACTTCATAAATTATTTCTTTTATCATTTATCTACTCGAGGACGAGCAGGAATTAAGCTTGGGGATGTTGATACGTCTCCAACGTATCTATAATTTATGAAGTATTCATGCCATGTTTACAACAATTCTATATGGTTTTGGTATGATTTGAATGGAACTAACCCGGACAGACGCTTTTTTCAGTAGAACTACCGTGGTGTTGTTTTTTGTGCAGAAATAGAAGTTCTCGGAATGGGCTGAAACTTTTTGGCGATTTTTTTGGAACAAAAGAGACCCCAAAATCTTCGTGGGAGGACCAGAAGAGGCACAAAGTGCCCACGAGGCACCAGGGTGCGCCCAAGGGGGTGATGGTGCCGTGGTGCCTCGTGGGCCCATCTTAGCCCATCTTTGTGTGATTCCAACGCTGAAAAATCTTATAAATAGAGAAACCCCCAGAAATAACCCTAGAACTTTAACACCGCCGCCGCAAGCCTCTGTACCTTCGAAATACCATCTGGAGCCCTGTTCCGGCACCTTACAAGGAGGGAGTAGTTCACCCTCGGGCTGAGGGTATGTACTAGTAGCTATGTGTTTGATCTCTCTCTTTCTCTCTCTCATGTTCTTGATTTGGCATGATCTTGATGTACCGCGAGCTTTGTTAATAAGTTGGATCATATGGTCCTTTTCCCCTCTCTATCTTGTTGTGATGAATTGAGTTTTTACCTTTGAGGTTTCACTATTATCGGATTGAATACTTTTATGGATTTGAAAATACTTGATGTATGTCTTGCATATGAATTCTCGTGACAATGGGGTATTATATTGATTTACTTGACGTATGTTTTGGCACTCAACTCGCAGATTCCCGAGGTGACATTGGGTAATCTATGATAGGGGTTGATGCACGTCTTCGTCCTGCTTTCTCCGATAGAACTCTTGGGGCACTCTTTGAAGTTCTTTGTGTTGGATTGAATATTATGAATCTGAAGTTGTTTGATGCATATCGAATAATCAACTCATGGATATTTGCGGTGACATTGGAGTATCTAGGTGACATTAGAGTTGGTTGATGCGTATCATATGGTGTTATTTTAGTATGAACTCTAGGGCTGTTTGTGACACTTATAGGAATAGCTCAAAAGATTGATCAGAAAGGATAACTTTGAGGTGGTTTCGTACCCTACAACAATTTCATCTTATGTTCTCCTCTAGATAAGAACTTTGGAGTGATTCTTTGTCGCTTGTTGAGGGATTGTTATATGATTCAATTATGTTAGCACTATTGAGAGATTGCACTAGTGAAAGTATGAACCCTAGGCCTTGTATTCAAGCATTGCAATACCGTTTGTGCTTCATTTTATCATTTGCTACCTTGCTGTCTTTATATTTTCAGACTACAAAAACCTATATCGACTATCCATACTACACTTGTATCGCCATCTCTTTGCTGAACTAGTGCACCTATACAATTTGCTATTGTATTTGATGTGTTGGGGACACAAGAGATTTCTTGTATTTGATTGAAGGGTTATTTGAGAGAGACCATCTTCATCCCACGCCTTCCACGGATTGATAAACCTTAGGTCACCCACTTGAGGGAAAATTGCTACTGTCCTACAAACTCTGCGTTCGGAGGCACAACACGAGTCTACAAGAATAAGTTGTGCAGCAGACATCATTCTCCCACGCAAAAGCGGGTCATTAGTGAGGTAAGGGCTGCCATGGTCCTCGGCTTGTCTTGCATGAGTTGGCACGCAAGCCATTCATCCCAGATACTATGCCGAAAGGCGGCGATCGCCTCGGCGTTCGGGCAGTCCACTATTTGGTTCTTTTTAGTTAGGAACCAATTCCAAAATTTCTTGGCCGGCTCGTCGGGTTGTTGAATCAAGTGACTGAGGTCGTCGGTATCTGAAGGTCGGACGTAAGTGCCCTGGAAGTTTGCCCTAAAGGCATCCTCAAGTGCCTCCCAGCTCCCGGGAATGAGGAGGCAAGCTATTCAGCCAATGCCTTGCCGACCCCTTGAGTTTGAGCGGCAAGTACTTGATGGTGTGGAGATTGTCTCCGTTGGCCATGTGGATGTGGAGGAGGAAATATTCGATCCACACGGCTAGAATGGTAGTTCCATCATATTGCTCGATGTTGATGGGTTTAAACCCGTCTGAGAACTGATGTTCCATTCCCTTGTTGTGAAACAGATCAGGTGAGCAGGTCCTCGGAACCGAGTAGTGTCCTGCCGGACGTCGGGAGACATCCGTGCATAAGCTTGGTCCCAAGCCCTGCCATGCCTGTCCAACTAGGCGTCGTAGCCGTCGAGCCCGGCTGGAGCACGCCCGCTTGATCCGTAGATGGACCCAGTAGGGGCTCGGTTTGCTTCTATGCGTCACCGTGCATCATAGGGCTCGGGATATTCAACATGGTCTTTGCCATGACGACATGTCGCCGTTTGAGCATGCATATTTCCCCTTGTTGGCCTGTCGTGCCCTCTAGGGGGTCGATCGGGTTGATCGGCCCGACCACGTGTTAAAAGCACATTGTCGGTGACCTCTTCATCAAATTCTGGCAAAAAAAGCCGGCGGGAGTAAGATTTAGGCGCGGTGTGTCGTCGTCCCTCGAGATCTTATTCCGCTGAGAGGGTTTCTACACACTTGTCATTCAGCACGTTCTGATCGGCTTGCAGCTCCTGTTGCTTCCTCTTCCTAATCCTGGCAGTGGCTACCAGGCGCCGTCTGAACCGCTCTTGCTCGAAGGGGTCCTTGGGGACTATGTAGTCCTCGGTTCTGAGGCTCTCATCCTCCTCGGATTCGGGTAAATAATTGTTGTTGGCCCTGTCGAAGAGATCATCGGGGTCCTCATCTTCAGGTATTCCTGCGGGGGCTGTTTTGCTGTTCTGGAGAGGCTTGAATGTCCTCTCCCTGGTAATCATCTTCGTCAGCTGCTGTGCATTGTCAGTGGCGGCGGTGTCGTGTTCGCTGGGGCCCCTACACCGACGCCTCGATGGGTTCTTAGGTGTGTCCACCTATTGGGGAATGTTGCATGGAAAACAAAAAAAAATTCTATGCACATGCAAGATCTATCCATGGAGATGCATAGCTACGAGAGAGGAGAGTGTGTCTATGTACCCTCGTAGACCATTTAGCGGAAGCGTTTATCAACACGGTTGATGTAGTCGAACACCTTCGCGATCCAACCGATCAAATACCGAACGTACGGCACCTCCGCGTTCAGCACATGTTCAGCTCGATGACGTCCTTGCCTTCTTGATCCAGCAAGATGGGCGAAGTAGTAGATGAGTTCCGGCAGCATGACGGCATGGTGACGGTGGTGGTGAACTTGTTCCCGCAGGGCTTCGCCGTGTGATACGTCCATTTTGCATCATGCTTTTATATTGATATTTATTGCATTATGGGCTGTTATTACACATTATGGTACAATACTTATGCCTTTTCTCTCTTATTTTACAAGGTTTACACAAAGAGGGAGAATGCCGGCAGCTAGAATTCTGGACCGGAAAGGAGCAAATCTGAGAGACCTATTCTGCACAACTCCAAAAGTCCTGAAAATTTACGGAGCATTATTTTGGAATATAAAAAATATATTGGGCGAAGAAATACCAGAGGGTGACCCACCAGGTGGCCACAAGCCTGGGGGCGCGTCCTACCTCCTGGGCGCGCCCCTAGGGATTGTGGGCCCCCCTGGTAGGTCTCCGGTGTCCATCTTCTGGTATATGAAGGGTTTTTACCTGGAAAAAAATTAGAAGGAAGCTTTCAGGACGAAGCGCCACCATCTCGAGGCGGAACCTGGGCAGAAGCAATCTAGGGCTCCGACGGAGCTATTCTGCTTGGGAAACTTCCCTCCGGGAGGGGGAAATCGAAGCCATCGTCATCACCAACGATCCTCTCATCAAGAGGGGGTCAATCTCTATCAACATCTTCACCAGCACCATCTCCTCTCCAAACCCTAGTTCATCTTTTGTATTCAATCTTTGTCTCAAAACCTCAGATTGGTACCTGTGGGTTGCTAGTAGTGTTGATTACTCCTGGTAGTTGATGCTAGTTTGTTTATTCGGTGGAAGATCATACGTTCAAATCCTTAATGATATTTATTACCCCTCTGATTATGAACATGAATATGCTTTGTGAGTCGTTACGTTTGTTCCTGAGGACATGGGAGAAGTCTTGTTATAAGTAATCATGTGAATTTGGTATTCGTTCGATATTTTGATGAGATGTATGTTGTCTTTCCTCTAGTGGTGTTATGTGAACGTCGACTACATGACACTTCACCATGATTTGGGCCTAGGGGAAGGCATTGGGAAGTAATAAGTAGATGATGGGTTGCTAGATTGACAGAAGCTTAAACCCTAGTTTATGTGTTGCTTCGTAAGGGGTTGATTTGGATCCACATGTTTCATGCTATGGTTAGACTTATCTTAATTCTTATTTCATAGCTGCGGATGCTTGCGAGAGGGGTTAATCATAAGTGGGAGACTTGTCCAAGTAAGGACAACACCCAAGCACCGGTCCACCCACATATAAAATTATCAAAGTAACGAACGCGAATCATATGAGCATGATGAAAACTAACTTGACAACAATTCCCATGTGTCCTCGGGAGCGCTTTGCTTTATATAAGAGTTCATCCAGGCTTGTCTTTTGCTACAAAAAGGATTGGGCCACCTTGCTGCACCTTTGTTACACTTGTTACTTTTTACTCGTTATAAATTATTTTATCACAAAACTATCTGTTGCCGATAATTTCTGTGCTTGCAGAAAATACCTTGCTGAAAACTGCTTGTCATTTCCTTCTGCTCCTCGTTGGGTTTGACACTCTTACTTATCGAAAGGACTACGATAGATCCCCTATACTTGTGGGTCATCAAGACTCTTTTCTGGCGTCGTTGCCCGGGAGTAAAGCGCCTTTGGTATGTGGAATTTGGTAAGGAAAAATTTATATTACGTGCTAAAATTTACCGTCACTTGTTACTGTGGAACATCATCCTTTGAGGGGTTTGTTCGGGTTATCTTCACCCCGACCGGAAGAGCACAGAGTTGCCCCTCAACCTACTGCACCTACTGAAAATATTTATTATGAAATTACTTCGGGTATGATAGAGAAACTGCTAGCTAATCCTTATGCAGGAGATGGAACATTACATCCTTATATGCGTCTAATCTATGTGGATGAAGTTTGTGGATTATTTAAGCTTGCAGGTTTGCCTGAGGATGAAGTAAAGAAGAAGGTCTTCCCTTTATCTTTGAAGGAGAAGGCATTGACATGGTATAGGCTATGCGATGATATTGGGACTTGGAATTACAACCGATTGAAATTGTAATTTCATCAGAAGTTTTATCCTATGCATTTGGTTCATCGTGATTGGAATTATATATATAATTTTTGGCCTCGTGAAGGAGAAAGTATCGCTCTAGCTTGGGGGAGGCTTAAGTCAATGTTATATTCATGCCCCAATCATGAGCTCTGATGACCCACAAGTATAGGGGATCTATCGTAGTCCTTTCGATAAGTAAGAGTATAGAACCCAACGATGAGCAGAAGGAAATGACAAGCGGTTTTCAGCAAGGTATTTTCTGCAAGCACTAAAATTATCGGTAACAGATAGTTTTGTGATAAGATAATTCGTAACGGGTAACAAGTAACAAGTGTAACAAAGGTGCAGCAAGGTGGCCCAATCTTTTTTGTAGCAAAGGACAAGCCAACTCTTATATAAAGTAAAGCGCTCCCGAGGACACATGGGAATTGTTGTCAAGTTATTTTTCATCATGCTCATATGATTTGCGTTCGTTACTTTGATAATTTGATATGTGGATGGACTGGTTTCTGGGTGCTGTCCTTACTTGGACAAGCCTGCCACTTATGATTAACCCCTCTTGCAAGCATCCGCAACTACGAAAGAAGAATTAAGATAAATCTAACCATAGCATGAAACATGTGGATCCAAATCAGCCACTTACGAAGCAACGCATAAACTAGGGTTTAATATTTTGTCACTCTAGCAACCCATCATCTACTTATTACTTCCCAATGCCTTCCCCTAGGCCCAAATCATGGTGAAGTGTCACACACTCGACGTTCACATAACACCACTAGAGGAAAGACAACATCCATCTCATAAAAATATCGAACGGATATCAAATTCACTTAATTACTTATAACAAGACTTCTCCCATTGTGACGCCCCCGGCTTAATCGTGCACTAATCATACACACAAATGCACACGATCAAGCCTAAGGACTCACTTGAAGGAATCACAACACAACTCTAGACACAATTTAAAATAATATAAGTTTTATATTACAAGCCAGGGGCCTCGAGGGCTCGAATACATAAGCTTGATGTCAACAAGCATCAGCGGAAGTGTTAGATATCTGAGTACAGATATAAAAGAGAAATAGATAAGCCTTTAAGAAGGCGGTACAAAACAAAAGCTACGATCGAAAAGGCGCAGGCTTCCTGCCTGGGACCCTCCAAACCTACTCCTGGTCGTCAACCAACTCGTAGTAGTAACCACCCTCGGGGTAGTAGTAGTGATCGTCGTCAGGGGCAGCTGGCTTCGGGGCCCCGTCATCTGGTTGCATCAAACGGATATGGGGAAAAAGAGGAAGCAAAGCAACCGTGAGTACTCATCCGAAGTACTCAGCAAGCAAGGTTCTACACTACATATGCAACGTTATCAAAGAAAAACTGTATATGTGGACTGGGCTGCAGAAATGCCAGAATAGAGAGAAGGCCTAGTCCTATCGAAGACTAGCATCTTCAGCGGTCTTGCAGCATTAGAAGAGTGTAGATTAGTACAGTATGAAGTAGCAGCAGTAATAAATATCAACCTCGGCCAGAGATCCTTTCTCGACTCCCTGCGAGAAAGCAATCCCAGAGCCCTAGTATCCATTTCTATCAAGTTTAGTTGTATCGATCGGGATACAACTCTGAGCGTCCGTTACCAAGGATCCGGCTATGCATAGATTAGTTCTTCCCTGCAGGGGTGCACCAACTTACCCACCACGCTCGCTTAACTCCGGCCGGACACACTTTTCTGGGGCATGTCCGGCCTCGGCCAAACGACACACCGCATCCCTACCTAAACCTCAGCAGAGAGGTCCCCGCCGGTCTACATCCTAAGCACTCCGGGGTCTTGGGCCCATCGCCCGTTGCACTCCAGGTCGTTGCGAGTAGGGTGGATACCAGCGTCGCCTCGGATGGCCGACATGATCCGACCGTGCCGCAATGCTGAACTGGATGTCTGACAGAGCTTTCGGCTGATGCCATGATGTAGAGTGCCCATAATTATTCCCGCGTGATGGTTAGTGCTATCGGGCCAAAGGCCCACTCAGATCAAATATCCAAATCATTAGTGTTTTGGTAGTGCGGTAACGAGCAGAGACTCACGATCGATGTGACCCTGTCGCCCCATCTCGGGGACTTGTGGCAAGGGCTAAGAATGCCCGGCCACGCCTCGTATTTAACTCTCGGGTACCCTCCAGGTCAACCCGTCTCCACATCACTCTCGGGTTCCCCTCAGGGTCGACCCGCCTTTCCAAGTAACAGTTGTAAAGTCCATGTATCCGTGTGTCCATAACATCAGGTAATCTGAGGTATCACCCTCGTTGGATTCCTACTCAATGTATCCGTCAAGCTGAACTCGGAGGAATCACCCTCGATGGGTTCACACTTGAGGTGTTGCACGACAGCGTCGTTATCGGGTGTGGTGAAGGAGGAATCACCCTCGATGACCACGACCAAACAGCTACTCTACAGAGTTAACATCAGAAGTGCTATACGAGGTATCACCCTCGGTACTCGATAGTAATGCTGAAGTGGCGTACAACTAAGGGGGGGGGGGTGATGTGCGGTGCCGGGGCCTGGCTGTCGATCACGTTGACCGAGTCATCTGATAATCCAGCGGGGGCAACTGGGTCAAAGTGGGGTCTCTGGTGGGTCTCTATCCAGCCTATACTAAACAGTTTAGGATAATCTGGTAGGTATCAATAGCAGGTTACAATAAACAGGCTATGCATCAGAATAGGATAATTCAAAGCAGTAGCATATTCTAATGCAAGCAAGAGGGAGAAAGAATAGGCAATATAGGCATGTTCAAAGGTGGGGTGCTTGCCTGGTTGCTCGGTGGCAAAGGCAGGTTCGTTAGTGGGGTCGTCGATCTCCGGAGCTGCGTCGGTCTCGGGGACTATGTCGGTACCGAGATCTACTGAGAGAGAAGAGGGGGGAGGAAACAGATAAATACATAGCAAACATATGCAACATAGAGCATGCTATGCTAACGTGCAGTGCAGGGTTGCCTAAATACATGTCTAAATCATTTTAGTTATTTTAGGATTAAAGTTGGATTTATTAACCGGTATATATGCACTATTCATCTACCAGAAACAGGCTAAAAGTTGCGGGTTCACCTCCATAGGGGGTCCCGACACGGAAACAGATGGCACGGTTGGATTCATCTCGTCGTTCTGAGCAACTTTCATATATAAAGTTTTTCAATCCGAGCTACGGTTTAATTTCTATGATTTTCTAAAGTTTTAATCATTTTCTAGATTTATTTAATTAATTTAAATCAACATTATCCAGAATAGTAAAAGGTGACATCAGCATGACATAGAGGTGATGTCAACGGTCAACAGTCCGCTGACCAGAGTCAAACCTGACCTGTGGGTCCAGCGGGACCCACATGTCAGTGACTGTGGCACTAACAGAGGGGTTAGTCTAAACTAATTAGGTTAATTAGTGGGTGGGCCCGAGTAGTCAGTGAGTAATTAGACTAAATAATTTAATTAACACTTTAATTTTCTTTTTAATTCGCTTATTTAACACGGGACCCGCACGTCAGTGGCCCACGGGTGCCCAGTCAGCAGTTGACTGGGTCAACCCAGTCAACTGGGACCCGTGGGACCCAACGTCAGCCACACAGAGGCAGGCCAGGCCGAGCCACGTCGGCGTCGACCGGCGACTCGACGCCGGCGACCAAAACAGCGGCAGAGCTCGCCGGACTTCGCTGGAAATAGCATACAGGGCGCGGGAGGGGGTGCGGCTTAGCTCGTTCGAACGTGCGTTCCACCGCATGTCGAACGGTGGCGGTGGCTGGCCGTGGGGTGGCCGAAGCGGAGCGCGGCGAGCACAACGGCGGCCACCGGAGTTCGGTCGTTTTGCAAATCGGAGACGTAGGGCACGACAGGGCAAGCGGCTGGTCGCGTTGGAACCGCACGGATGCGCTGAGCACGAGGCAGAGCTCAGACGAGCTCGACGGCGACTAAATGAACGACAACGAGCGATGCGGCGGAGCACAGCTCGGGCGCGACGGCAGCAGTGGTTAGAGCTCGAACCCGAGCTCGAATGGAGGAGAGGGAGGAGATGGAGCTTACATAGGTGCGCAAGGAGGCTCGTCGGAGGCTTAGGAGCGCAGGGACGAGCGGATCGAGTCGGAGGAGCTCCGGTGGCCGTAGCGGGAAGAAGAGCGTAATCCGGCGGGGTAGTGCTCCCTGGCTCAAGCCGAGGGGCGGAGCCGTCATGGATGTCGGCGGCGGTCCTCCTAGGCGCCTCGGCTGACCGTGGGGAGGCCATTGGCCATGGCAGTGAGGCGGCGCAGCGACGGCAGCGTCGGGACGGCTTCGGATCGAGGAGAGGAGCGAGAGGAAGGGGAAATGGCGCTAGGGTTGCGATGGGAGAGAGAGAGAGAGGGGTCGGAGGGGTTCTTATCCGCATCGGGGATCGGCGGATGCTCGATAGCGAGGCGGCTGTCGCCGTGTCGGCGGGAGCGCGCGACAGCGCGCGATGAGGACGACGACCGCAGCTGGGCTGGGCCGCTGGGCACTGTAGAACAAGAGGCCCAGCCCCACAGTAGCGTTTAGGCCTTTTCTATTTCTTCTTTTCTGTTTTTCTTTTTACTAATAAACAGAGAGAGACAAAAGACTTTTTGGGGCATCCTAATCACTTAGGAAAAATATGGAAAGTGTCCCATTAATTCCCTGGTGTTTATAGACAGTGCCATAAATATTTTGGAGACCAGAGGAATTCATTTGTATTTTTCATAAATGAATTAGCAATAAAAATTGCTGGAATAGCATTGTTTTAAATGCCACTGCCCATTTTTGCAAAGGAGCGATGTTGCATTCCTTAACAAATAATTGTTATGGAATTTTTGTCAAATGATGAACATTTTTCTAGCAAGTTTTGAGCAACTTCATTTTGCACTTTGAATTTGAATTGATTTTAGAGAGGAATTTGAATTGAAGTCTTTAAACATTATGATCAAGCATTGCAAATGAAGATAACTTGGCATAATTAACAGGTGATCACAGTGCCTATTACAACAGGGGTGTTACACCCATGTCCTCAGGAACAAACGTAACTACTCACAAAGCATATTCATGTTCATAATCAGAGGGGTAAAAAATATCATTAAGGATCTGAACATATGATTTTCCACCGAATAAACCAACTACCATCAACTACAAGGAGTAATGAACACTACTAGCAACCCACAGGTACCAATCTGAGGTTTTGAGACAAAGATTGAATACAAGAGATGAACTAGGGTTTGAGAGGAGATGGTGCTGGTGAAGATATTTATGAAGATTGACCCCCTCTCGATGAGAGGATCGATGGTGATGACGATGGCTTCGATTTCCCCCTCCCGGAGGGAAGTTTCCCCGGCAGAACAGCTCCACCGGAGCCCTAGTTTGCTTCTGCCCAAGTTCCGCCTCGAGACGGCGGCGCTTCGTCCCGAAAGCTTCCTTATGATTTTTTCCAGGTAAAAACCCTTCATATAGCAGAAGATGGACACCGGAGACCTGCCAGGGGGCCCACAAGCCCTAGGGGCTCGCCCAGGGGGTGGGGCGCGCCCCCCAGGCTTGTGGCCACCTGGTGGGTCCCCCTCTAGTATTTCTTCGCCCAATATTTTATATATATTCCAAAACGATTCTTCGTAAATTTTCAGGACTTTTGGAGTTGTGCAGAATAGGTCTCTCAGATTTGCTCCTTTCCGGTCCAGAATTCCAGCTGTCGGCATTCTCCCTCTTTGTGTAAACCTTTTGTAAAATAAGAGAGAAAAGGCATAAGTATTGTACCATAATGTGTAATAACAGCCCATAATGCAATAAATATCAATATAAAAGCATGATGCAAAATGGACGTATCAACTCCCCCAAGCTTAGACCTCGCTTGTCCTCAAGCAGAAACCATAATCGATAATCATGTCCACATGTTCAGAGATAGAGGTGTCAATAAAATAAAATACGGACATGAAGGCATCATGATCATCTTTAGAACAGCAACATATATTGCCATATAATTTCTTATGCTAAAGTAACAATTTGTTCACAAGGTAAAGTACGAAACAAGAACTTTATTGAAAACCAACAAACTATGATCTTGGTCATTGAAACAATTGCAATTTATCATAACGTCGGAAATAGTCAATGTAAGAGCTTTTGTTTAGCAAGTTTCACATACTCAACTATCATTTAGTCTTTCATAATTGCTAACACTCACGCGATACTTATGAGATCAAAGTTTCAATCGGACAGAGAGAAAGATAGGGGCTTATAATTTCGCCTCCCAACCTTTTACCTCAAGGGTAACGTCAATAATAATAGTTTATGAATACCTACATCCGAGTGGATATATATATCTAGATCTTCCCCCAACATATAGTGCTTGCCAAAAAGAAAAAGTATAAAAAGAAGAGGTGATGATCACCATGACTCTTGTATAAGGGTAGAAGATAAATAAAAGATAGGCCCTTCACAGAGGGAAGCAGAGGTTCTCATGCGCTTTTACAGTTGGATGCACAAAATCTTAATGCGAAAGAACGTCACTTTATATTGCCGCTTGTGATAAAGAACTTTATTATGCAGTACGTCGCTTTTATTTCTTCCATATCACAAGTTCGTATAAAGCTTATTTTCCTCACACTAAAAGATCATACATATTTAGAGAGCAATTTTTATTGCTTGCACCGATGACAACTTAATTGAAGGATCTTGCTCAATCCATAGGTAGGTAACGTGGACTCTCATGGTAAAACTGGGTTAAGGGATTTTGGAGGCACAAGTAGTATCTCTACTTGGTGCAAAAGATTTGGCTAGCATAGGATGAGAAGCAAGCTCAACATGTTGGAGGATCCATGACAATATAACTTCTATTCGGATATAAAGAAACATAACCCATTATGTTGTCTTCCTTGTCCAACATCAACCTTTTAGCATATAATATTTTAATGAGTGCCCACAATCACAAAATATGTCCAAGATAGTGTATTTATATGTGCGACCTCTCTTTCTTTATTACTTCCTATTAATAGCAACAATGACCAAAACTATGTTTGTCAACTCCCAACAAATTTCATGCGACATACTTCTTATATGTGAAGTCATCACTTCCCATAAGATCATTATATAATCTTTTTTTATTTCATTTACTCAAGATCATAGCAAGAAAGTAAAGCCCTCAACTCAAAACTAATCTTTATTATATAACTCTCGGACTCGATTACATAGAGGGAACACAAAGCAAAACTCAAAGCTAGATCATACTAAAACTTTATTCTACTAAACTGAGATATAACCAAAAGGATCAAACTAAGAAAAACGATAAAGGTAAAGATGTGATGGTGATACGATACCGGGGTACCTCCCCCAAGCTTGGCAGTTGCCAAGGGGAGTGCCCATACCCACGTACTTAGGTCTCTTTTTTCGGAGGCGGTGATGATGGAGTTGATGCATTCTTCTTCTCCAGCTTGCATCCGAGGCTAAAATTTTCCTCCCTTAGATCATCATTCTCGAGCTCAAGCCTCAATATATTTTTGCATAATGCCGCCTTGCTATCCTGCAGAAAACATGGTGGGATAGATTGGACCTTAGGAAGGCTTGACTTCTTGAATTCCACGTGCATATCGCCAGGTTGAGGTAGTGGATCTTCATCTTCGTTGAAACTATCGTTCCTTGTTCTCTCCATATCGGAGTCTTCCTCCTCCTCTGTTGTCCAGCCATAATGCTCCACCTCCCCATAGGCCTTTGGGTTTGCAATGTAATCAGCGACATAGCTCTCTCCCTCAGAATCTTGAGACGATATATTTCTAGATCTACCAGGAAAACAACACGAAACAAGAACAGAGGGTTTTGCCGTGATACGGTGGTCAAAACCTTCGGGAGATTATATAATGAATTTTTACCGACCAAAAGGAGTGTACCACAAGAAAACGAAGTCCGTAGGGCACATGGGGTGGCCACAAGCTCGAGAGGCGCTCCCAGGGGGGTAGGGCGCGCCCCCAAGGCTTGTCGCCTCCTCGTGCACTTTTTGGACTACTTTTTATTTTTCTAAATTTTTAAATATTACAAAATGGAGTAAAATTTCTTTTGGAAAAGTTTTGGAGTCGGTTTACTTACCGTGCCACATACCTATTCCTTTTCGGAGTCTGGAACGTTCTGGTAGATATCCCTTATGTACTCCTCTGGTGTTATGGTATTAATAATATTGGTTTCAACATTTATGGGAGTACCTGAGATATAATGTTTGATTCTTTTCCCGTTTACCACCTTCGGGTTATTACCTGAGATATAATGTTTGATTTTGATGGCACCGGAACGATAAACTTCCTCAATAATGTAAGGCCCTTCCCATTTAGAGAGAAGCTTTCCTGCAAAAAATCTTAAACGAGAACTGCATAGCAAGACATGGTCACCTACATTAAATTCATGCTTTTGTATCCTTTTATCATGCCATCTTTTAACTTTCTCTTTAAACAATTTGGCATTTTCATAGGCTTGGGTTCTCCATTCATCAAGTGAGCTAATGTCAAACAACCTCTTCTCTTCGGCAAGTTTAAAATCATAGTTGAGCTCTTTAATTGCCCAATAAGCTTTATGTTCTAATTCAAGAGGTAAGTGACATGGTTTTCCATAAACCATTTTATATGGAGACATACCCATAGGGTTTTTATAAGCAGTTCTATAAGCCCATAATGCATCATCAAGTTTCTATGAACCAATTCTTTCTGGATCTATTAACAGTCTTTTGCAAAATCAACTTTATTTCTCGGTTATTCAATTCTGCTTGAGCACTAGACTGAGGGTGATATGGAGATGCAATTCTATGGTTAACATCATATTTAGCAAGCAATTTGCGGAAAGCACCATGAATAAAGTGTGAACCACCATCAGTCATTAAATATCTAGGGACTCCAAACCTCGGGAAAATAACTTCTTTAAGCATTTTAATGGACGTGTTATGATCAGCACTACTAGTTGGAATAGCTTCTACTCACTTAGTAACGTAATCAACAACAACCAAAATATGTGTATACCCATTATAGGAAGGAAAAGGTCCCATATAATCAAATCCCCAAACATCAAATGGTTCAATAACAAGTGAGTAATTCATAGGCATTTCCTGACGTCTACTAATGTTACCAATTCTTTGACATTCATCACAAGACAAGACAAACTTACGAGCATCCTTAAAAATAGTAGGCCAATAAAAACCAGATTGTAATACCTTGTGTGCAGTTCTATCACCAGTATGGTGTCCTCCGTAGGCCTCGGAGTGACACTTGCGAAGGATCTGTTCTTGTTCATGCTCAGGTACACAACGTCTAATAACACCATCTACTCCTTGTTTATAAAGGTGTGGGTCATACCAGAAGTAATGTCTTAAATCATAGAAAAACTTTTTCTTTTGTTGGTATGTGAAACTAGGTGGTATAAATTTAGCAACAATATAATTAGCATAATCAGCATACCATGGAGTACTACAAGAAGCATTTATGACAGTAATTGTTCATCAGGAAAGCTATCATCAATAGGCAGTGGTTCATCAAGAATATTTTCTAACCTAGACAAGTTGTCTGCTACGGGGTTCTCAGCTCCCTTTCTATCAATAATATGTAAATCAAATTCTTGCAACAAGGGAACCCATCTAATAAGTCTAGGTTTAGCATCTTTCTTTTCCATAAGATATTTCATAGCAGCATGATCGGTGTGAACTCTTACTTTGGAATCAACAATATAAGATCTGAACTTATCACAAGCAAATACAACTGCTAAAAATTCTTTTTCAGCAGTAGCATAATTTCTTTGAGCACTGTCTAGAGTTTTACTAGCATAATGGATAACATTTAATTTCTTATCAACTCTTTGTCCTAGAACAACACCAACAACATAATCACTGGCATCACACATAATTTCAAAGGGTAGGTTCCAATCAGTTGGTGAAACAATAGGTGCAGAAATTAAGGCTTTCTTTAGTATTTCAAAAGCTTCTACACAATCATCATCAAAAACAAATGGAACATCGTTTTGCAAGAGATTAGTAAGAGGCCTAGAAATTTTAGAGAAGTCTTTAATAAACCTCCTATAGAAACCAGCATGACAAAGGAAACTTCTTGTACCTTTGATATCTTTAGGACATGACATTTTTTCAATAGCATCAACTTTAGCTTTATTAACTTCAATACCTCTTTCAGAAATTTTATGCCCCAAGACAATACCTTCATTAACCATAAAGTGGCACTTCTCCCAATTCAAGACAAGATTAGTTTCTTCACATCTCTGCAAATCTCGATCAAGGTTGCTTAAGCAATCATCAAAAGAAGTTCCGTAAATAGAGAAATCATCCATGAAAACCTCAACAATGTTTTCACAAAATTCAGAGAATATAGCAGTCATACATCTTCAAAAGGTAGTAGGTGCATTACATAAACCAAAAGGCATACGTCTATAAGCAAAGGTACAAAAAGGGCAAGTAAACATAGTTATTTCTTGATCCTCTTATGACACAGGTATTTGGGAAAAACCAGAATAACCATCTAGAAAGCAGAAGTGTGTATGTTTTGATAGTCTTTCTAGCATTTGATCAATAAAAGGTAGAGGGTAATGATCTTTCCTAGTAGCTTTGTTTAACTTCCTAAAATCAATTACCATGCTATAACCCGTGACAATTCTTTGCGGGATCAATTCATTCTTATCATTAGGAACAATGGTAATACCTCCCTTCTTAGGGACACAATGAACATGACTTACCCATCTATTATCAGTAATAAGATAAATTATACCTTCTTCCAGAACCTTTAGTATTTCATTTCTTACCACTTCTTTCATCTTAGGATTCAACCGCCGCAGATGATCAACAACAGGTTTAGCATCAGGTTCCATATTAATTTTGTGCTGAAATAGAGTGCGACTAATGCCCTTAAGATCACCCAGAGTATATCCAATAGCTGCACAGTGCTTCTTCAGAGTTTTCAATAATTTCTTTTCCTCATGCTCTGAAAGGTTAGCACTAATAATAACAGGATATATCTTTTTCTCATCGAGATAAGCATATTTCAACGTATTAGGTAATTGTTTAAGATCAAATAAAGGGTCACTCTTGGGTGGTAGAGGATCTCCAAGAGTTTCAACAGTCAAATTGTGTTTGAAAACAGGCATTTGTTTAAAGAAAATCTCATCTAATTCCTTTCTTTCTTTCATTCATGAACATATCATTTTCATGATCTAGCAAATATTGTTCTAAAGGATTAGTAGGAGGCACGGCAATAGAAGCAAGACCAATAATTTCATCTTTACTAGGTAATTATTTATCATGGGGTTGTATACGAAATTTGGAGAAATTAAACTCATGAGACACATCCCCAAAACTTACACTAACCATTTCTTTCTCATAGTCTATTTAAGCATTAACACTGTTCAAGAAAGGTCTACCAAATATAATGGGACAAAACTCATCTTGTGGGGAACTAAGAACTAGAAAATCAGTAGGGTATTTTATTTTCCCACACAAGACTTCAATATCTCTAACAATCCCAATTGGTGATATAGTATCTCTATTGGCAAGCTTAATAGTGACATCAATATCTTTTATTTCAGCAGGTGCAATATCATTCATAATTTCTTGGTATAAAGTAAAGGGAATTTCACTCACACTAGCACCCAAATCACATAAGCCATGATAACAATGATCTTCGATTTTAACAGAAACAACACGCATTCCAACAACAAGTCTATGTTTATCTTTATTATCGGGTCTAGCAATTCTAGCAGCTTCATCACAGAAATAAATAACATGCCCATCAATATTATCAACCAAGAGACCTTTAACCATAGCAATACTAGGTTCAACTTTAATTTGTTTAGGGGGTGTAGGTGTTCTAGTATAATTCTTACGAACCACAGCTGAAGCTTTAGCATGTTCCTTTATCCTAACAGGGAAAGGTGGTTTCTCAATATAAGCAGTAGGAATAATAGGATCAACATTATAAGTAATAGTTTCCTCTTCAGCTTTAATAGGTTCTACTATTTTTACTTCAATGGGAGGATGATATTTAAACCACTTCTCCTTAGGGAGATCAACATGAGTAGCAAATGATTCACAGAAAGAAGCTACTATCTCAGAGTCAAGTCCATACTTAGTGCTAAATTCACGAAAAGCATCGGTATCCATAAAAGATTTAGCACAATCAAACTTAAGGTTTATACCTGATTTCTTACCTTCCTCGAGTTCCCAATCTTTATAGTTGTGTTTTATTCTTTCCAAGAGATCCCATTTGAATTTAATAGTCTTCTTCATAAAAGAACCAGTACAAGAAGTATCGAGCATGGATTGATCATTACGAGAAAGCCGAGCATAAAAATTCTGAATAATAATTTCTCTTGAGAGCTCATGATTGGGGCATGAATATAACATTGACTTAAGCCTCCCCCAAGCTTGAGCGATACTTTCTCCTTCACGAGGCCAAAAATTATATATATAATTCCGATCACGATGAACCAGATGCATAGGATAAAACTTCTGATGAAATTCCAATTTCAATTGGTTGTAATTCCAAGTCCCAATATCATCGCATAGCCTATACCATGTCAATGCCTTCTCCTTCAAAGATAAAGGGAAGACCTTCTTCTTGACTTCATCCTCGGGCAAACCTGCAAGCTTAAATAATCCACAAACTTCATCCACATAGATTAGATGCAAATCAGGATGTAGAGGTCCATCTCCTGCATAAGGATTAGCTAGCAGTTTCTCTATCATACCCGAAGGAATTTCATAATAAATATTTTCAGTAGGTGTAATAGGTTGAGGGGCAACTCTTTGCTCTTCCGGTCGGGGTGAAGATAACCCAAACAAACCCCTCAAAGGATGATGTTCCACAGTAACAAGTGACAGTAAATTTCAGCACGCAATATAAATGTTTCCTTACTAAATTCCACTTACCAAAGGCGCTTCACTACCCGGCAATGGTGCCCTAAAAGAGTCTTAATGACCCACAAGTATAGGGGATCTATCATAGTCCTTTCGATAAGTAAGAGTGTCGAATCCAACGAGGAGCAGAAGGAAATGACAAGCGGTTTTTAGCATGGTATTTTTTGCAAGCACTAAAATTAACGGTAACGGATAGTTTTGTGATAAGATAATTCATAACGGGTAACAAGTAACAAGTGTAACAAAGGTGCAAAAAGGTGGCCCAATCCTTTTTGTAGCAAAGGACAAGCCTGGACGAACTCTTATATAAAGCAAAGCGCTCCTGAGGACACATGGGAATTGTTGTCAAGTTAGTTTTCATCATGCTCATATGATTCGCGTTCGTTACTTTGATAATTTGATATGTGGGTGGACCGTTGCTTGGGTGCTGTCCTTACATGGACAACCCTCCCACTTATGATTAACCTCTCTCGCAAGCATCCGCAACTACGAAAGAAGAATTAAGATAAATCTAACCATAGCATGAAACATGTGGATCCAAATCAGCCCCTTACGAAGCAACGCATAAACTAGGGTTTAAGCTTCTGTCACTCTAGCAACCCATCATCTACTTATTAGTTCCTATGCCTTCCCCTAGGCCCAAATCATGGTGAAGTGTCATGTAGTCGATGTTCACATAACACCACTAGAGGAAAGACAACATACATCTCATCAAAATATTGAACGAATACCAAATTCACATGATTACTTATAACAAGAATTCTCCCATGTCCTCAGGAATAAACGTAACCACTCACAAAGCATATTCATGTTCATAATCAAAGGGGTAATAAATATCATTAAGGATCTGAACATATGATCTTCCACCGAATAAACCAACTAGCATCAACTACAAGGAGTAATCAACACTACTAGCAACCCACAGGTACCAATCTGAGGTTTTGAGACAAAGATTGAATACAAGAGATGAACTAGGGTTTGAGAGGAGATGGTGCTGGTGGATATGTTGATGGAGATTGACCCCCTCTCGATGAGAGGATCGATGGTGATGACCATGGCTTCGATTTCCCCCTCCCGGAGGGAAGTTTCCCCGGTAGAACAACTCCGCCGGAGCCCTAGATTGCTTCTGCCCAGGTTCCGCCTCGAGACGACGGCGCTTCGTCCCGAAAGCTTCCTTATGATTTTTTCCAGGTTAAACCCTTCATATAGCAGAAGATGGACACCGGAGACCTGCCAGGGGGCCCACAAGCCCTAGGGGCGCGCCTAGGGGGTGGGGCGCGCCCCCAGGCTTGTGGCCACCTGGTGGGGCCCCCACTGGTATTTCTTCACCCAATATATTTTATATATTGCAAAATAATTCTCCGTAAATTTTCAGGACTTTTGGAGTTGTGCAGAATAGGTCTCTCAGATTTGCTCCTTTCCGGTCCAGAATTTCAGCTGCCGGCATTCACCCTCTTTGTGTAAACCTTGTAAAATAAGAGAGAAAAGGCATAACTATTGTACCATAATGTGTAATAACAGCCCATAATGCGATAAATATCAATATAAAAGCATGATGCAAAATGGACGTATCAAGCTCTCAAGAGAAATTATTATTCAGAATTTTTATGCTTGGCTTTCTCATAATGATCAATCCATGCTCGATACTTCTTGTGCTGGTTCTTTTATGAAAAAGACTGTTGAATTCAAATGGGATCTCTTGGAGAGAATTAAATGCAACTCTAAAGAATGGGAACTCGACGAAGGTAAGGAGTCAGGTATAAACCTTAAGTTTGATTGTGTTAAATCTTTCATGGATACCGATGCTTTTCGTGAATTTAATACAAATATGGACTTGACTCTGAGATAGTAGCTTCTTTCTGTGAATCATTTGCTACTCATGTTGATCTCCCTAAGGAGAAGTGGTTTAAATATCATCCTCCCATTGAAGTAAAAATAGTAGAACCTATTAAAGCTGAAGAGGAAACTATTACTTATAATGTTGATCCTGTTATTCCTACTGCTTATATTGAGAAACCACCTTTCCCTGTTAGGATAAAGGAACATGCTAAAGATTCAGCCGTGGTTCATAAGAGTTATACTAGAACACCTACACCCCCTGAACAAATTAAAGTTGAACCTAGTATTGCTATGGTTAAAGATCTCCTGGTCGTTAATATTGATGGGCATGTTATTTACATCTGTGATGAAGCTACTAGAATTGCTAGACCCGATAATAAACATAAACATAGACCTATTGTTGGCATGCCTGTTGTTTCTGTTAAAATAGGAGATCATTGTTATCATGGCTTATGTGATTTGGGTGCTAGTGTGAGTGCAATTCCTTTTACTTTATACCAAGAAATTATGAATGATATTGCACCTGATGAAATAGAAGATATTGATGTCACTATTAAGCTTTCCAATAGGGATACTATATCACCAATTGGGATTGTTAGAGACGTTGAAGTCTTGTGTGGGAAAATAAAATACCCTACTAATTTTCTAGTTCTTGGTTCCCCACAAGATGATTTTTGTCCCATTATATTTGGTAGACCTTTCTTGAACACTGTTAATGCTAAAATAGATTGTGAGAAAGAAACTATTAGTGTAAGTTTTGGGGATGTGTCTCATGAGTTTAATTTCTCCAAATTTCGTAGACAGCCCCATGATAAAGAATTGCCTAGTAAAGATGAAATTATTGGTCTTGCTTCTATTGCCGTACCTCCTATTGATTCTTTAGGACAATATTTGCTAGATCATGAAAATGATATGTTCATGAATGAAAGAAAGGAATTAGATGAGATTTTCTTTAAACAAATCCATGTTTTGAAACACAATTTCCCTGTTGAGACTCTTGGAGATCCTCTACCACCCAAGAGTGATCCCGTGTTTGACCTTAAACAATTAGCTGATACTTTGAAATATGCTTATCTCGATGAGAAGAAAATATATCATGTTATTATTAGTGCTAACCTTTCAAAGCATGAAGAAAATAAATTATTGAAAACTCTGAAGAAGCACCGTGCCGCTATTGGATATACTCTGGATGATCTTAAGGGCATTAGTGCCACTCTATGTCAGCACAAAATTAATATGGAACCTGATGCTAAACCTGTTGTTGATCATCATCGATGGTTGAATCCTAAGATGAAAGAAGTGGTAAGAAATGAAATACTAAAGCTTCTGGAAGCAGGTATAATTTATCCTATTGCTGATAGTAGATGGGTAAGTCCTGTTCATTGTGTCCCTAAGAAGGGAGGTATTACTGTTGTTCCTAATGATAAGAATGAATTGATCCTGCAAAGAATTGTCACAGGTTATAGAATGGTAATTGATTTTAGGAAGTTAAACAAAGCTACTAGGAAAGATCATTATCCTTTACCCTTTATTGATCAAATGCTAGAAAGACTATCAAAACATACACACTTCTGCTTTCTAGATGGTTATTCTGGTTTTTCCCAAATACCTGTGTCACAAGAGGATCAAGAAAAAACTACTTCTACTTGCCCTTTCGGTACCTTTGCTTATGGACGTATGCCTTTTGGTTTATGTAATGCACCTGCTACCTTCCAAAGATGTATGACTGCTATATTCTCTGACTTTTGTGAAAAGATTGTTGAGGTTTTCATGGATGATTTCTCCATTTACGGAAATTCTTTTGATGATTGCTTAACCAACCTTGATCGAGTTTTGCAGAGATGTGAAGAAACTAATCTTGTCTTGAATTGGGAGAAGTGCCACTTTATGGTTAATGAAGGTATTGTCTTGGGACATAAAATCTCTGAAAGAGGTATTGAAGTCGATAAAGCTAAAGTGGATGCTATTGAAAAAATGCCTTGTCCTAAAGATATCAAAGGTATAAGAAGTTTCCTTGGCCATGTTGGTTTCTATAGGAGGTTTATTAAAGACTTCTCTAAAATTTCTAGGCCTCTTACTAATCTCTTGCAAAACGATGTTCCATTTGTTTTTGATGATGATTGTGTAGAAGCATTTGAAATACTTAAGAAAACCTTGATTTCTGCAACTATTGTTCAACCACCTGATTGGAACCTACCCTTTGAAATTATGTGTGATGCTAGTGATTATGCTGTTGGTGCTGTTCTAGGACAAAGAGTTGATAAGAAATTAAATGTTATCCATTATGCTAGTAAAACTCTAGACAGTGCTCAAAGAAATTATGCTACTACTGAAAAAGAATTTTTAGCAGTTGTATTTGCTTGTGATAAGTTCAGATCTTATATTGTTGATTCCAAAGTAACAGTTCACACCGATCATGCTGCTATTAAATATCTTATGGAAAAGAAAGATGCTAAACCTAGACTTATTAGATGGGTTCTCTTGTTGCAAGAATTTGATTTGCATATTATTGATAGAAAGGGAGCTGAGAACCCCGTAGTAGACAACTTGTCTAGGTTAGAAAATATTCTTGATGACCCACTACCTATTGATGATAGCTTCCCTGATGAACAATTGGCTGTCATAAATGCTTCTCGTAGTACTCCATGGTATGCTGATTATGCTAATTATATTGTTGCTAAATTTATACCACCTAGTTTCACATACCAACAAAAGAAAAAGTTTTTCTATGATTTAAGACATTACTTCTGGTATGACCCACACCTTTATAAAGGAGTAGATGGTATTATTAGACATTGTGTACCTGAGCATGAACAGGAACATATCCTACGCAAGTGTCACTCTGAGGCCTACGGAAGACACAATGCTAGTGATAGAACTGCACACAAGGTATTACAATCTGGTTTTTATTGGCCTACTCTTTTTAAGGATGCTGGTAAGTTTGTCTTGTCTTGTGATGAATGTCAAAGAATTGGTAATATTAGTAGACGTCAGAAAAAGCCTATGAATTACTCACTTGTTATTGAACCATTTGATGTTTGGGGATTTGATTATATGGGACCTTTTCCTTCCTTTAATGGGTACACACATATTTTGGTTGCTGTTGATTATGTTACTAAGTGGGTAGAAGCTATTCCAACTAGTAGTGCTGATCATAACACCTCCATTAAAATGCTTAAAGAAGATATTTTCCCGAGGTTTGGAGTCCCTAGATATTTAATGAATGATGGTGGTTCACACTTTATTCATGGTGCTTTCCGTAAATTGCTTGCTAAGTATGATGTTAACCATAGAATTGCATCTCCATATCACCCTCAATCTAGTGGTCAAGTAGAATTAAGTAACCGAGAAATAAAGTTGATTTTGCAAAAGAATGTTAATAGATCCAGGAAGAATTGGTCTAAGAAACTTGACAATGCACTATGGGCTTATAGAACTGCTTATAAGAACCCTATGGGTATGTCTCGATATAAAATGGTTTATGGAAAAGCATGTCACTTACCTCTTGAATTAGAACATAAAGCTTATTGAGCAATTAAAGAGCTCAACTATGATTTCAAACTTGCCGGTGAGAAGTGGTTATTTGATATTAGCTCACTTGATGAATGGAGAACCCAAGCCTATGAGAATGCCAAACTATTTAAAGAGAAAGTTAAAAGATGGAATGATAAAAGGATACAATAGCGTGAATTTAATTTAGGTGACCATGTCTTGCTATACAATTCTCGTTTAAGATTTTTTGCAGGAAAGCTTCTCTCTAAATGGGAAAAGCCTTACATTATCGAGGGAGTTTATCGTTTTGGTTCCATCAAAATCAACAATGCCGTAGGCAATAACCCATAGGTGGTAAACGGGCAAAGAATCAAACATTATATCTCAGGTACTCCCATAAATGTTGAGACCAATATTATTAACACCATAACACCGGAGGAGTACATTAGGGATATCTACCAGAACGCCCCAGACTCCGAAAAGGAATAGGTATGTGATACGGTAAGTAAACCGACTCCAAAACTTTTCCAACAACAATTTTACTCCGTTTTGGAATATTTAAAAAATTAGGAAAATAAAAAGTAGTCTGAAAAGTGCACGAGGAGGCGACAAGCCTTGGCGGCGCGCCCTACCCCCCTGGGCACGCCTCCCAGGCTTGTGGCCACCTCGTGTGCCCTCCGGACTCCGTTCTCTTGCAGTACACTTCTTTTGGTTGGTAAAAATTCATTATATAATCTCCCGAAGGCTTTGACAACCGTACCACGGCAATATCCTCTGTTCTTGTTTCGAGCTGTTTTTCCTGACAGATCTAGATCACCATGACATCTCCTAGCGCCCCCAAGGACAGGTTTTTTGAGAAGGTCATCAATCCTTACCTTGCAGAGGTGCTGCGACACCCTCAAGCCATCGAGATGCATGAGGGCATGCTTTACATTCGTGATGTTCAAGGACCAAGGAGGACCGGAAGCGTGGAGTCCAGGCTCGAAGCGGTGGAGCAAGAGGTGTTCAAGTGCAAAGGGATGGTGGAGCGCGGACTCAACGCTAATCAGTCCATGATCATGGATTTTACCCGTGATCTCAAGCTGGACGCTAGTGAGATTGGGAAGGCCATCTTCAAGATTCATGAGAAAAACGAGCATCTCCAAGCCTGCAGAACCAAAACTGTGAGTATGAATATAGATTTAGGAGGATGAGTTTGGCTGCAGATTTGAGGATTTCGGAGACACATTCATCTTTCTATGATGGTGAACCTATGCCCTGGAAGATGGAGGACAAGCCCACAACATCATCAACTCCATCATCACCACCTCCGAGGAAAGAGACCTAAGTACATGGGTATGGGCACTCCCCTTGGCAACTACCAAGCTTGGGGGAGGTGCCCCGGTATCGTATCACCATCACATCTTTACCTTTATCATTTTTCTTAGTTCGATCCTTTTGGTTATATCTCGGTTTAGTAGAATAAAGTTTTAGTATGATCTAGCTTTGAGTTTTGCTTTGTGTTCCCTCTATGTAATCAAATCCGAGAGTTATATAATAAAGATTAGTTTTAAGTTGAGGGATTTGCTTTCTTGCTATGATCTTGAGTAAAATAAATAAAGAATAAAAGAAATAAAAATATTATATAATGATCTTATGGGAAGTGATGACTTCACATATAAGAAGTATGTCGCATGAAATTTGTTGGGAGTTGACAAACCTAGTTTTGGTCATTGTTGCAATTAATAGGAAGTGATAAAGAAAGAGAGGTCTCACATATAAATACACTATCTTGGACATCTTTTGTGATTGTGAGCACTCATTAAAATATTATATGCTAAAAGGTTGATGTTGGACAAGGAAAACAACATAATGGGTTATGTTTCTTTATATCCGAATTGAAGTTATATTGTCATGGATCCTCCAACATGTTGAGCTTGCTTCTCATCCTATGCTAGCCAAATCTTTTGCACCAAGTAGAGATACTACTTGTGCCTCCAAAATCCCTCAACCCAGTTCTGCCATGAGAGTCCACCATACCTACCTATGGATTGAGTAAGATCCTTCAAGTAAGTTGTCATCGGTGCAAGCAATAAAAAATTGCTCCCTAAATATGTATGATCTTTTAGTGTGAGGAAAATAAGCTTTATACGAACTTGTGATATGGAAGAAATAAAAGCGATAGACTACATAATAAAGTTCCTTATCACAAGCGGCAATATAAAGTGAGGTTCTTTCGCATTAAGATTTTGTGCATCCAACCATAAAAGCGCATGACAACCTCGGCTTCCCTCTGTGAAGGGCCTATCTTTTATTTACCTCCTATCCTTATACAAGAGTCATGGTGATCATCACCTCTTCTTTTTATACTTTTTCTTTTTGGCAAGCACTATATGCTGGGGGGAAGATCTAGATATATATATCCACTCGGATGTAGATATTAATAAACTATTATTGTTGACGTTACCCCTGAGGTAAAAGGTTGGGAGGCAAAGTTATAAGCCCCTATCTTTCTCTGTGTCCGATTGAAACTTTGATCTCATAAGTATCGCGTGAGTGTTAGCAATTATGAAAGACCAAATGATAGTTGAGTATGTGAAACTTGCTAAACAAAAGCTCTTACATTGACTCTTTCCGACGTTATGATAAATTGCAATTGTTTCAATGACCAAGATCATAGTTTGTTGGTTTTCAATAAAGTTCTTGTTTCATACTTTACCTTGTGAACGAATCGTTACTTTAGCATAAGAAATTATATGACAATATATGTTGTTGTTCTAAAGATGATCATAATGCCTTCATGTCCATATTTTATTTTATCAACACCTTTGTCTCTAAACATGTGTACATGATTATCGATTCCGGTATCCGCTTGAGGATAAGCGAGGTCTAAGCTAGGGGGAGTTGATACGTCCATTTTGCATCATGCTTTTATATTGATATTTATTGCAATATGGGTTGTTATTACACATTATGGTACAATACTTATGCCTTTTCTCTCTTATTTTACAAGGTTTACACAAAGAGGGAGAATGCTGGCAGCTGGAATTCTGGACCGGAAAGGAGCAAATCTGAAAGACCTATTCTGCACAACTCCAAAAGTCCTGAAAAATTACAGAGAATTATTTTGGAATATATAAAAAATATTGGGCGAAGAAATACCAGAGGGGGCCCACCAGGTGGCCACAAGCCTGGGGGCGCCCTACCCCCCTGGGCATGCCCATAGGGCTTGTGGGCCCCCTGGCAGGTCTCCGATGTCCATCTTCTGCTATATGAAGGGTTTTTACCTGGAAAAAAATCAGAAGGAAGCTTTCGGGATGAAGCGCCGCTGTCTTGAGGCGGAACCTGGGTAGAAGCAATCTAGGGCTCCGGCGCAGCTATTCTGCCGGGGAAAGTTCCCTCCGGGAGGGGGAAATCAAAGCCATCGTCATCACCAACGATCCTCTCATCAAGAGGGGGTCAATCTCCATCAACATCTTCACTAGCACCATCTCCTCACCAAACCCTAGTTCATCTCTTGTATTCAATCTTTGTCTCAAAACCTCAGATTGGTACCTGTGGGTTGCTAGTAGTGTTGATTACTCCTTGTAGTTGATGCTAGTTGGTTTATTTGGTGGAAGATCATATGTTCAGATCCTTAATGATATTTATTACCCCTTTGATTATGAACATGAATATGCTTTGTGAGTAGTTACGTTTGTTCCTGAGGACATGGGAGAAGTCTTGTTATAAGTCATCATGTGAATTTGGTATTCGTTCGATATTTTGATGAGATGTATGTTGTCTTTCCTCTAATGGTGTTATGTGAACATCGACTACATGAAACTTCACCATGATTTGGGCCTAGGGGAAGGCATTGGGAAGTAATAAGTAGATGATGGGTTGCTAGAGTGACAGAAGCTTAAACCCTAGTTTATGCGTTGCTTCGTAAGGGGCTGATTTGGATCCACATGTTTCATGCTATGGTTAGATTTATCTTAATTCTTATTTTGTAGTTTCGGATGCTTGCGAGAGGGGTTAATCATAAGTGGGAGGTCTGTCCAAGTAAGGATAGCACCCAAGCACCGGTCCACCCACATATCAAATTATCAAAGTAACGAACGCGAATCATATGAGCATGATGAAAACTAACTTGACAACAATTCCCATGTGTCCTCGGGAGCGCTTTGCTTTATATAAGAGTTAGTCCAGGCTTGTTCTTCTTTACAAAAAGGATTGGGCCACCTTGCTGCACCTTAGTTACACTTGTTACTTGTTACTGTTACGAATTATCTTATCACAAAACTATCTATTACTGATAATTTCAGTTCTTGCAGAAAATACCTTACTGAAAACAGCTTGTCATTTCCTTCTGCTCCTCGTTGGGTTCGACACTCTTACTTATCGAAAGGACTACGATAGATCCCCTATAATTGTGGGTCATCACCGTGCACAGCGAAAAACTAGACGGAGGATGAAACTATGGAGAGGGGCACCGCACACGGCTAAGAGATTGTCATGGGCTGTGTGGCGCCCCCTCCCTCTCATATATATAGGTGGGGGGAGGGGAGGCAGCCAGGGTGCGCCCGAAGGTGGCCGACCGGCCCCCTTGGGCGCCTGCCCTTTGGCTCCCCCCTTCCTTGTTTGCTTGCGAGGGGAAGGCAGGAGGGGGTGGCGCCCCCCTTTCCTTCCTCTTAGGTGGAGGGAAGGATAGAGGGGATATCCCTCCCCCTTTACCATCCATAGGGCCGGCGGCCAAGAGGAAGGGTGCGCTAGCCCCTTGTGGGCTGGTGAGTTCCCCTCTCTTGGCCCATAAGGCCCATTAACCTCCCGGGGCTTCCCGGAACCCCTTCCGGTGGTCCGATGACTACCCGATACAATCCGAAACCTTTTCGGTGAGCAAATAGCATTGTTCTATATATCAATCTTTACCTCCGTACCATTCCGGAGCTCCTCTTCATGTCCTTGATCTCATCAAGGTCTCCGAACAATATTCGGTCACCAAATCACATAACTCATATAATACTATATCGTCAACGAACGTTAAGCGTGCGGACCCTACGGGTTCAAGAATGATATAGACATGACCAAGATGCCTCTCCGGTCAATAACCAATAGCGGGACCTGGATGCCCATATTGGTTCCTACATATTCTATGAAGATCTTTATCGATCGAACCTTTATGACAACATACGTAATTCCCTTTGTCTGTCGGTATGTTACTTGCCCGACATTCGATCGTCGGTATCTTCATACCTAGTTCAATCTTGTTACCGGCAAGTCCCTTTACTCGTTTCATAATACATCATCTCATAACTAACTCCTTAGTCACTTTGCTTGCAAGCTTCGTGTGATGTGTATTATCAAGAGGGCCCAGAGATACCTCTTTGATACTCGGAGTGACAAATCTCAATCTCGATTCATGACAACTCAACAGACACCTTCGAAGATACCTGTAGAGCATCTTTATGATCACCCAGTTACGTTGTGAGTTTGATAGCACACAAGGCATTCCTCCGGTATCCGGGAGTTGCATGATCTCATGGTCGAAGGAACATGTATTTGACATTAAGAAAGCAGTAGCAATAAACTGAATGATCATATGCTAAGCTAACGGATGGGTCTTGGCCATCACATCATTCTCCTAATGATGTGATCCCGTTATCAAATGACAACTCATGTCTATGGTTAGGAAACCTTAACCATCTTTTGATCAATGAGCTAGTCTAGTAGAGGCTCACTAGGGACATGGTATTTGTTTATGTATCGACACATGTATTTAAGTTTCCGGTCAATACAATTCTTGCATGAATAATAAACATTTATCATGATTAAGGAAATATAATAATAACCATTTTATTATTGCTTCTAGGGCATATTTCCATCAGTCTCCCACTTGCACTAGAGTCAATAATCCAGTTCATATCGCCATGTGATTAACACCCATAATTCACATCACCATGTGACTAACACCCAAAGAGTTTTACTAGAGTCAATAATCTAGTTCACATCGCCATGTGATTAATACCCAAAGAGTACTAAGGTGTGATCATGTTTTGCTTATGAGAGAGGTTTAGTCAACGGGTCTGCCATATTCAGATCCATTTGTATTTTGCAAATTTCTATGTCTACAATGCTCCGCATGGAGCTACTCTAGCTAATTGCTCCCACTTTCAATACGTACCCAGATGGAGACTCAGAGTCATCTGAATCGGTGTCAAAGCTTGCATCGACGTAACCCTTTACGATGAAATCTTTATCACCTCCATAACCGAGAAACATTTCCTTAGTTCTCTTATGTAACTAAGGATAATTTTGACCACTGTCCAATGATCCACTCCTGGATTACTTTGGTACCTCCCTGCCAAACTTATGGCAAGGCACACATCAGGTCTGGTACACAGCATAGCATACATGATAGAACCTATGGATGAGGCATAGGGAATGACTTTCATTTTCTCTCTATCTTCTACCGTGGTCGGGCTTTGAGTCTGACTCAATTTCACACCTTGCAACACGGGTAAGAACCCTTTCTTTGACTGATCCATTTTGAACTTCTTCAAAACTTTGTCAAGGTATGTGCTTTGTGAAAGTCCTATTAAGCGTCTCGATCTATCCCTATAGATCTTGATGCCCAATATATAAGCAGCTTCACCAAGGTCTTTCATTGAAAAATTCTTATTCAAGTATCCTTTTATGCTATCCAGGAATTCTATATCATTTCCAATCAACAATATGTCATCTACATATAATATCAAATGCTACAGAGCTCCCACTCACTTTCTTGTAAATACAGGCTTCACCGTAAGTCTGTATAAAACCATACGCTTTGATCACCTCATCAAAGCATGTACTCCAACTCCGAGATGCTTGCACCAGTCCATAGATGGATCGCTGGAGCTTGCACACTTTGTTAGCACCTTTAGGATCGACAAAACCTTCTGGTTGCATCATATACAACTCTTCTTTAAGAAATCCATTAAGGAATGCAGTTTTGACGTCCATTTGCCAGATTTCATAATCATAAAATGCAGCAATTGCTAACATGATTCGGACATACTTAAGCATTGCTACGGTGAGAAAGTCTCATCGTAGTCAACCTCTTGAACTTGTCGAAAACCTTTCGCGACAAGTTGAGCTTTGAAGACAGTGATATTACCATCAGCGTCTGTCTTCCTCTTGAAGATCCATTTATTTTCAATGGCCTGTCGATCATCGGGCAAGTCCACCAAAGTCCATACTTTGTTCTCATACATGGATCCTATCTCAGATTTCATGGCCTCAAGCCATTTTTCAGAATCTGGGCTCATCATAGCCTCTTCATAGTTTGTAGGTTCGCCGTTGTCTAACAACATGACTTCCAGGACAGGATTACCGTACCACTCTAGTGCGGAACGTGTTCTGGTCGACCTACATGGTTCTCTAGTAACTTGATCCGAAGTTTCATGATCATTATCATTAGCTTCCTCTCTAGTTGGTGTAGGCATTACAGGAGCGGTTTTCTCTGATGTGCTACTTTCCAATTCGAGAGAAGGTACAATTACTTCATCAAGTTCTACTTTCCTCCCACTCACTTCTTTTGAGAGAAACTCCTTCTCTAGAAAGGGCCCATTCTTGGCAGCAAAGATCTTGCCTTCGGATATGTGGTAGAAGGTGTACCCAATAGTTTCCTTAGGGTATCCTATGAAGACACACTTCTCCGATTTGGGTTCGAGCTTATCAGGCTGAAGCCTTTTGACATAAGTGTCGCATCCCCAAACTTTAAGAAACGACAGCTTAGGTTTCTTGAGAAACCATTGTTCATACGGTGTCGTCTCAACGGATTTAGACAGTGCCCTATTTAACGTGAATGCGGCTGTGTCTAATGCATAACCCCAAAATGATAAAGGCAAATCGGTAAGAACGCACCATATCTAATAAAGTACGGTTATGATGTTCGGACACACCATTACGCTGTGGTGTTCCAGGTGGCGTGAGTTGTGAAACAATTCCACACTGTTTTAAATGAAGGCCAAACTCGTAACTCAAATATTCGCCTCCGCGATCAGATCATAGAAACTTTATTTTCTTGTTATGATGATT
Organism: Thinopyrum elongatum; assembly: GCA_011799875.1. Lineage (NCBI taxonomy): Eukaryota > Viridiplantae > Streptophyta > Magnoliopsida > Poales > Poaceae > Thinopyrum > Thinopyrum elongatum. Next base: position 248,145,511 of record CM022301.1, on the reverse strand, counting down.
CTCTACTTCACTCTGAAATTCTTTGAACTTTTCAAATGTTTCAGATTTGTGTTTCATTAAGTAGATATACCCATACCTACTCAAATCATCTGTAAAGGTTGGAAAATAATGATACCCGCCGCGTGCCTCAACACTCATCGGACCACATACATCGGTATGTATTATTTCCAATAAGTCATTAGCTCACTCCATTGTTCTGGAGAACGGAGTTTTAGTCATCTTGCCCATGAGGCATGGTTCACAAGTATCAAGTGATTCCAAAAGTCCATCCGCATGGAGTTTCTTCATGCACTTTACACCAATATGACCTAAACGGCAGTGCCACAAGTATGTTGCACTATCATTATCAACTTTGCATCTTTTGGCATCAATATTATGAATATGTGTATCACTACGATCGAGATTCAACAAGAATAGAGCATTCATCAAAGGTGGATGACAATAAAAGATATTACTCATATAAATAGAAAAACCATTATTCTCTGACTTAAATGAATAACCGTCTCACAATAAACAAGATCCAGATATAATGTTCATGCTCAACACTGGCACCAAATAACAATTATTGAGGTCTAAAACTAATCCCGAAGGTAGATGTAGAGGTAGCGTGCCGACGGCGATCACATCGACCTTGGAACCATTCCCGACGCGCATCGTCACCTTGTCCTTAGCCAATCTTCGTTTATTCCACAGCTCATGTTTCGAGTTACAAATATGAGAATCGAACCAGTATCAAATACCCAGGCGCTACTACAAGCATTAGTAAGGTACACATCAATAACATGTATCAAATATACCTTTGTTCACTTTGCCATCCTAATTATCCGCCAAGTATTTGGGGCAGTTCTGCTTCCAGTGACCATTCCCTTTGTAGTAGAAGCACTCAGTTTAAGGCTTGGGTCTAGCTTTGGGTTTCTTCATGGGAGCAGCAACTTGCTTGCCATTCTTCTTGAAGTTCCCTTTCTTTCCCTTGCCCTTTTTCTTGAAACTAGTGGTCTTGTTAACCATCAACACTTGATGCTCCTTCTTGATTTCTACCTCTGCGGCCTTAAGCATTGCGAAGAGCTCGGGAATCATTCTCGTCATCCCTTGCATATTATAGTTCATCACAAAGCCTTTGTAGCTTGGTGGCAGTGATTGAAGAACTCTGTCAATAACACTCTCGACTGGAAGATCAATTCCCAGCTGAGTCAAGTGGTTATGATACTCAGACATTTTGAGTATGTGTTCACTGATAGAATTGTTCTCCTCCGTCTTGCAGCTATAGAACTTGTTGGAGACTTCATATCTCTCAACCCGGGCATTAGCTTGAAATATCAACTTCAGCTCTTGGAACATGTCATATGCTCTGTGACGTTCAAAACGTCTTTGAAGTCCCGGTTCTAAGCCATAAAGCATGGCACACTTAACTATTGAGTAGTCATCATTCCGTGTTTGCCAGGCATTCACAATGTCTAGATTAGCGGGAGCGGGTTTGTCACCTAGCAGTGCATCAAGGACATAATTTTTCTGTGCAGCAATGAGGATAATCATCAAGTTACGGACCCAGTCTGTGTAGTTGCTACCATCATCTTTCAACTTAGCTTTCTCTAGGAACGCATTAAAATTCAGGGTAACGGTAGCATGGGCCATTGATCTACAACATAGATATGCAAAACTAGTAAGACTAAGTTCATGATAAATTAAGTTCAATTAATCAAATTACTAATGAACTCCCAATTAAATTAACATCCCTCAAGTTATCTAAGTGAAACATGATCCAAATCAACTAACCCATGTCCGATCATATCTACTATATGACTCACGTTCGACCTTTCGGTCTCCAGTGTTCCAAGACCATGTCTGTACATGCTAGGCTCGTCAAGTTTAACCCAAGTATTTTGCATGTGCAGAACTGTCTTACACCCGTTGTATGTGAATGTAGAGTCTATCACACCCGATCATCACGAGGTGCTTCAAAACGATGAACTTTGGCAACAATGCATACTCAGGGAGAACACTTTTATCTTGAAATTTAGTGAAGGGATCATCTTATAATGCTACCGCCGTTCTAAGCAAAATAAGATGCATAAAGGATAAACATCACATGCAATCAAAATATGTGACATGATATGGCCATCATCATCTCGTGCTTTTGATCTCCATCTCCAAAGCTCGTCATGATCTCCATCGTCACCGGCTCGACACCTTGATCTACATCGTTGCGTCGGGGTCGTCTCGCCAATTATTGCTTCTACAACTATTGCTAACGCATAGCGATAAAGTAAAGCAATTACATGGTGCTTGCATTTCATACAATAATTGAGAGACAACCCTAAGGCTCCTGCCGATTATCGATATTACAAAACATAATCATCTCATACAACAACGTATATCACATCACGTCTTGACCATATCACAACACAACATGCCCTGTAAAAACAAGTTAGACGTCCTCTACTTTGTTGTTGCAAGTTTTACATGGCTGCTACGGGCTTCTAGCAAGAACCGTTCTTACCTACGCAAAACTACAACGGTGATTATCAAGTTTGCTGTTTTAACCTTCTTCAAGGACCGGCCGTAGTCAAATTTGATTCAACTAAAGTAGGAGAAACAGACACCCTCCAGCCACCTTTATGCAAAACAAGTTGCATGTCAGTCGGTGGAACCAACCTCATGTGCGTGGACATGTAAGGTTGGTCCGGGTCGCTTCGTCCCACAATACCGCCGAATCAAAATAAGACGTTAGTGGTAAGCACTATGACCATCACCGCCCACAACTTCTTTGTGTTCTACTCGTGCATATCATCTACGCATAGACCTGGCTCGGATGCCACAGTTGGGGAACGTTGCATGGAAAACAAAAAAAATCTACGCACATGCAAGATCTATCCATGGAGATGCATAGCTATGAGAGGGGAGAGTGTGTCTATGTACCCTCGTAGACCGTTTAGCAGAAGCGTTTATCAACGCAGTTGATGTAGCCGAACACCTTCGCGATCCAACCAATCAAATACCGAACGTACGGCGCCTCCGCGTTCAGCACACGTTCAGCTCGATGACGTCCTCACTTTCTTGATCTAGCAAGACGGGCAAAGTAGTAGATGAATTCTGGCAGCACGACGGCGTGGTGATGGTGGTGGTGAACTTGTTCCCATAGGGCTTCGCCATGCACTGCAGAAAACTAGACGGAGGATGAAACTGTGGAGAGGGGCGCCGCACACGGCTAAGAGATTGTCGTGGGTTGTGTGGCACCCACTCCATCTCATATAGCCTAAAAATCATTCTGGGAACCTACTCTTGGTATCCTTTACCACATTCACTTTCCATATCCCCTTTCTTTAGTTCAGACGCTATCGTACCTCAGGGAAAATCCAAATTTCTATCAACGATTCCCACTCAACTCTGGAATGACTCTCTCCTCTCTCCCTTAACATATCAAAGGCCTCTTATCCGTCAACCGCACCTTAATAGGGGAGGGGAGGCAGCCAGGGTGCGCCCTAAAGTGGCCAGCCGGCCCCCTTGGGTGCCTGCCCTTTGGCGCCCCCTCCTTGTTTGCTTGCGGGGGGAAGGCAGGAGGGGGTGGCGCATCCCCCCCCCCTTTTTTCCTTCCTCTTAGGTGGAGGGAAGGAAAGAGGGGCTAGCCCTCCCTCTTTTCCATCCATAGGGCCGACGGCCAAGAGGAGGGGTGCACCAGCCCCTTGTGGACTGGTGTGTTCCTCTCTCTTGGCCCATAAGGCCCATTAACCTCCCGGGGCTTCCCGGAACCCCTTCCGGTGATCCGATGACTACCCGATACAATCCGAAACCTTTTCGGTGACCAAATAGCATCATCCTATATATCAATCTTTACCTTCGGACCATTCTGGAGCTCCTTGTCACGTCCATGATCTCATCCGGGACTCCAAACAACATTCGTTCACCAAATCACATAACTCATATAATACTATATCGTCAACGAACGTTAAGCATGCGGACCCTACGGGTTCGAGAACGATGTAGACATGACTGAGACGACTCTCCGGTCAATAACCAATAGCGGGACCTAGATGCCCATATTGGTTCCTACATATTCTATGAAGATATTTATCGGTCGAACCTTTATGACAACATATGTAATTCCCTTTGTCTGTCGGTATGTTACTTGCCCGAGATTCGATCGTTGGTATCGTCATACCTAGTTCAATATCGTTACCGGCAAGTCTCTTTACTCGTTCTGTAATACATCATCTCGTAACTAACTCCTTAGTCACTTTGCTTGCAAGCTTCTTGTGATGTGTATTACCGAGAGGGCCCAGAGATACCTCTCCGATACTCGGAGTGACAAATCCCAATCTTGATTCATGCCAACTCAACAGACACCTTCGAAGATGCCTGTAGAGCATCTTTATGATCACCCAGTTACGCTGTGACATTTGATAGCACACAAGGCATTCCTCCGGTATCCGGGAGTTGCATGGTCTCATGGTCGAAGGAACATGTATTAGACATTAAGAAAGCAGTAGCAATAAACTGAACGATCATATGCTAAGCTAACGGATGGGTCTTGTCCATCACATTATTCTCCTAATGATGTGATCCCATTATCAAATGACAACTCATGTCTATGGTTAGGAAACCTTAACCATCTTTTGATCAACGAGCTAGTCTAGTAGAGGCTCACTAGGGACACAATATTTGTTTATGTATCCACACATGTATTTAAGTATCCGGTCAATACAATTCTCGCATGGATAATAAACCTTTATCATGATTAAGCAAATATAATAATAACCATTTTATTATTACCTCTAGAACATATTTCCATCACCACCATGTATACGTCGTAGGTGGACGTTGCGGTCCATTGATACGTCTCCAACGTATCTATAATTTTTATTATTCCATCCTATTATATTATCAATCTTGGATGTTTTATATACATTTACTAGCAACTTTATATCATTTTTTGGGACTAACCAATTAACTAAGTGCCCAATGCCAGTTGCTTGTTTTTTACTTTGTAGAATATCAATACCAAACGAATTCGAAATGCCATGAAACTTTTTGGAGATTTTTTTCTAGCAAGAAGAGACCCTGGAAACTTCTGCAGGCCATGAGAGAAGGATCGTGGGGCCCACTAGGCACCAGGGCGCGCCAGGGGCCTCTGGCGTGCCCTGGTGGGTAGTGGGGCCCACGGGCACCGCCTTGACCTACCTCCGGCTCTATAAATACTCTAAAATCCTAAAAACCCTATGGGAGTCGACGAAATACTTTTTTCGCCGCCGCAAGTTCCAGAACCATGAGATCCAATCTAGAGGCCTTTTCTGGCACTCTGCCGGAGGGGGCAACGGTCACGGAGGAGTTCTTCATCATCCTTGCTGCCCCTCTGATGATGTGTAGTTTACCACAGACCCACGGGTCCGTAGTTAGTAGCTAGATGGCTTCTTCTCTCTCTTTTTAATCTTCAATACAATGTTCTTGGAGATCTATTTGATGTAACACTTTTTTGCGGTGTGTTTGTTGGGATCCGATGAATTGTAGTTTATGATCAGATCTATCTACGAATATTATTTGAGTTTTCTTTGAACTCTTTTATGCATGATTGTTATAGCCTCGTACTTCTTCTCCGATTTATTGGTTTGGTTTGGCCAACTAGATTGATTTATCTTGCCATGGGAAGAGGTGCTTTGTAATGGGTTCGATCTTGCGGTGCTCAATCTCAGAGATAGAAAGAGACATGACACACATGTATCATTGCTATTAAGGGTAACAAGATGGGGTTTATTCATACGTGAGTTTACACTACAAAAAAAAGACACATCCGTGACATTTTGGCCCGAACGAATTTTTTCTGTCATGCTTATGACACTTCTATGACGATAATTGTGACAAAACCATGTATCATCATAGATGTGGTGGGCTCCTACTTCTATGACAAAAAATCATGACAAAAAATGGGCTTTTCATCCTAGGCGGGCCTAGGACGCACCTGCATGACATTCTTTGGGCCGTCCATGATAGAAAAAATCATGGTAGAAGCGAGGGCGAGGAAAATTTCGGGGAATTCCCGATTACGGTGGGTGGTCGGGGCCAAGCGATGCACGGAGGTTTGCGCGTTTCTCTCGTACACGTACACGTGTGTGTGCGAGGCATTGGGCTCTAACTGAACCCAAGCGAGGCGTTCGCTTACTGAACCCGAGCGATTGCACTAGCTACGTTACTGAATCCGAGCGATCGATCCCTTGGTTGTTAACTGAACCCGAGCGATTCTTTCGCTACTGCTGCTAACTGAAGCCGATCGAACCTGCAGCTTCTTGATGAACAGTGACCGTTGTTGGGGGTTGGATGAACAATTCCCGGTGGGGGTTGGATGAACAGGATCCTGTGGTAGTAGAGTCCATTGCCGCTGGATGAACCGGACCCCGATTGAGAAGGCCGCCACACACCCAAGCCGGTTGGGAGTGGATGAACAGGACCCCGTGGAGGGCTGGTTGAACAGTAGCCGGTGGAGGCTGGATGAATAGTAGCCCGTGGATGAACAGTGGCTGGTGGAGGCTGGACGAAGTCGACGGTGGATGAACAGTAGAAGGTGGAGGCTGGAGGAAGTCGACGGTGGATGAACAGTAGCCCGTGGAGGCTGGAGCGAGGCAATAGACGGTGGATGAACAGTAGCTCGTGGAGTCCCGTTTTGCGGTACGCCACACCCCTTGCGATGAACAGGACCCCATTTTGACCGTAGGCGCTCCAACACAACTCCATTTCCTCCCTTTTGCGGTACGCCAGACCCCGTTCGGCTGTTCCGTCCAAGCCAGTTGGCTCCCGTTGAACAGGATGCATTCCGACCCAGTCTGTTGCCTCCCGATGAACAGGACGTTGTTTCTCCGTTTCGACCCAGCCGGTTGGCTGCCCGATGAATAGGACGCCGTTGTTGCCGTCTGTTGCCTCTCCATGTACACGAGCCATGGCCATCCATATGCGCAAGTATGTGTTCGAGACCCCGCCTGTATGTACGTACGTGGCTGTATTTTTTGCCTTGTGGTTGTACATACGTGTACACGATTTAGACAGGACTGCCTGAACTGCTATGTCGGGTGCTCTACTATGACACGTGCCGCTACTTACTCGGCCACGGTTCATACTTGCAGAGAGACCGATCGACTAGTACGTACGTAGACATTCGTGACCAGACAGACAACACTATGTACACTTCGACCGGATGGGTCCCAGCTCTCAGGGAGGATAAGGAGGCACTTCCTTGTGTGCGAAGATATAACTGGTGGGTCTCAGCTGTCAGGGGGAAGAATTATTATTTTTGCCCGTAATATGGACGCACTTCCTTGCATGCGAAGATGTAGCTGGTGGGTCCATCTGTCAGCCTCACCGCATACAGTACTCTTTCGATGGCTGTCATTCATTGACCACCTTGACCATGCCGCATGGACAGCACCCAGGCGGTGGACGACGGCGAGGCCTAGGAAGGGAATGACGCTGAGCCAGGGAAGACGAGGCACGTGGATGCCCACGCGGAGGGGAGTACGAGGGTTCACTGGTTCGGCTGCGGTGTAAGGCTGCCATCGCCGGAGAATAACAGGGGGTGTGGGTGAGTAGAGGGAAGGCCTGGCCAGTGGTAGTATGGTCGGGCGGTGAGGCCTGCACGGCAGCACAGCCGGCCATGAGAGGCTGGAGCAGACGGTACGGCGGGCGCTGGTTTGGGCGGCTGGAGCAAGAAGACCAGAGGTTGAAGACGCAACTCCGCCGTTGGATTAACATCCAACGGTCACTGCAGCTAGAATCGTTTATTGACTAAGTTGACAAAGCCCTGCGTACGCGTCAACTTAGTAGGCCCACAAGCCAGCCTCCAAATCTGGTGGGTCCCAGCTAGCAGGGGGAATCATTTTTTTGCGCGTAATAAGTTGGCACTTCCTTGCGTGCGAAGAAGTTTTCTGATTTTTTCATTTCTTCTTTTTTGAGTTAGAATAAAAAGAAAACAATTTAGCATCTTTGGTACAATCTATATTTTCATGAAATGGATCATAATAAAGCTGGTGAGTCCCAGCTGTCCGGGAGAGGAAACTTTTTTTTCGCGTAATAAAGGAAGCACTTCCTTGCGTGCGAAGATGTAGCTGGTGGGTCAAATCTGTCAGGGGGAGAAATCATTTGTTTTTGCATAATAAGGGGGCAGTTGCTGCGTGCGGCCATGGGCCATGTGGGTCCCTACTGTCAGCCACTCCACGTACAAGCCTCTTCCGATGGCTGTCGTTTGTTGACAAAGTTGACCACGCCGCGCCAAGAGAACCAACGCGGTGAACGATGGCAAGGCCTAGGAAGGGAATGACCCAGAGCCGGCGAAGACACAACAGTGGATGCCCACGTGGAGGGGAGTATGAGGGTTCACTGGTTCGGCTGCGGTGTGAGGCTGCCATCACCGGGGAATGACAGGAGGTGTTGGTGAGTAGAGGAATGGCATGGACGGCGATGGGAGTAGGGTGGGCCGGTGAAGCCTGCGCGCCAGCACAGCCGGCCACGGGAGGCGGTAGCAGGAGGTACCGCCGGCGGTGGTTTGGGTGGATGAAGCAAGAATATCCGAGATTGAAGAAGCACTACAGCCGTTGGATGGACATCCAACGGCCACTGCTGCTAGAATCATGTGTTGACTATAAGTTCACAAAGCCTTCCATACGCGTCAACTTACTAGGCCCACACGTGAGCATCACATCTGTGGCAGAGAACATATAGCCCATTTGTGATTTCTAATAATGTACAACCCATTTTTGAATTCCAATGGAATTTACTACAACCCATTTACAGTTTGTTAAAATTACAGCCCATTTTCTAGCCAGGACAACGATTAATAATTTCAACCAACCGCTCAAAACAGAATTCAATAAAATTTCCCACATTTGATGGGAACCAAAATATTTTTATCCCGAAATTTCGAGTCAGATTAAATATAATTTCAAAATAAATTTGCATTAGGTAAAAATCCAACGAAATATTGCGCGCGCAACAAGTAATGAAATTAAAAAAATTCAGAATCCAAAAATAATAATTTTTTAAACTAATTACGTGTTTGGTCCATTTTTTATAGTTACAGCCCAGTTTTTATAATTACATCCCATTTATTATTCCTTAAAGCCCATTTTCTTGTTAAGCCTAATGCATCCCTCCTAGGAAAGATTTGCAGCTCGGCGGGGCGGAGAATAATGATGTCTACTACACAACATATTCTTGTAGACTTGTGTTGGGATTCCAAGCGCAGAGTTTTGTAGGACAGTACCAATTTTCCCTCAAGTGGATGACCTAAGGTTTATCAATTCGTGGGAGGTGTTGGATGAAGATGGCTCTCTCAAACAACCCTGCAACTAAATAACAAAAAGTCTCTTGTGTCCCCAACACACCAAATACAATGGTAATTTGTATAGGTGCACTAGTTCGGCGAAGAGATGGTGATACAAGCATAGTAATGATAGTAGATATTGATTTTTGTAATAGGAACATTAAAAACAGCAAGGTAGCAATTGATAAAATGGAGCACAAACGGTATTGCAATGCTTGAAAATAAGGCCTAGGGTCCGTACTTTTGCTAGTGCAATATCTCAAAAATGCTAATATAATTGGATCATATAACCATCCCTCAACGTGTGATGAAGAATCACTCCAAAGTTCCTATCTAGCGGAGAACATAAGACGAAATTGTTTGTAGGGTACGAAACCACCTCAAAGCTATTCTTTCCGATCAATCTATCCTAGAGTTCATACTAAAATAACACCAAGCTATTGTTTTCGATCGATCTAACCAAGAGTTCGTACTAAAATAACACCATATGATACACATCAACCAACTCTAATGTCACCTAGATACTCCAATGTCACCGCGAGTATCCGTGAGTTGATTATACGATATGCATCAAACAATTTCAGATTCATAATACTCAATCCTACACAAAGAACCTCAAAGAGTGCCCCAAGATTTCTACCGGAGAAACAAAGACGAGAACGTGCATCAACCCCTATGCATAGATTACCCCAATGTCACCTCGGGAATCCACGAGTTGAGTGCCAAAACACATATCAAGTGAATCAATATGATACCCCATTGTCACCGCGGGTATTCATAGCAAGACATACATCAAGCGTTCTCAAATCCATAAAAGTATTCAATCCGATAAAACGAAATCTCAAAGGGAAAACTCAATTCATCACAAGATAGAGAGGGGAAAACACCATATGATACAACTATATTAACAAAGCCTGCGATACATCAAGATCGTGATATCTCAAGAACATGAGAGAGAGAGATTAAACACATAGCTACTCGCACAAACCCTCAGCCCCGAGGGTGGAGTACTCCCTCATCATCATGGTGGCCGCCGGGATGATGAAGACGGCCATCGGTGATGATTCCCCCCTCTGGCAGGGTGCCGGAACGGGGTCCAGATTGGTTTTTTGTGGCTACAGAGGCTTGCAGCGGCGGAACTTCTGATCTAGGGTTATATTCGGGGGTTCTGGAATATTTGGGAATTTATAGGGCGAAGAGGCGGCGCGGGAGGCCACCGAGGTAGGCACAACCCACCAGGGCGCGCCTGGGCCCCTAGGCGCGCCCAGGTGGGTTGTGCCCCCCTCTGGGCACCCCTTTGGTACTTCTTTGGCCCAAGTTGTGTCTTCTGGTCCATAAAAATTCTCCAAAAAGTTTCGCTGTGTTTGGACTCCGTTTGATATTGATTTCCTGTGAAGTAAAAAACAAGCAAAAAACAGCAACTGGCACTGGGCACTATGTCAATAGGTTAGTCCCAAAAAAAATATAAAGTTGCTATAAAATGATTGTAAAACATCCAAGAATGATAATATAACAGCATGGAACAATAAAAAATTATAGATACGTTGGAGACATATCAGCATCCCCAAGCTTAATTCATGCTCGTCCTTGGGTAGGTAAATGATAAAAACAGAATTTTTGATGTGGAATGTTGCCTAACATGTTCATCACATATTCTTTTCTTTTGTAGCATGGACATATGGATTTTTATATTGTTCAAAGAAATAGTCTAGTTTTGACATGAAGATTTCAATACTCAAGCATATCAACAAGCAACCATGTCTTTCAAAATATCAACACTAAAGAAAGTTATCCCTAGCCCATCATGCTCAATCATTGATCCATTCATGAAACACACTCGCATATTAGCTACATCCAATGTTCAAGTGCGATCATAGTGCCCCTTAGTTGGTGCTTTATAAGAGAATATGGAGACTCAAATAAAAATTGCATAAAGTAAATAGATAGGCCCTTCGCAGAGGGAAGCAGAGATTTGTAGAGGTGCCAGAGCTCAAAGCTTAAATTTAGAGATAAAATTTTTTTGGGAGGCATACTTTTCCCGTCAACAAAAACGACCAAGTAATTCCCAACACTTTCCATGCTAGATATATCATAAGCGGTTCCCAAACATAAAATAAAGTTTATTCCTTTTTCCACCATACTTTCACACTCCACGACTAGCTGTATCCACGGTACCGTCCATACCAACACTTTCCAAGGAATTTATTATTTTACAACATAAAGTAAATTTCTTTTTCATTTCGAGATTGGGCATCCCTATTACCACCGTACTCTCGTGCAATGACAAGTGAATAAACACTCATCTCGAGAATAACACATCTAGCATGGAAAATATTGGCCACCCCTGCCGCTTCATGAGCGGTACGAGCACACAGAAAGGAAATTCATTTTGAAAATTAGAGATGGCACATACAAATTTACTTAGAACGGCACGGAAATACCGCATATAGGTAGGTATGGTGGACTCATGTGGCAAAACTGGGTTTAAGGATTTTGGATGCACAAGTAGTATTCCCACTTAGTACAAATGGAGGCTAGCAAATAGATTGAGAAGCAACCAACCAAGAAACGAAAATTCACATAAATGAGCATTGAGCATAACTAACACCGAATAATTCACCACAAGTAGGATGTAATTTCATTGCATAACTATTGACTTTCGTGCTTGCATAGGGAATCACAAACCTTAACACCAATATTCTTACTAAAGCATAATTACTCACCAACATGACTCATATATCACTATCATCATATCTCAAAACTATTACAAAGAATCAAGTTTATTTTTTCCTATGATCTTCATGAAAGTTTTTATTATATCCCTCTTGAATATCTATCACTTTGGGACTAGTTTCATATATTGCAATTGCTTTTGACAAGCTCAAATAAATAAGTGAAGAACATGAGCATAAAAATTTCCATCTCTAAAAATAATATAAGTGAAGTATGAGAGAATTTCTTCAAAGATATTAAAGCACACCGTTCTCAAAAAGATATAAGTGGAGCACTAGAGTAAATGACAAACTACTCCAAAAAGATATAAGTGAAGATCAAGTGAGTAGTTAAGTAAATGGGTAGCTATTGAGGACTCTCTCTTATTTAAAAACTTTCAGATCTAAGTATTTTATTAAAACAGCAATAAAAACAAAATAAATTAAATTCTAAGAATAGCACGCATCATGTGAAGAAGCAAAAACTTAGGCTCAACCGAGGCTAACCGATAATTGTTGATGAAGAAAGGTGGGATGCCTACCGGGGCATCCCCAAGCTTAGATGCTTGAGAATTCTTGAAATACTAACTTGGGATGCCTTGGGAATCCCCAAGCTTGATCTCTTGTATCTTCTTCATTCCTTTTATACCACGGTTTCCCTAATTCTTAAAAACTTCATCCACACAAAACTCAACAAGAACTCGTAAGATAAGTTAGTATAAATCAAAGCAATAACCTTATCATTCTCTACTGTAGCAAATCACTAAAATTATTATTTACCATTGCATACTAAATGCCTCTGCATATTTAATAATTACATCCTCAAATAGAATCATTAAACAAGCAAACATATGCAAACAATGCAAACATAACAGCAATCTGTCTAAACTGGACAGTCTGTAAAAAGTGCAATATTATTTATACTTCCCTAACTCCAAAAATTCTGAAAATTTACCAAAATGTATAAAATGTATCATAGATTATTTCTCAAAAAAATTAAACATTTTATCACATTCTGACTTTTCTGGAGAATTTCTGCAACAGTGATAAACTTTCTGTTTTGAAACAGCAACTCATATACTCGCAAAATAAGCATGGTGAAGGCTATACTTGACATTTTTATTGAAGTAAAAGATGAAAAACATTACTCTAAATAACATAAAGCAAATCCTTATAAAATAAAATGACTCTTCAAGAAAAACTCATATCATGTGACGAATGAAAATATAGCTCCAAGTGAGGTTACCGATAATGTTGAAGACAAAAGAGGGGATGCCTTCCGGGGCATCCCCAAGCTTAGTTGCTTGGATATTCCTTGAATATTACCTTGGGGTGCCTTGGGAATACCCAAGCTTAGGGTCTTGTCACTCTTTATTCTCCTCATATCGATATCTCACCCAAAACTTGAAAACTTCAATCACACAAAACTTAACGAAACTTCGTGAGATGGGTTAGTATGATAAAGAGCAAATCATTCATTTTGGTACTGTCAAGACAAGATCCATAATTGTTCTCACACAATACCTACTGTACTCTATCATTTCCACAATTTATATCACTTAATATAAGCCATAGAAACAATAAAAACAAGCAAACTATGCATTAAAAACAGAATCTGTCAAAAACAGAACATTCTGTAATGATCTGAATTGTTCTCATACTTATGCAACTCTAAAAATTCTGAAAACTTATGAAAACGTAGACAATTTGTATACCCAACAAATGTAAAAAATTCAGAGTTTTTTGACGCTCCAATGAATTTAAAGAATTCTATTACTGGGCGCAAAAGTTTCTGTTTTTGCACAGAATCAAGTCAACTATCATCCACACTATGCCAAAGGCTTTACTTGGTACTTTATTGAAACAAAATCTATAAAACATGATTACTACAGTAGCCTAATCATGTGAACACATAACAGTAGGGGTAAATGTTGGATTGTCTCCCAAGAAGCGCTTTTCTTTACTGCCTTTTTAGCTAGGCATGATGATCTCAATGATGCTCGCATAAAAGTAAAGAATTGAAACATAAAGATAGCATCATGAATCACATGGCAAATACATTTAAGTCTAACCCAATTCCTATGTGTCGTGGTTCGACACGATCACCTATGGGGCCATCGGCCTCTTTGTGGTTCGGCAAGGGGGAAGGGCACGTTGCACAAAGAGCGGAGGTCGTAGAACAGCACGACAATGGTGACGCGGGTGGTTTTTACCCATGTTCGAGCCGCCGTGAGGCGTAAAACCCTACTCCTGCTTTTGTGGATTGAGTGGTAGACCGTGGCGAACGCGCAGTGCTTAAGCCCGGCAAGGTCGCCTCGGGGAGAGCAGCTACGCACGTATGAGTGTACAAGGGTCCAAATCCTTTCTAAGGTTGCCTTGGCCCTCCTTTTATAGGTAAAGGGGTTACCACAGTGGCAAAACAGTCATTATCCAGTGATTAGATAGCCACAGTGCTATCATACCTAACTCTGCAGATAGGACAAGGTACATTAAATGCACTGCTTAGTGTCACGTCGTGGATGCAGCCCGGCAAGCCTTGCCGTGCCATTCAACCACCTTCTCGCCTGCCTGCGTGACACGCCCATGGACGGGTGTCATTTAGGGGTGATCTTCCTCAGGAATGGCTGCCACGTGCTGAATGACTGCCACTTATTCACTTGAGGGCTCGACACCACACCGATAAGCGACTTGCATCACTGTGAGGTGGAGCGGTGGAGCCTTGGCGGGATTACAGGCCGCCAGCGCCCCGGCAACCCTTGCCGGGGAGGTCTTGGGACTTGCTCTTAGGGTGGCCTCGACCTAACCCGGCAAGGGAGGCTTTTTCCCTTGGTGATATCTTGTTGTCTAGGCTTGTCTTAGTCTTCTTGATCCACCCTTTGATTCTTCAAAGAGCTATGCTTGGCCTTGCCTTGGATGCTGGAACCTTGCCCTTGAGCCTGTGTACAGTCAGGGCAACATACACCAGGGTTTGTTGCACTGACAGGAGCCCTCGGGCCTGGCCCGAACGCGCTGCGGAGTGTCGTCGGGGTAGGCCCTATCTAGTACACAGGCGAAGATTTTGTGGTAGCTCATCCTTCGATATATTCTCTGCCTCTTCATCAATCAGTGTTTGAGTCGGTTTTCAGTTTTTTCGTGCGTCGCGTGATGCCAATTGTGGTGGGGCCAATTCTGTAATGGCCCGTGAATGACTTTAACCCACGGGGGCGTAACTGCCAATTCACTCATCCCACCACGCCCTTATCCTTTGCCCCTTATGCTGCATGCATCGAGTAGGGTAGGTAACGGAGGCGCGTGGCGCGGGAAAGAGCATTCATGGCAAAGGCCTGGTCTTCTTGGATTGGTGTAAGAGGGCGGCAATCGGATCCGGCCGTCGGTGGTAGCTTGAACGGGTCGGATCAGAAAGAGCCCCTCGGGGGTGGAGGTGAAGGATCAGCCCCAGCCCCAGCCTGCCTATAAAAAAGGGGGTGCGAGAGGGAACGGAGGCACCCATCCACGCACCTCTCCCCTTTTACTTCTTGCCTCCCTCTTTGTTATGTCGAGGGAGGGAGACCGGGGCCAAGCCCCGGGCTCTAGACCGTGGGTGGCGATGTTGAACACTCGCGCTGACGCTCGAGGAGTGAGTCTAGTCCGGGGTTGTAGGAGATGCGGCTGTCGTAGACGTGCCCGCCGAATTGACCGTAGTGTGGGAGGCATTGCACTCCTCCAAAATGGTGGAGCGCTCGTTTCCCCCACACAAGCCAGCCACCTGGAGGGGAGTACTTGCCCTTGCCGCAAGTCGTCGAGGCTTGTCATCCCGTCGGCGAGGTCCCTGGGGCTTCCGGCGCCTGCCTGTGGTGTTGTGCTCGGGATTCTTAGTAATCCCAACACTGCCCTCTCCAGCGAGGTCGGGGTTGACGTTGAAGATGGCAGTGCCTTTCTGCCCGCCAAGGTGGGGAGTGGGGCTCCTCGCACGCTTCGGACGCTGCCGCTGTCTGCCGCTTCTCTGAGGGAGGTGTCGGCGCCCTCCTGAAGCGATGGTGATGAGGAAAAAACAAGGGAAGATGGAGAAGGCGGGTGGCAGGTCGTCAGGTCGGAGTACGATGGCACCGATGCCTTCGTCTCGTATTGCCGGCCCGCTGCCTCATATTTCCGCTCTTCCCCTCCCTCCCCGGCACCATCATCACCGGCCTCTTCTGGATGGCTGCCGGGAAGGGGGACGCTCTCTTGGTGCATTCGCCTCCTCCAGCAGTCTTCCAGCTGAGCTCTGGTAGGCTCTCCCTGCCGGCGCCTGTGCTGGGACACCTTGCTGGCCCTAGGGGTGGTGACCAGGGTACCACCGAGCTGGTCTCTCCGTCCCCCTCCTTCGCAGCCTCGCCACTCCCGATCTTGTCAGGCCGCGCCCGGCAGGTCCTGACGGGGTCGGACTGGGCTTCTGCTCAGGCACTCCTTTTGCCCTCTTCGCCTCCTGCTGTAGTTCCTAGGAGGAGAGGGACAAGAAAGGGATTGCGGGGCACTTATCTTTTTTCAGTCTAGGACATGTAGGCATTTGCCAAACTTTACTCTTCAAATATGTAATCTTCTTTATCCATGTTTGTGTTCTGTAAGATATGTACTTGTTTATCCGCATATTAATGAAAAAGACAAGCTTTCCCGGGTACTTGTGCATGTATTATGTCCATGCAGAGGTGAGATGCCTCTATACATTTAAGTAAACAAGTTATCTCCGACAAGCTATCCTCTCGGTTCCTTCCGTTTGTTGCCACGGGGCTTAGCCTGCCGGGCTCAAAGCTATGGAAAGGGACCAGCCCCTTGTCGAACCTCCTTCGTCAAAGGCCACTACAACCACCTTGACCGAAACAACGTTCGGGATAAAGGATGGGAGCACCTATGCTTCGAAGGTGGCAAGGTTTTCATATGCACAAGTTTTCATCTTACAGAACATTTATGCACAAGAAGGAACTTATCTGTTTGGCTTGTCAGGGACCGATATGTAGGCTTGTCTTCATTTCTTCTCTTTGGGACCGAGTCCGCGGCAAGAGCCCTGCGGTTAAATGCAGAGGAAAACAATGCTACATATGCCCTTATCTACATGATCATGCCATGCTCATGTTATGATATGCATGCATGCAAGTTTTGGGGGCCCCCAGCGCTTCGTTTATTTATCTGCTGCTCAGGGTCTATGCCTGGCTTTGTACAAAGGGTTACATGTAGCATCGGCAAAGCTTGTACAAAAGGGTGGCTGCCGGGCAGGGCCCGACAGCCGCGCCTTATGGGTAGAACTTACGGAGATGCTCAATATTCCATGAGTTTTGCAATTGAATGCCATCTCCGGTCTCCAGATGGACTGCGCCAGGTCTGGTGACTCGTACCACCTGGTAAGGGCCTTCCCACTTCAGCGTCAACTTGTTTGTACCCTTGGCGGACTGAACACGCCTAAGGACAAGGTCGCCTTCCTCAAGGCTCCGGGGATGAACCCTGCGGCTGTGATAGCGGCGCAGGGCTTGCTGATAGCGTGTACCACACGTAACAGCCCGGAGACGGTTCTCCTCGAGAAGCACGGCATTGTCATGCTGGTGCTGCTCTTGCTCTACTTCATCATAGGCAAGGACTCGAGGTGACCCGTATATGAGTTCCATGGGGATCACTGCTTCTGCCCCATAGACTAGGGAGAAGGGAGTCTGTCCGGTAGCTCGATTTGGTGTCGTACGAAGGGACCAAAGAACCACCGGCAGCTCATCAATCTAGTGTCTGCCGCATTTCTATAGCCTATCAAATGTTCTTGTCTTGAGTCCTCGCAGCACTTCAGTGTTCACCCTCTCAGCTTGTCCATTGCTTCTGGGATGAGCAACAGAGCCAAATGAAACCTTGCTTCTGAGGGCTTGAACGTATTGCATGAAGGCGCGGCTCGTGAACTGGGTGCCGTTGTCAGTGATGACCCTGGCGGGTACTCCGAAGCGGCACACGAGTCCTTTCAGGAACTTGATAGCTGATTGTGCGGTCACCTTCCTCACAGGCTCCACTTCCGGCCACTTTGTGAACTTGTGGATGGCGACGTACAAGAACTCGAAGCCCCCGGTAGCACGGGGGAAGGGGCCCAAGATGTCGAGCCCCCAGACCGAAAAGGGCCATGACAAAGGGATCATCTGGAGAGCTTGAGCAGGTTGATGGATATTCTTGGAGTGGAACTGGCAGGCTTCACATCTGGTGACTAGCTCGATTGTATCTTGGAGGGCCGTGGGCCAGTAGAAACCTTGCCGGAAAGCTTTTCCAATCAAGGCCCTTGATCCAATATGCGAGCCGCACATGCCTCCGTGTATCTCTGCCAACAGTTCCTTCCCCTCTTCCCGGTAAATGCACTTCAATTTCACACCGTTGGGCCTCCTTCTGTATAGTGTGTAATCGACGAACTGATACATACTGGCCCTTCGGGATACTCTTTCAGCTTCTTCTTGCTCTTCGGGAAGTTCTCCTATTTGGAGGTAACGGACTATGTGTCGCGCCCAAGTTGGAGCCTGAGGCTCGACAACAAGGATCAGTGGCACCTCCTCATTTGTGGGAACGCATGCCTCAACTGCGAGGATTGGTAGTTCGGCGGGAGGGTGCTGCTCACCAAGCGAAGTGGAGTTGTTCCCGCCAACCACTCTGCCGAGGGCTTCTGGAAGCTCTGCTGGGAGAGGCTTGCCAGAGTCTAGTTTCCTCCTCTTTCTGGCCATTATTGCCGGGGATACGAAGGGCTGAGTCAGGTGGAGAACAAAAGTCCCTGGTTCCACAGGAAGCTTTTGCGCAGCGCACTTCGACAGATGATCAGCAATGCTGTTTTCCACACGGGGTACATGCTCTGTTTGCATTCCATCAAAGCACTCCTCCAGCTTTCTCACTTCCTCCACGTATGCCTCCATCAATGGACTCTGATAATCCTTGTTCACTTGCCTCACCACAAGATGTGAGTCTCCGCGTATGATCATCTTCTTAATCCCCAACTCTGTCGAGATTCTGAGCCCGGCAAGGAGTCCTTCATACTCTGCAGTGTTGTTGGTTGCCTTTTCCCGGGGGAAATGCATCTGGACCACATACTTGAGGTGCTCTCTAGTGGGTGTGACGAGGAGCACCCCAGCTCCTCCATCTTGTAGTGAGAAGGCACCATCAAAGTACATGATCCATTCTTGGGGTGCTTCCTTGCAGGGGATAACCGTTTCCAGTGCCTCTTCTTTTGGGGTAGGTGTCCATTCCGCAATAAACTCTGCTAGTGCTCTGCTCTGAATGGTTGATGTGCTCTCAAACATCAAACCAAAGCTTGACAACTCCAAATCCCATTCCACTATTCTGTCGGTGGCTTCAGAGTTCCTCAGTATGCGTTGCAAGGGGAAGCGACTGACAACTGTCATCTCGTGGGCTTGGAAGTAATGGCGCAGCTTCCTTGAGGCCATGATGAGGCCAAAGATCCACTTTGGTATGCCAGAGTACCCTAACCTAGCCCCCTGTAGTAGGGAGCTGATAAAGTACACTGGCCGCTGCACCACCTTCTTCCTTGCCGTGATCCTGGAATTGTCTCCATTGCTTCGCTCCCCTTTGTCCTGATCTGCATCTGACCTTGTCGGGACGAGTTCACTTTCCCCTCCGGAGAGGACGGTAGCCACGGCTGCTCCCTCATCTACCTCCCGCTATGCCACCAGTGCCGCACTAACCACTTGATTGGTTGCTGCTAGGTATAGCAGCAACGACTCTTGCGGTTTAGGAGCGACTAAGGTGGGAACAGAGGAAAGATAGGTCTTCAAATCTTGCAGCGCAGCTTCTGCCTCTGGGGTCCACTCCACGGGCCCTGCCTTCTTCAAGATTTTGAAGAACAGCAAGGCGCGCTCGGCAGAGTTGGAAATGAACCTGCTTAGCGCAACAACACATCTAGTCAAACGCCTCACATCTTTAACTGTCTTGGGTGCTTGAATCTGCTCGATCGCCTTGATCTTGTCGGGATTGGCCTCTATCCCCCAGTGGGACATGAAGAAGCCAAGTAGCTTGCCGAAAGGAATGCCAAACACACACTTCTCTGGGTTTAGCTTCAATTTGATCTTGCGCAGATTTGCAAAGGTCTCTTCCAAGTCCTGAATGAGAGTCGACTTGTCCTTGGTTTTGACCACTATGTCATCCATGTAAGCTTCAATATTCCTGTGCAGTTGGGACTCAAAACCAATTTGTACTGCTCTTGTAAAACTGGCTCCAGTGCTCTTTAAACCGAAGGGCATCCCTACGAAGCAGTACGTGCCACAGGGGGTTATGAACGTTGTCTTCTCTTCATCTTCTTTGGACATGAATATCTGGTGGTACCTGGAGTATGCATCCAAGAAGGAAAGCAGATCACACCCAGAGGTGGAGTCCATGATCTGGTCGATGCATGGCAAGGGGAACGGGTCCTTCGGGCATGCTTTATTCAGATCTGTGAAATCTATGCAAAGCCTCCATTTCCAATTCGCCTTGTGCACCACCACTGGATTTGACAACCATGTCGGGTGCAATACTCCTCTGACCAAACCAGCCGCCTCAAGTTTCATGATCTCCTCGGCAATGAACTGCTGCCACTCCAAGGCTTGCTTCCGGACCTTCTGCTTGACGGGTCAGGCATGGGGGCAGACAGCAAGGTGGTGCTCGATTACCTCCCTCGGAACATCGGGGATGTCAGATGGTTGCCAAGCAAATACATCGACATTCGCCCGCAGGAAGGCAACGAGTGCGCTTTCCTATTTGTCGTCAAGGGTTGAGCTGATAGTGAAGGTACCATTAGCGCCAACCAGCCCTGTCAGGACCTTCTTCATAGCGGGTGCAACAACCTTGGATCTCTTGCTAGTAGAACTCTCCGGCAAATCATCGACGGGTGCAGCATACTCCGGAGAGGCACGCTTCCTGGATTCCTTGCCGGCATCCTTGCTAGCTTTTCTCCCTTGTTTGTATTCCTTGGCGGGGACTGCGGCCTCCGTGGCCTCGGTAGCGACCGCATCCCGGTACATCTTGTCCATGCATATAATTGCGTCCTTCTTATCTGATGGGATGGAAATAACGCCCATTGGTCCTGGCATCTTCAAGGTATTGTAGGCATAGTGGGATGCCGCCATGAACTTTGCCAGGGCAGGTCGCCCAAGTATCCCATTGTACGGCAACGGAAGCTCAACCACATCGAACACAATTTTCTCAGTCCGGAAGTTCAACTCCCCTCCAAACGTCACCGGCAGCGTGATCCTCCCCTTTGGACGACTCTTGCCAGGGTTGATTCCCTTAAACGTGCCAGTAACTTTGAGCTCTTCGTCTATTATATGGAGCTTGCTGAGCACCTTGGGGGAAATCAGATTCAACCCGGCCCCGCCGTCAACCAACATCTTTGTGACCCTGAGGTTGCGGATTGCTGGTGAAACCAACAACGGCAAGCACCCTACCGCAGTGGTGCGGTCAGGATGATCCTCTTCGTTAAAGATGATGGGCGTGCCAGACTATTTGAGTGGTTTCCGTGAATCTGCTGTTGGCTCCACAGCATTGACCTCACGTGCCCATTGTTTCAGCTGGCGGTGGGAGGAGTGCAAGGATGCACCCCCGTCAACGCACAGGGTGTCAGTGGCTCTTTGAAACTCTTGCTCGCTGGTTTCCTCTTCATCTCCTTCATCGCTTTCTTCACCACATTCCTTCTTCTCAAGACCTTTGGCAGGTTTCTCTTGACATTGGGGAACCTTGCCGGGGCGGCCTCCTCGGCCGCCTCGGCCCTTCCCACCAATGCCATCTTGGTCTCTCTCCTTGTCGCGCTTCTCGTACTTAGCTTTTTGCTTCTTGACGAGTTGCTCAACTTGATGACACTCTTGGAGATCATGGCCCTTGGTTCGATGATCTTGCAGTACGGCCCATCTGCCTTCCCAGCCTTCTCGGCAGCCGCAGCTTCCCGGCAATCAGTGCACGCGGCAACTTCCTTGCCGGGAGCCTCGGTCTTGGCCTTCTTGCCGGAACTAGGAGCGCTTGATCCTTCAACACCGGCACTGCTTTATCCTTGCGCTTCTTGTTGTGTTTCTTGTTCTTCTTCTTCTGGCTAGCAGCATTGTCATCATCTTCTGAGTCGACGTTGACGCCATCCTTTCTCCAGGGAGACGCCTCCCCTCCTCCGTACGGGCACACATATTCACCAAGGTGTAAAGCTCGTTCACAGTCTTGGGCAACCGGATGTTCATTTTGGAACGTATCCTACTGTTGCGCACATTGGACTGGAACGCGGCAATCACAGCTGCCGGGTGGATATCTGGAATGTTCATGTGCACCCGACTGAACCTCTACATGTACTTCCGTAAACTCTCCCCTTCCTTTTGTGGAAGGAGCTGCATATCGCTAGGCCGCCCTGGTTCTTGATGGCCGCCCATTAAGGCACCAACAAACTCGTGGCACAGATCAACCCAAGTCGAGATGGAGTTCCTTGGCAAGTGCATCAGCCACGATCTCACATTTGGCTTGAGCGCCAAAGGGAAGTAGTTCGCGAATATCTTTTCATCTCTTCCCCCGGTGGCTTGAATAGCAATGGTGTAGATGCTCAAGAACTCTGCCGGGTTCAGTCTTCCATCATATTTTTCTGGTATCTCTGGCTTGAACGTACGGGCAGATGGCCAACGGACTTGCCGCAGCTCATGGGTGAAGGCAGGACACCCAACCTCGAAGGGTAGGTATCCATCTCCACCGGGCGTAGGCTCGTCGACGTTGGGGCCATTGTGCTGGTCGGACTGGCGATGGGTTTCGCGGCGCCGTTCTATGGTGACGCACGCGTCTTCCCTCCGCCTGTCCTCCAAGACCTACCGCTGATCTCGATGGGCTCGAGGATCAGATGAAGCCATCGACACCTCGTCGTGTTCCTGGTTGTGCAGCTCTGGCCGCGGCCCCTGCGCTGGCTGTCGCGGGGGGGACTGCACCATGAGGTTGGCCCCTTCAGCACGGCCAGTGGCTCGGGCCGTTGCCGCTGCCTACGGATGCCGTGGCGAGCCCACCCGTTGTGACCCCCCTGCCTCAGCGAAACCAATCAAACTTTGAATGGTGGCTCTCCATTCATCCATTTGGTCGGCAGCTGGCGGGAATCTCAACAGGAGCTGGGCTCGAGCCATGGCCTCCAAAGTAGTGCTTGGCATGGACGATGACGCAGATCGCGACATTGCCCGACTCCTGACAGTACCGGTCGTGGCGGTGTCGCACTCTCGTCATCGCGAGCCAGTCGCGAGAGCGGCGTGATGACGAGAAGGACGCACTTGGGGGTTGATGGCTCCGTTCGGCGCTTCATCTTGATTACCTTGTCCTGGGAAGGCGTGTGTCTCGTAGCTGCACCCATAGCTGGGGCAGCTAGGAGGTTGCGGTTCACGCTGGAGCGGGCGCCATTGCTGCGGCTGCGTTCTCCAGTGAGGCGGAGAGCCGGGAATTGGATGTTCTCCCCTCCCACATCTTGTGGAACGTGGCCGCTAGGATGTTGTTGATGTTGTCCTCCTCCGGTGCCTCCTGCTCCCACCTCAGCCGCGAGAGGAATGACGACGGCACCGCCTGCGCTGGTCGCGTCCCCCGACGCCACTGTAGCCCTCATGGGATCGGTGGCTGCGTGCGAGGGGGCCTTCAAGGTGGAAGGACGGGCTGCTGCACCGGACTTTTTTGGCGCCCCGCCTGATTACCACTGTAGCCAGACGGTCGCCACACATACCAGCCCAGAAAATCACTCTGGCATGCGTGCTTACAACAAGTATCATGAACACAAGCAGTTCTATTAATGGATTTATAAGTCTTACATGATAGTTACAAAGGTGGTGGCAGTGGAAAAGCTCTATTTAGGGCAGCATGGTCTTGGTGCGGCTCCAATCCATAGGGATCTGACTGGGTTACGCTTCTAGCCCGCGAACACTCCGGCTCCTCGATGACGGACGACGGATCCTTATGTGAACTTGGCCACATTGAAGGCCGCTGAGTACTTTTGAATGTACTCGCAAGCAAACCAAACTAACATATACACCAAGCAATGCAATCCATGGCATTCAAGCATGCATTCGTTATTAGAGCAATATTAAATTATCATGGCATGGCATAACTAGCTAGCAATATTAATTATCATGTCATAACAGGAGTATCCAGTGTGATACTAAAGAAAGTAAAGCATGGCAAGTAAATAATCCATACTCTGAACATTCTCAGGATCCCATCCAAACCTTAACCATATCCAACTTATTCTCTTCCGGGTTGCCTTACAACCCTCAGAATATTCATGATCCATTGAGTACTTCCGATCATAAGACGAGTTCTTCCACCATTATTATCACTGTTCCAGTTGACCAGCTAGAGAGGTCTGGACGGACTGTCTAATACCGTGGACGCGGCTATTCGAATAGATTTTACACTCTGCAGAGGTTGCGCACTTTACCAACACCATGGAGCACCTGACCTCGTGATCCCATTCCGGTGGGCCAGGGTTGCTCCAACGAAACCAGTCTAACCCGTGACTCTTCCATTGTACCACCGACAATCATCCTCCCCTGGAGTCCTGCCCTGGGTGGCCCCTGTGTCACCTCGTGACACCTGCCACTGTCGTGGCCAAACTAAACTGTCCCAAATGGGGACTCCCGGGTTAAACAATCAACTGGGCTCACAAGGTTATCGCTGCCTACCGGGCCAGGGTAGTGCGCACGCATAACCTTCCCTAGTTGGTGGTACTGATAAAAGAGCAAGCGATCAGACCAAGTCAAGGCTGTCCCATACCGGCAAATGTGGTTGCACGGATAAGTCCGGACAGGTGACTCTGGATCAACCGACTAGGTTTAGCTTTAGCTAGTATTTAGCAAGCATGGTTGTTTATCACAATAACATGAGATGGCAATAGCTATGCATGATCATAACAACCTATCTCCATATGATATCATGACAAGTCATTAGTAAATCAGTATTTAAATGGTAGGCTTATTACTTACAAATTGCAGCTATAGGGTAACGCCCATCTGAACCCTTGTATGAAACTGACAAATAAACCAGTAGCCGCCAGAACGGTCTTTACAACTCAGATCTGGGACAATTACTGGAATAACTCAACCCCAGCTCAAGACGGCTGGAAAGCAGCTCAGAACATGAGACAGTGTTGATAATAAGAATGTAGTAGTTCCCTAAGACTGCTGAAAAATAGCTCAGAGCATAGGGTCACTACTATAGAAAGAAATTCAACAACTGTCAGAGACGGCCACAAAACAGCTCAGAACACGGGCCAGTTGCTGACAAGAGAAATAAAACTCGGCATCAACCCCGGACGGCCGAAGACAGCTCAGAACACAGGCGTGGTGCCGTCACCAAAGAAAGGCAGACAAGGGTTCATTGGCGTCCCATACAGCTCACTACTACGCACACAAGCATCAGCATATTCATTAAAACATGCAAGAATAACACAGAGCAATGCTTTAGGGCATATATCAGATGGTCGGCTTGCCTGGGGTCGAAGAATACTCCGGGAAGAAGTGCGGAGAGTCCGCGGAAAGGATCGCTGGAAACCGTTCTCTCTCGGAGGGGGCTGATAGAAGGCAAGGGCATAATGGTAATTTTCACAGTGTGGAAACATTATGAAAATGATACCATCGGAACGGGCTCGACGAGGCGAAGATGTGGCCTTTTGAATCACCTGAATCGGAGTTACGGTTGCGGAGTTATGGACATCCGTTCGTTAGGCAGAAAAAGAATTAAAAATTGTCCATTTCTGCTGCTAACGGGCGAACGTTCACAAAATAAGGGTTTCAGCCGGTGGGGTTAAACAGAAAGCGCACTTCCGTGGAATACGCTTTCAGCATAAAGAAAGCGCACTTCCGTGGAATACGCTTTCAGCATAAAGAAAGCGCACTCCCGCCAGTAGTACTAAGTGAATACACTTTCTTTAGCAGAAAACGTAATCCTCTGGATACGCCTCCACTTAAACCCGTGGGCCCGGGGCTTAGGTCGCTGACGAGTGGGTCCCCCGTTGACTTCTCTCTCTCCCCCGCTCCTCCTTCTTCCTCTCGACAGCTGAGGCAGGGGAGGCTCGGCCGGCGCGCGTCGGCGCTCGCTCCGTCAGCACAGGCCGCCTCCGACGAAGCCCGGGCCATCATCGGACTCAGGAGGGAACGCCGCCTCCATATCAGCCGGACATGGATGCCGAGGAGGGCTGGAGCAACGACGGCTTGGACGGTCGTGGGCGGTGGTTCCGGCGGGGTTCCGGCGGCCTGGAGGTTCCCTGGAGAGGGCAAGTAGACGGGAGGGGTCGCCAGAGGACGATGCTTCCAGAGGTGAGCTTGGTCAGAGCCGGGGATGGTTCGGGTGGTCGAATTTGAGGTGAGGCCGAGCAATGGCCGTGGCGGAGCTTGCCGGTGATTTGAGCCACGGGAGCTCCAGTGGCTCGGTTGGAGGGATTCTGGGAGGGGAGAGAAGAGTGCTGGGGTGGTGAGGTGTTCGGGAAGGGATCGGGGGGAAGGCTATTTATAGCCGGCGGCGAGAAGAGATAGGCTCGGCCGCCGTGGTGTCCTCATCGCTACACTGGAGCTCCCAGGCGAGGTGGCGAGCGAGGAGAGGTGCCGACCTGACGAAGAGCAGAGGGAGGGGACGGCTCAGGGAGGAAGAGGACAGCGGAGGGAAGACAACGACGGCGGTCACGGGCAGGACAGTGCCGTGGCGGCGACCGCTGTGGCGCGAGGAGAAGGAGATAGGAGGGGGAGAAGGGTCCAGAGAGGATACGTGGATGCCTCGGAGCCGCTAGACACGATGGGACAAGCCATGGGCGGCCGGAAGTGACCGCACAAAGCCGGCCGAGGTTAGAGCGCCCATTTGGCTCGACCACCGCATGGTCACCACAGGTGCCGCGTGTCCAGGCCGTCCCAGAGATGTCACACCTTGTCCAACACGTATCTCACTGCTCAAATGGATGAGATAGATCACTAGATGGACCAGGATGGGTCTGGAGAGGTCGAGTGGATCCATAACGGTTTCTGGACAGAAACTTGGGCAGGAAGTTTTGGTCAGATGGATGTGGCAATGTGTTGGATAAGTTGTCATAGGGAAATGTGGTAGAAAGTAGTAGGTCCTGGAAAAATTTGAGGACATTTGGACAAGTTTTGCATATACTTACTTTCTAATGCCAAATCTGGTCCAGAAAATGGAATTTAAAGCTGTGCCCAAATGGCTTGATGAAATGAGATGAAATTTGGTGGAGTCATTATTTGGATATATGAAGCCGCTGTAAAAGTTTCATACCATTCGGGTACATCAAAATGGTACTTGCTTCACAGAGGTTCCAAATAGACAGAAACTTAGGAAACATGTTGTGGGAGAATGGATGGATGGATTGAGCTGATTTTTGGTTTAAATGAGTGATATGTCAATGTTAATCACCATGAAAAATTTCAACTCAAATAGATCGAGGGTTCAAGCACTTCCTTTGCAAACTGAAAATCTGGACAAAATTTGCAAATGGATGCTGTGCTCAAACTTTGAACTATGGGACTTGGGTTCTGATGGAAATGGTGAAGATATGGATAGGGGAAGCTCCAAAATTTATTTGGGATTTTTCCTGACTACCAAAATGGTAGTTCCTTTAGAAACTGCCGAAAATGCAATATTGGCATTAAATAGGAAAATGCAATTTCCCCTATTTAATTATGGCCAATATTTTTATGGGAGCTCAATATGTTCACAAAGAATATCTCCACAAGTTTTCATGAACTTTGGAGATGGATAGATATTTTCCTGGATTTAATTCCTTTAACAGGCAGAAAAAGGAATTAATTATAAATGAAAAATATTTCAAATGACTTGGCAATATTTTCGCATATCAAAGGTTGGTTGATATAGTATGATCACTGGGAAAAGTTTGGGAGGCAACAGATCAAAGGAAAGTAGGGTTTCTTTGTAACGGAAGAGTTTAGGGTTTCCCTTCCGGCAATTCGGAAGGTAGGGTTTCGACAGCAAAATCCTGAGAGTAGATCTTGGGTGGCAGGGTTGGCTAGGGAGAGAATCTCTGGTTGGATAGGGAAGGCAAGGTTAAATGACCATCTTCATATACCCAAGAGCTAGAGAAATCTGATAACACCGAGAGAAAAAAAGACAGGAGTCAAATCCCGCGAAGGATAAACAGGAGCGGAAACCAGGGTGTTACAAACCTACCCCCCTTAAGAAAATCTTGTCCTCGAGATTTCTGAGCTTACCTCTCGGTGAAGGGGGACATACCTGTGTGCGACTTGGATCCATCAGCGGTCTTGTCTTCGTTGGTTCACTGACCTTTTAACTGCCTCTTCTGATGGACCATATGTTGGCTCTGGACATAGCTTTCTTGAATCCTTCTCTTTCCTGTCAGGTGTACCTTTTGTTCGGATAGTGGTGTTGTTGGGTGGGGTAGTGGGTAATACCGACAAACAGCTCGGTTTCCATGGCCTGGAAGCAACTGCTTCGGGTTTTATTGCGATACTTCGTACCCTGACTGTCATGGGCAAGACATCCTTTCCTAGTACCAGGCTCATGTGCTCGTATGGCCTCGAGTGGGTGACTTTCTTTTTGCAGTGTCAGAATGCTCAGTCTGGCTGCGGGTTCCATACTGACATTTCCTTCTGTCTTAGGCATTCTGACTTTGTCCTTAGGTGATCCGCAATTCAAGGAACACCACTACCGAGCTATTGCTGTTATACCCTCAACTGAAATGTCAGGCATGATTAGAAGGTAATCATAGACAACAATATCTTATTCCAATGCTGTCATGATGTCTACGAGCGGTTGATGCTGATGTGCTTTGAGCCATTCTATCTGAATGTCTTGTTTCAGACTCAGTCGCTCGTGGAGATGGCTCTGTCATATATAGCCTCTGTAGTCCTTGCTACGACCACTGAGCTGAACATAGTATCGCTATCATCCGATGTATCTTTAGGAGTATAGCCTCTTTATCTTGGTTGTTGGCCCGTATTCATGATGAGTGCGGCAAGCTCACTTGTAACCGCAATTGGTGCATTGTTGTGGCCGTATATGCAAGAGTCTGGCAAGGGTTATCAATGTCACTCCGTCCGTGAAGCTGTATCTCGTTGACCGTCACGGAGGTTGTTTGTCCACAACTTCTTTGTTCCTGAGGGTTCCTTCATATGGACCTGCCATGACCTGCCAACACGGCTCCTTGATGGTTTTCCCGGCTTGTTGGGCTTATTCTCACAACTTACTCTTGCATATCTCATAGGGGTTGATGTGCTCATATTCCTTTTTGCGATATGGGGCCAGTGTTTCTGTGAACACAGTCTTTCCCGTGTACGAGTGGCTCGCATGAACTGATCCACTAGACTGCATGCTCACAACATATGCAGGTGTAAGATAAATCCTTTCATGTCCATTGAGTTCTGAGGCAAGCTGGTGACTGGGCTAGTTCATGCTTTTGACAGGATTGTCGTGGGCACGGGGTGTGTTGAAGAAGGCTGAATTCCTTATGCTCGAAGCTTTTGCCAGGGTAGTGTGCCAAAGAAGGCTAGGTATCGTACCTCCAAAGCTTTCCTTCATGTGGCTTACTGCGGAAGGTCAGGTGCCTTATGCCGGAAGTTTTCCGCGGTAGCACGCTGTAAAAGATTGGAGTGTCGTATCCCAGAAGATATTCTCACCAAGTGGCGTACCGAGGATGATTGAAAGTCTGGTAGCTTGCAAAGGAAGGCTGGGTTCCTTATACTAGAAGCCTTTCACTGTGTACATAGTCAGATCTATGGCCGATTCTGGCTTCCTTCCGAAGTATCTAGAATTTATTCACGGCGGAGCTAAACTTGGTATAGGCCATACCTTGAGTGCAGATATTCTGTTGTCATGCACACCGCTTATCCTTCTGCTAGTCTGATCATTGCTATCGTGAAGGTTGCAGAACTGATGCATACCTCATGTTGATAATTCATCCGAAATTCCATATGTCGCCGGTAATAAGCAGTTGACGGATAATTCCATTCGGTTCGGCTGAGTTTCCAATCATGTTAGGTGCTCCTTGATTCTGGATGCTTGGAAGCTCAGTGATTCTGGGCAACCGTGAGCTCATCCATATTCCTTGCAAACCTTGTCACAATGCCCAGAAAATTTTGCATTTGCACCATTGAATTCCAGAATATGCTTTGACATTTGTACCAACGTACCGGAGTTTTGTTGCTGCTCTTGGCACCTTCACATTCTTGAAACATGTCTTCGGTGGGTAATAGATGATTCTTGGGTTCATGAGGAAAGACTCAGTTCACCTCACTGACTGAAATAGTCCTTGTGTCGCGGACGGAATAATTTGTCCTTACTGGTGTTCATTCTTGGTAGCTCATCTGACTTCTTCTTAGATACGATAGGTCCAGAGGCAAACTTTCTCAGGTATATTCTGGCCTTGTCTATTGCACATAGATTCTGCTTCCGACCAATTCTTTGTTCTTGACAGATCCAAAGATGATGTTCTGAATATTGGGCAGTTGACCTGGCTTGGTTCTTACTGGATTTGGATTATTGGGTATTATCCACGTTGCATGCTGGTCTTCTTGATGGCACTTGCAGATGGATCCAGTCGGAGCGAAGAAACAGAACCGACAAAAGAAACAAGAACCGCGAAAAACCAAAAAGCAAATAAAGCTCAAAATGTTGCGGACCTTACGCACGTGGCCGAGGATCCACTAGTATAACTATTATAGCGCACTCGATGTACCTCTAAGGATTTAGAAGCGAAACCACACAATGCTCCTGGTAGCACTGGTGTCAAGCTCCTACTACTTCCTTAGGGAACATCACACTCGACTCATGACCATAGCCAAAATGGCTTAGTCAACGATCCTAAGGTCGTTGGGGAGAGATAGAATTTATAAGCGTTTCCCAACGGAAACTAGAGTTAAGAAGAGAAATGCCATGGCTAGCAAGCAGGGTAAGGATATTTGGTTTACCTAGGGGTTCAGGGCTCACGGGTCATTGCCTGGTGCGGATATTTCACACCGGAGGCAATGGCCACGAGAGTTGAGGTCTAATGAAGCCAAAGACCCATGGGGTTGCCTTATGATCAATAGTAGCCGTGCCAGCTTGGCAAAAGATGGTTGAAATCCATCTGGGCTTTCTACTGAACACAAGACAATGAAGTCTGGCTAGGGTAACCTATAGTCAACCTGGCTCTGATACCATCCATTGTGGCGCCCCGCCTGATTACCACTGTAGCCAGACGGTCGCCACGCATACCAGCCCAGAAAATCACTCTGGCATGCGTGCTTACAACAAGTATCATGAACACAGGCATTTCTATTAATGGATATATAAGTCTTACATGATAGTTACAAAGGTGGTGGCAGCGGAAAAGCTCTATCTAGGGCAGCATGGTCTTGGTGCGGCTCCAATCCACAGGGATCTGACTGGGTTACGCTTTTAGCCTGCGGACACTCCGGCTCCTCGACGACGGACGACGGATCCTTATGTGAACCTGGCCACATTGAAGGCCGCTGAGTACTTTTGAATGTACTCGCAAGCAAACCAAACTAACATATACACCAAGCAATGCAATCCATGGCATTCAAGCATGCATTCGGTATTAGAGCAATATTAAATTATCATGGCATGGCATAACTAGCTAGCAATATTAATTATCATGTCATAACAGGAGTATCCAGTGTGATACTAAAGAAAGTAAAGCATGGCAAGTAAATAATCCATACTCCGAACTTTGTCAGGATCCCATCCAAACCTTAACCAGATCCAACTTATTCTCTTCCGGGTTGCCTTACAACCCTCAGAATATTCATGATCCACTGAGTACTTCTGATCATAAGACGAGTTCTTCCATCATTATTATCACTGTTCCGGTTGACCACCTAGAGAGGTCTGGACGGACTGTCCAATACCGTGGACGCGGCTATTCGAATAGATTTTACACTCTGCAGAGGTTGCGCACTTTACCCACACCATGGAGCACCTGACCTCGTGATCCCATTCGGGCGGACCAGGGTTGCTCCAACGAAACCTGTCTAACCCGTGACTCTTCCACCGTACCACCGACAATCATCCTTCCCCGGAGTCCTGCCCTGGGTGGCCCCTGTGTCACCTCGTGACACCTGCTACCGTCATGGCCAAACTAAACTGTCCCTAACGGGGACTCCCGGGTTAAACAATCAACTGGGCTCACAAGGTTATCGCCGCCTACCGGGCCAGGGTAGCGCGCACGCATAACCTTCCCTAGTTGGCGGTACCGATAAAAGAGCACGCGATCAGACCAAGTCAAGGCCGTCCCATACCGGCAAATGTGGTTGCATGGATAAGTCCGGACAGGTGACCCTGGATCAACCGACTAGGTTTAGCTTTAGCCAGTATTTAGCAAGCATGGTTGTTTATCACAATAACATGAGATGGCAATAGCTATGCATGATCATAACAACCTATCTCCATATGATATCATGACAAGTCATTAGTAAATCAGTATTTAAATGGCAGGCTTATTACTTACAAATTGCAGCTGTAGGGTAACGACCATCTGAACCCTTGTATGAAACCGACAAATAAACCAGTAGCCGCCAGAACGGTCTTTACAACTCAGATCTGGGACAATTACTGGAATAAATCAACCCCGGCTCAAGACGGCTGGAAAGCAGCTCAGAACATGAGACGGTGTTGATAAGAAGAATGTAGCAGTTCCCCAAGACGGCCGAAAAACAGCTCAGAACACGGGCCAGTTGCTGACAAGAGAAATAAAACTCGGCATCCACCCCAGACGGCCGGAAACAGCTTAGAACACAGGCGTGGTGCCGTGACCAAAGAAAGGCAGACAAGGGTTCATTGGCATCCCATACAGCTCACTACTACGCACACAAGCATCAGCATATTCATTAAAACATGCAAGAATAACACAGAGCAATGATTTAGGGCATATATCAGATGGTCGGCTTGCCTGGGGTGGAAGAAAACTCTCGGAAGAAGTGCGGAGAGTCCACGGAAAGGATCGCCGGAAACCGTTCTCTCTTGGAGGGGGCTGATAAAAGGCAAGGGCACAATGGTCATTTTCATAGTGTGGAAACATTATGAAAATGATACCATCGGAACGGGCTCGACGAGACAAAGATGTGGCCTTTTGAATCACCTGAATCGGAGTTACGGTTGCGGAGTTACGGACGTTCGTTCGTTAGGCAGAAAAAGAATTAAAAATTGTCCATTTCTGCTGCTATCGGGCGAACGTTCACAAAATAAGGGTTTCGGCCGGCGGGGTTAAACAGAAAGTGCACTTCCATGGAATACGCTTTCAGCATAAAGAAAGCGCACTCCCGGCAGTAGTACTAAGTGAATACACTTTCTTTAGCAGAAAACATAATCCTCTGGATACGCCTCCACTTAGGTTGCTGACGGGAGGGGTCATCGGAGGATGATGCTTCCAGAGGTGAGCTTGGTCAGAGCCGGGGATGGTTCGGGTGGTCAAATTTGAGGCGAGGCCGAGCAATGGCCGTGGCGGAGCTTGCCGGCGATTTGAGCCACGGGAGCTCGAGTGGCTCGGTTGGAGGGATTCTGGGAGGGGAGAGAAGAGTGCTGGGGTGGTGAGGTGCTCGGGAAGGGATCGGGGGAAGGCTATTTATAGCCGGCGCCGAGAAGAGGTAGGCTCGGCCGCCGTGGCGTCCTCATCGCTACACTGGAGCTCCCAGGCGAGGTGGCGGGCGAGGAGAAGTGCCGACCTGACGAAGATCAGAGGAAGGGGACGGCTCGAGGAGGAAGAGGACAGCGGAGGGAAGACGACGACAGCGGTCACGGGCAGGATAGTGCCGTGGCGGCGACCGCCGTGGCGCGAGGAGAAGGAGATAGGAGGGGGAGAAGGTCCAGAGAGGAGACGTGGATGCCTCGGAGCCGCTAGACACTCCGGGACAAGCCACGGCCGGCCGAAAGTGACCGCACGGAGCCGGCCGAGCTCAGAGCGCCCATTTGGCTCGACCACCGCGTGGTCACCACAGGTGACGTGTGTCCAGGCCGTCCCAAAGCTGTCACACCTTGTCCAACACGTATCTCACTGCTCAAATGGATGAGATAGATCACTAGATGGACCAGGATTGGTCTGGAGAGGTCGAGGGGATCCATAACAGTTTCTAGACAGAAACTTCGGCAGGAAGTTTTGGTCAGATGGATGTGGCAATGAGCTGGATAAGTTGTCACAGGGAAATGTGGTAGAAAGTAGTAGGTCCTGGAAAAAATTGAGGGCATTTGGACAAGTTTTGCATATACTTGCTTTGTAATGCCAAATCTGGTCCAGAAAATGGAATTTAAAGCTGTGCCCAAATGGCTTAACGAAATGAGATGAAATTTGGTGGAGAGTCATTATTTGGATGTATGAAGCCACTCTAAAAGTTTCATACCAGTTGGGTACATCAAAATGGTACTTGCTTCACAGAGGTTCCAAATGGACAGAAACTTAGGAAACATGCTATGGGAGAATGGATGGATGGATTGAGCTGATTTCTGGTTTAAATGAGTGATTTGTCAATGTTAATCACCATGAAAAATTTCAGCTCAAATAGATCGAGGGTTCAAGCACTTCCTTTGCAAAGTGAAAATCTGGACAGAATTTGCAAATGGATGTTGTGCTCAAACTTTGAACTATGGGACTTGGTTTCTGATGGAAATGGTGAAGATATGGGTAGGAGAATCTCCACAATTTATTTGGGATTTTTCCTGACTACCAAAATGGTAGTTCCTTTAGAAACTGCCAAAAATGCAATATTGGCATTAAATAGGAAAATGCAATTTCCCCTATTTAATTATGGCCAATATTTTTATGGGAGCTCAATATGATCACCAAGAATATCTCCACAAGTTTTCATGAACTTTGGAGATGGATAGATATTTTCCTGGATTTAATTCCTTTAACTGGCAGAAAAAGAAATTAATTATAAGTGAAAAATATTGCAAATGACTTGGCAATATTTTTGCATATCCAAGGTTGATTGATATAGGATGATCACTGGGAAAAGTTTGGGAGGCAACAAATCAAAGGAAAGTAAGGTTCCTTGGTAACGGAAGAGTTTAGGGTTTCCCTTCCGGCAACTCGGAAGGTAGGGTTTCGATAGCAAAATCCTGAGAGTAGATCTTGGGTGGCAGGGTTGGCTGGGGAGAGAATCTCTGGTTGGATAGGGAAGGCAAGGTTAAATGACCATCTTCATATACCCAAGAGCTAGAGAAATCCAATAACATAGAGAGAAAAAAGATGGGAGTCAAATCCCGCGAAGGAAAAAAAGGAGCGGAAACCAGAGTGTTACAACTTTTTCTTGGGTGCCATGGGTGATGACGCCGTCGTCGAAGGAGATGGTGATGAAGATCGACGCGTTGTTTATGTCCTCGGGTTCGCACAAGCGCTCCCCCCTACCTGGCGTGCCAAACATGTCGTGGTTCGACACGATCACCTATGGGGCCATCAGCCCCTTTGTGGTTCAGCAAGGGGGAAGGGCATGTTGCACAAAGAGTGGAGATCATAGAACAACACGACAATGGTGACGCGGGTGGTTTTTACCAAGGTTTGGGCCGCCACGAGGCGTAAAACCCTACTCCTGCTTTGGTGGTTTGAGTGGTAGACCGTGGCGAACACGCAGTGCTCAAGCCCGGCAAGGTCGCCTCAGGGAGAGCAGCTACGCGCGTATGAGTGTACAAGGGTTCGAATCCTTTCTAAGGTTGTCTTGGCCCTCCTTTTATAGGTAAAGGGGTTACCACAGTGGCAAAATAGTCATTATCCAGTGATTAGATAGCCACAGTGTTATCATACCTAACTCTGCAGATAGGACAAGGTGCATTAAATGCACCGCTTAGTGTCATGTCGTGGATGCAGCCTGGCAAGCCTTGCCATGCCATTCAACCACCTTCTCACCTGCCTGCGTGACACGCCCATGGACGGGTGTCATTTAGGGGTGATCTTCCTCAGGAATGGTTGCCACGTGCTGAATGACTGCCACTTATTCACTTGAGGGCTCGACACCGCACCGATAAGCGACTTGCGTCACTGTGAGGTGGAGCAGTGGAGCCTTAGCGGGATAACAGGCCGCCAGCGCCCCGGCAACCCTTGCCGAGGAGGTCTTGGGACTTGCTCTTAGGGTGGCCTTGACCTGACCAGGCTCGCTTGCCCGGGAAGGGAGGCTTTTTCCCTTGGTGATCTCTTGCTGTCTAGGCTTGTCTTGGTCTTCGTGATCCGCCCTTTGATTCTTCAAAGAGCTATGCTTGGCCTTGTCTTGGATGCTGGAACCTTACCCTTGAGCCTGTGCACAGTCAGGGCAACATACACCAGGGTTTGTTGCACCGACACTATGCATAGGAATTTTGTGAGCAAACAATTTGTGGGAGCAAGAATCAACTAGCATAGGAAGGCAAAACAAGTGCAACTTCAAAACTTTCAACATAAAGACAGGAAACTTGATATTAGTGAGAAGTCTACAAGCCTATGTTCCTCTCTCATAGTAATTTTCAGTAGCATCATGAATGAATTCAACAATATAACTATCACATAAAGCATTCTTTTCATGATCCACAAGCATAGAAATTTTATTACTCTCCTCATAAGCAAATTTATTCTCATGAATAGTAGTGGGAGCAAACTCAACAAAATAACTATCATGGGATTGAAAATTCAAATCATGATGACAAGTTTCATGGTTATCATTATTCTTTATAGCATACATGTCATCACAATAGTCATCATAGATAGCAACTTCATTGTCAAAATCAATTGAAACATCTTCCAAGATAGTGGAATCATCATTAAATAAAGTCATGACCTCTCCAAATCCACTTTCATCAATATAATCATCATAAATAGGAGGCATGCTTTCATCATAACAATTTTTGTTATCAAAACTTGGGGGAATAAAAATATCATCTTCATCAATCATAGCATCCCCAAGCTTATGGCTTTGCATATCACTAGCATCATGGATATTCAAAGAATTCATACTAATAACATTGCAATCATTCTCAACATTCAAAGATTTTTTGTCAAACATTTTATAGAATTCTTCGTCTATCAATTGAGCACAATTTTCCTTTCCATCATTTTCATGAAAGACATGATAAAGACGAACAATATGATGCAACCTCAATTCCATTTTTTTGTAGTTTTCTTTTACGAACCAAACTATTGATAAAACAAGAAACTAAAAGATTCAATTGCAAGGTCTAAAGATATACCTTCAAGCAGTCACCTCCCCGGCAACGGCGCCAGAAAAAAGCTTGATGTCTACTACACAACTTGTTCTTGTAGACTTGTGTTGAGCCTCCAAGCGCAGAGTTTTGTAGGACAATAGCAATTTTCCCTCAAGTGGATAACCTAAGGTTTGTCAATCCGTGGGAGGTGTCGGATGAAGATGGTCTCTCTCAAACAACCCTGCAACCAAATAATAAAAAGTCTCTTGTGTCCCCAACACACCAAATACAATGGTAATTTGTATAGGTGCGCTAGTTCGGCGAAGAGATGGTGATACAAGTGTAGTAATGATAGTAGATATTGATTTTTGTAATAGGAACAATAAAAAACAGCAAGGTAGCAATTGATAAAACGGAGCACAAACGGTATTGCAATGCTTGAAAATGAGGCCTAGGATCCCTATTTTCGCTAGTGCAATCTCTCAACAATGCTAATATAATTGGATC
This sequence comes from Thinopyrum elongatum, assembly GCA_011799875.1. Classification (NCBI taxonomy): domain Eukaryota; kingdom Viridiplantae; phylum Streptophyta; class Magnoliopsida; order Poales; family Poaceae; genus Thinopyrum; species Thinopyrum elongatum. The sequence continues at coordinate 248,107,915 of CM022301.1, read as the reverse complement.
ATATAACCATCCCTGAATGTGTGATGAAGAATCACTCCAAAGTTCCTATCTAGCAGAGAACATAAGACGAAATTGTTTGTAGGGTACGAAACCACCTCAAAGCTATTCTTTCCGATCAATCTATCCTAGAGTTTGTACTAAAATAACACCAAGCTATTCTTTCTGATCGATCTAACCAAGAGTTCGTACTAAAATAACCCCATATGATACACATCAACCAACTCTAATGTCACCTAGATACTCCAATGTCATCGCGAGTATCCGTGAGTTGATTATACAATATGCATCAAACAATTTCAGATTCATAATACTCAATCCAACACAAAGAACCTCAAAGAGTGCCCCAAGATTTCTACCAGAGAAATAAAGATGAGAACGTGCATCAACCCCTATGCATAGATTACCCCAATGTCACCTCGGGAATCCGCGAGTTGAGTGCCAAAACATATATCAAGTGAACCATTATGATACCCCATTGTCACCGCGGGTATTCATAGCAAGACATACATCAAATGTTCTCAAATCCATAAAAGTATTCAATCCGATAAAACGAAATCTCAAAGGGAAAACTCAATTCATCACAAGATAGAGAGGGGAAAACACCATATGATCCGACTATATTAACAAAGCCCGCGATACATCAAGATTGTGACATCTCAAGAACACGGGGGAGAGAGAGATTAAACACATAGCTACTGGCCCAAACCCTCAGCCTCGAGGGTGGACTACTCCCTCCTAATCATGGTGGCCGCCGGGATGATGAAGATGGCCACCGGTGATGATTCGCCCCTCTGGCAGGGTGCCGGAATGGGGTCTAGATTGGTTTTTCATGGCTACAGAGGCTTGCGGTAGTGGAACTTCTGATCTAGGGTTATATTCAGGGGTTCTGGAATATTTGGGAATTTATAGGGTGAAGAGGCGGTGCGGGAGGGCACCGAGGTGGGCACAACCCACCAGGGCGCGCCCAGGTGGGTTGTGCCCCCCTCGGGGCACCCCTCTGGTACTTCTTTGGCCCAAGTTGGGTCTTCTGGTCCATAAAAATTCTCCAAAAAGTTTTGTTGTGTTAGGACTCGGTTTGATATTGATTTCCTGCGAAATAAAAACAAGCAAAAAACAGCAACTGGCACTGGGCACTATGTCAATAGGTTAGGCCCCAAAAAAGATATAAAGTTGCTATAAAATGATTGTAAAACATCCAAGAACGATAATATAACAGCATGGAACAATAAAAAATTATAGATGCGTTGGAGACGTATCAAATAACAAGTTGACCTGGGCTGGGTATTCCCCAAAAAAAAGTATAGCTGGGCTAGCCATTTTCACCTTGAAAAAAATTAATATCTAGGCTGGATATTTGGTCGACATAAAATAATAGCCTGGGCCAGACGGGCCACAGCCCGCCCGGTTGTTACCCTGCTCCTCTGAACAACAACAAAAACATCGCTCAAGAAAAACTCTGCTCACACCTCAAAAACACAAATACTGCTCGAGCTGCTGGGTCCCAGCTGTTGGCCGCTCCTTGTGCAATTCTCTCGTTTATTGACTATATAGGTTGACAATGGTGTGGGACCGTGATGTCAGGAAACTAGGAGGAAGCAAAAAAATTATAGTTGTATATAATAAGGAGGCACTTACGTACGTGCGGCTATGGCCCTGGTGGGTCCCCACTATCATCCTCTCCAAGTAAAGTCATCTCCTGATTCCTCATGTTCATTGACCATGTTGACAACGCGAGACGGTGGCGCCACGGCGAGCGCAACAACTCGAAGGACGACAGACAGGGCCTCGCGGGCCCTACGGATGGTCTGATACAGCGCCCGCTGGTCGTTCAGGAAGCCAGGATCATCGGTCCCCTATGAGCATTTTCGAGAGACTGAGCCGGCATGAAACGGTAAGGTCACGCTTCAGAGCTCTGGATTGTTTCACACCTGTATTAAGGATACAAGTGTAATTTACTCCTCACCAGAAACAACACGTAAAATACAGGCATAATGAAACCGACGGCCCGAGGTCTGTAACGAAAACAGGCGAGTTGCGCGTGTAATTTGAGAAACTAGTGTATATTTTACCAGTCGGAAATGACCAACCAAGTGCTTCGCCCAAGACCATCTGCTTTTATTTAAAAGCGTCAGTTTTACAAGCGATTTTGGTTGGAAAACGACGATCCAATCATGGCCTAAGATGATGAGTTGGTCTGAAGATCATATGGTTTCACCTCTAACCTACCCAAGTTGTCGTATAGGCTATGAATGAAGCATAACATGATGAACTTCTTAAGCACAGAAACAACAGAAGAGGATGATCTTCTTAACATGCAAATAGCTGGCAGTAGATCAACATGAAAAACAATATGAAGCATTATTGTCAGGAGGCATGGTGAACAGCTCGTGATGCCGCATGCCACAGCATTCCAAGCTCAACTTTGTAATCAAACTCACAAGGCCTGGCATTTCATAGACAACATTCAGAACAAACTCTTAAAATACCTTACATAAGTCAACATTCATGACTATGCATCTCATCAGAGTAAATATTTACTTCTGAACTGAACACACGAATAGGAAAAAATGATCGACGCTGCTCACAGCAAAGGGCGTCCCATTCCAAAATATCAAATGCATGTCTTCTGGCTGACATCAATGAGCAAAATTTGACAAGGTTTTCCAATTCCAAAATATTAAACGAATGTCTTCTTGCTAACATCAATGATTAAACTTTGACAAGCTTTTCCCATTCAAAATATGTAATGCCTATGATTGTGGAACGGGCAGGGTTTGTCATCAGTTTGCACATTGAAATGGCACATGGAGCCGGATTAACCAGCGTATATTTTTGTGCAGTTCCACTGAATTCAAACAATGTCTTCCGTAGCACAGTGGATTTCGTCACCAGCGTCTACTAATACTCTAAAGCTTCTCGATCATTCCTAGTGGCTGCTTCTTTCTGCAAAGTGGAAAGACCAACTGGGCCCAATGATGCAACAGTTTGCCTTAAACACATTGGCTCCTTTTGTGCAATTCAACTAAAATCAAAGTCAAAATAGAGCCGATCAGAAGTTTTGATATCCCTGTATGCACAAATAGGTATAAAGGAAACAATTACTGAGAAATAACGGTTGATGACCTATACTCCCAGAAGAAAAAACATCTACCTTATCTTAATGGGAAACAAAGCAGGACAGTAGCAATTCTCAAACAGTGTGATTCATTCATATTAATTGAGACATTATCTTAACAATACCTTGGTTAAACATGTAGAAAGAACTACAAAGCAGGATAGTACCATTTGTAAAACACTGTAACTGATATATAATAACATAGACATTATCTCAACAATACATTTCTTAAACATGTACTCCCGCCGATCCCTAACAAGTGTTGTAGTTTTGAACTAAGATTCAGTAGTTAATTCTAAGAGTGGCATTGCTTAATTTTACCAGTGGCATTAGATTAACAAAAAGCATAAACAGTTCCAGGGGAGAGTGGGCGCAATAGCACCATGTGCTTCCATCTACTTATAAAGGGGGCGATGCAGAGTTTGTTGTAACAAAGCAACAAGCATCATGTCTGGGTTGGTCCCATTTTTGTTCACTTAATGGGAAAAGACAGCAATACAATAGCTTCAATTCAACATTTATTTAAAACAGTACCACTACAAGTAGCACAACATCTCAAAGCACATTGCACAATCATGTGGATGAAGGCCGGTACTGACCTTTCATGAGGCAGACAAGATCAAATACGAATCTGCCAACACGAATAGGGAATCCAATATCGTTTTGTGTAGTTCAACTAAATCAAGCAAAGTTGTCGGTGTGACATTTAAGTTGGACTGCACAAAACACTCTTAAAACAAAAGTGTTTTGCGTAGTGAAGCAAAAGGTCCCAATAGCAACGAGTTGAATAGATATCCCTATTTTCAGAGGTAAAAAAAACAATTACTGGCCGATAAAGGAGGATGAATCATATGGCCACAAAAAGAAGCATCTACCTTATCTTGATGGAAAACAAAGTAGGACAGTAGCATTTCTACAACGGTTGCATTGATTCATATTAACAGAGACATTCTCTTAAAATAACATTCGTTAAAAATGTAATTTACTTTTAACAGTGGCATTGCTTCAATTTTCCAGCGGCATTCTTAGATTAACAACAGCAAAATAGTTGATTGGGACATGGGACATGCCAGCACCATGTGCGTCCACACGTATAAATGGGTGATGTAGAGTATGTTCCCAAGTAGCATACCTGTGTTGGTCCCATATTTGTTCTCTTTGAACCTTTTTCCTATGTGAGGGCAGCAAATCTAGTCCTGCACAAACTACCCGACCCCCCGGTTTCTTTCCTTTTCCAACAAAGAGATCGGTTCCTTACAGATGTGTGTACTGGGTTACCCCCTTTTTTCCCTTTTCGACCAACACAGCGGCTGGATAGCCAGTCTATACTACTTTCCCTCCCTCCTTTCCTCATTGAACCACGTCCTAGATTCATGCTCCACCCCACCCCCCTTCTTTCCTCTTTGAACCAAGACCTAGATTCGACTATAGAATCAAAAAAGATCTGTATGCAGCTAGAGCAATGACGGTTTCAAAGAAAGTTATACCATAGGGTCGTCGGGATGTGGCTAGGCGTGCGGCGGGAGGCCGGATCTGCCCACACTACATACGGCAGTGAGGAAGATGGGGTCGAAGGCCCTCCCGCTCCGGTGCTGGGTGAAAGAGAACAGCACAGTCGGCAATGGAATGCCTCCCTCACCGAAGGCGACAGAGTGAACGCTGCACCTCCTCCCCTTCCCGGTGCGACGGGATCCGGACGGCTCCTTCACCAGCTGTGAGGGGGGAGAGAGAGAGAGAGAGGGGCCAATGCAGTCTTGTTTAGATCTGATGAAGAGGGTGAGAGATTGTGAATAGAGCAAACCCTAGCAAAGGAACGTTGAGCCTCCAGCGTGTGTATATATATATATATATATATGTAGTGCAGCGAGAATGTGAAGAGTGCAAACCCTAGCAAACAAGCGCTGAGGCTCCAGCTTATATAGTACATACTCGTGTATAGTACTAATATAGTGGAGTGGTTTTCTTTTTCTCTCCATAACAATCATTTTAAATTGTGTACGAAACGAAAGTCTTTATTTAACGTGCCAGTGAAGAAAACTACGATCAACTAACGATCCACGCGTCCTGGTCGCACTTCCTGCCGTTCACGTGCGGTACACTACCCTCCGTTAAGTGAACAACCACACACGCGCCAAATTATCGGAAAGGTGTGAGAGTGTGTACAAATAAAGAAATTTAATTTCAATTATTTTGTATGTACAGTTTGCCCTCTCTCAATAATTATGGTTTGTTGTGTTCGGCCTAAACTTGGTCAAACTTTACAAAGTTTGACTTCAGACAAATCTAATATGCAGAGTACATAAAAATGGAGGGGTACTACCTCCTTCCGGGTTTTTAGTCCACACCATATTTTTAATCAAAGTCTGACCACATATTTAGTTAAAAGCTGGTAAAATAAAATTACAGGGTAGCTGAAGACAAAGTTGTGAGAAGGCTTAGAAATCAATACAAAACTTTTGCTCTTAGTACCAACGTTGATGCTTCTTCGAGGAAACATTTGGTTCATATCCAATTGTGTGATGAAATTGCACCAACGTAAACGACTGCTCCAAGATGAACTCATGAAGGATATCATCTTTGTGGTAACAAGCAAAGAGCACTGATGTAAGACAGCCCATTCTTCATTGAACATCGATCAGCTTCACCAGCCGATGCAACCATGAGACGCAACCATGAGCATCGATAGGTCATCGTGGTGATGCATCATCGATTTTGGCATCAAGTTTGGGTCAGGCACCAATGAAGTTTGACAATCCTCACTATGGTTTGTTTCTTCTCGGTAATCAAGCTCGAGAAAGGAAGAACTACTTGGCAGAGGACAGTGAGGCTGAGCAACAGTGGACATCCAATTTTGTGCAGTTCCACTAAAATTGAGGAAGATATGCCCGAGTATGGAGATACGCATCCCTGTTTGCAAAAATATAAAAAAATGATATTTAAGTAGTGTCATTACTTTGTTTTAGCAGTGGAACAAGATTAACAGTGGCATCTTAATTGTCAATAAGAATTAATGAAACATACACCAAAAAATAGAAGCATCATGATTATCTTGATGGGAACTAAAGCAGGATACCAAAAAAAAACTAAAGCAGGACAAAAGCATTTATCGACGCCTCTACATGGGCATTGCTTCATTTTACCAGTGATAGTTTTAGATTAGCAGCAGCAATAGGAGCATATGGACAATGACCACACAACCACCATGTACTTTTTATCGGAAAAAAACATGTATACCTCCACTGATGCATAAATGATAAACCAGGATAACTTTTGGAGTGGCCTTTCCTCTATAATAGTAAAAAATAGGTGATGTTGGACCAGCCGATGAACCCTAGCTACTGTACATGGGGAGCTGGGGAGTAGTGGTATACAAGAAAACCCGCATGCAGAGTACAATGAAGCATGAAATCCAAAAGAAGTTATACCTCAGGTGGGCAAGATGTGGCTAAGGCGGGCGGGATCTGCCCACATGATGGCAGCGAACAAGGGCGCGAAGGACCTTCGTCCGCGTCGGCGCCGGCTCGGAGAGGACGGTGTGCATCGGATTCCTCCATCGACGACAGCGACAATGTCAACGCTGGACCTCCTCACCTCCCGCAGCGGACGGGATCCGGCCGGATCTGTGACCACCAGTGAGGAGAGAGATAGAGTGGACACTGTCATCTTGGTTAGATATGGAGAGGGTGAGAGAGCGAGACGTGAGAAACCCTATCAAATAAGAGGCTATATATACAATGGAGTAAAAAAATCTCTCCATAATAGTAGTTTTAAATAGAATACGCGCGTTCTAGGAAAAAAGAAATGAAAACTGGCGGACAAATCCTTTTTTAACGTACCAAGAAAGAAAACTCGATCAATAACACACCCCGCTTCCATGTCGCAATTTGTATCCCTCACGTGTGGTCCCCGACCCTCCATTATTAAGTGAACAAATTAAAGGGTCAAATTATTACGTACGTAAGCCGCCTCTTCGTGTACAAATGTGCTCCATCGTGTACTCGCGGGTATGTCGGAGGCAGAGTGAGTGCATGTACATTTCTTCTTGTATGTAGTACTCCAGTTTTCTCACTTCATATTGTTTTCCACTCCTATGATATTCCTATCCTAGGAACAAAATGAGGCAGTACTAAGTTTGTGTGTGTGTAGGGAGAACAAGACATCGATGATGTCTACGAGTAGTTGCGAGAGTCGTCACAATGTGTGTGTGCGCGCACACACACATAGACATGCATATCCATGTTTACGTAAAATTCTTACTTTCATCTCCATCTCCAATCATATTTGTCCAACTGGCACATTATTTACGTTATTAATTACGCATTAATATTTACGTACGTCCAGCATCTCTTGTTTGCGGGCGTCCGGACCGCTGCCATGGCCGCTCCTGACCACCCTGGCCAACCCTAACCCTCTTCATCACCCGCGTGCGCTTCCCGCCCTAAATGGTCAGTGCCGCAGTCATGCCCGGCCAGAGAGGACGCGACCTCTCACTGGCGCCGGCATTGAAGCGGCGCGCCGGCCGAGAGAGCATCGCCCGCGCCGCTTCCCGGTGCACGCGACTGCTCCATGTTCAAATGTCACCACGGTCGGCCGCAACATGCATGTAAAAAAGTTCTTGGGAGTCCATGCTATAGCTAGCTGTCCCCCCCTCCTCGTCTATCTCTTCTAGTAGTGCTAGTACTCCATGGCGCGATCCATCAACAAGCAGGCGGGAAAGTTTGCGTATACTCGGTTTGCGGTGAGTGGCATGCTGAGCGACCGTGTGGGGTGGAGGAGGGTGAGACACGAACGTGATAGACGTGATTTAAACGTTGGTTTTGCTCGATGGCGCGATCCAACAAAACGAAACATTGGTTTCCAAAAGAATATTGTACTGCAAGAGGGAGAAGCGGATTCAATGAAGAGTGATAGTTTGCTTCTTCCGTCCAACTAACTACCGGGTCTATGTGATTTAACGGCTCATTGGTCATTATTACTGCGGCGGTAGAGCGTCGTAGAGCGTCTACACACTTATTTATTTATTCAGTGATAAAACTAACTTTCTCCACTCTTACACCGGAGGAGTACGAAACACGGCAGCCCAGTGACTACATGGCCCACCTCCCACTATCACCATATTCCTTGGACAGCCCGCATGCCAAGAAAAAATTACTATACTCTCACATACTACCTCCGTCCTGGTTTATTAGTCCCACCATACATTTTACCACATGACCCACCATGTATAGTAATGGGCTACAAGAAAGTACTCCTACATTTTACCACATGACCCACCATACACTCTCACATACCACCTCTGTCCTGGTTTATTAGTCCCCTATGTAATTTCTGCATCATACTAGTATATGATACTCCCCACTATGAGTAGCCTTATACACATACAAAAAAAGGACCGGCGGGAGTACGAAGCTTTCAGATTTTGTTCCTTGTATGTATCCTGACTCCAAGGTTGCCCCATTACAACATTCCATCAGATACAAA